>JAFEMH010002230.1:0-363829 GCA_022495995.1 Adenophora triphylla var. japonica
ATCGGCCGTGTAAGCCTTGGAGCGGCCGTGCAGCGAAGTGGAGCGGCCGTGCACTTGGCTTTGTTCGAATCCAAAATTGGCGCGAGGGGAGCACGGCCGTGCAACTCCCTTGATTCGATCTCGTTCAAGAATCGCGTCTGCAGAATTAAAAGGCGCCTCTTGGAAGGCACCTTCTTGAAGAGTTTCCTCCCAATTATAAAAAGACCCATTGTACTCGAGTCCTAGATACCGAATTTTCATAGAATTTTCATCGAAGTTATTAGAGATTAGATACAAATACTTATTACATTGATTTCCAAAGATCTTTTGAAAATTGAGAGTCGTTGTTCTTGAAGTTCCTTTGGAAAAGAAGCAATAAAGTTAGAAGCATTATTCCAGCCATTCATCTCTCATTTCATCATAAGTTTCTCTTACTCTATTCCTTATATTATTGCTTATCTATTTTACATAGGCTAGATAGTAATCCCCCTTGTTCTTGGGGTTGGAAACTTCGAAAATAAGCCCAGTTCATCATCTTAAAATATGAAAGTCTTGTCTTCTATCTTCATCTAAACAATTTCTTTATATCAATCTCTAAATGACTTACATTTTGGAGACGTCCAACTTGTATGATTCGTCAATTGAGAGAGAAGGACCTAGCGGTGAATCTCGATTGACGTAACCATATAAAGAAACTAGGTTCCGTTGATCACGAAAGTAGTTTAGCGGCCTAGGGATGTTCCTTTAATGGAAAGTATGTTGACTCTCGTTCTTAATGGATTCTTACTAATTATGGTCAGCTAGAGATAGGCCGAAATGCCCGTTTGTGACGGGGCGGGAGTACTGTAAGCGGAAATCTCTCTCAAGCGGTTAGGACATAATTGGTAGAAGAATACAAACGCTCTTATCTTAACCCGAAGTAATTGTAAGCCTAGCAAATACCATCCTTGATTTTTATGAAAACCTTTATTTCGTAAGACAATGACTATTTGATGAAGAAATTATGTATCTGAATTTCCAATCCCGAGAATGCTTCATTTATAAAGTTTTATTTAAAAGTATTTTACGTATATGTTTCTTTCTCTTTCCAAAACCAATCTTTATCTCCCCCAATCTCTTCCTATAATTTTAATAAAGAAGAAAAACAATTCCAAAGTAAATCCAATCTACGTAAGGTTCGGCCGACACTTGCACCCGCTATATTGCAATAGCCCATGCGCTTGTAGATTTTAAATAAACCATTCGGTTTCAATAGGAAACCAGAGACATCTTTTTGACGCCTTGCCATGTATCATCTCATCTTCTTCTAGCCCGATTGAAAGCGTTTGGGACCTGGAAATCCTAACTTCTTCTAAACACGAAGCGAGAACATGACAAGATCTTGGTAAAATGGTGATTCTCTCTTAGACCCATCACTGAAAGGCACATTGCGATCGATACGTCAATGTGAGGAATGCTTACGGCCTCCTTGTTGAACTCGAACACGTAATCTTTTAAGGTTTCGTCGAGTACATTATGCAAATCTATAAAGGTAAAGCATTAATTTTTCAAACACACGATTGCAAGAGAATTAGTTAAGGAAGATGTTAATTAATTGGGAATAAGATGAGATGGAATTCATGGGTGATTAGTCGGCCACATAAGGGTAAGGACCGAGATAAGGTGGATCAAAGCCCTACTACAAACAAACTTCTTTAAGGTGTGGGGGAATGCTAATGATATCCATCTTCTCTTTGTATAAGGTTATGTGCTCAGCAGGATCAGTCGTGCCATTGTATTGTTTCATGGGAGGTACTTGGAATCTTTTAGGGATTTCCACCCCAGCTATGGCAGGAACAAATCGTGAATCATGATGGCTGGTTGGAGATGCCTAGTTGAAGGGCAAGGTAACTCCTGGAACCTTTAAGAGGATTTCCTTGAGCCGCTCTTGCACCTCCCTTGCAAGGGCGGATACTGCAATAGGGTTAGTGACAATAATGGGATTGATAGGAGTGTTGAACGTGTTAAAACTCCCTGTTTGCTCCATTGGAGGTGGGGTTGCGAGGTAAAACATGATAGCCCGGCATCTCCGTCTACGGAGCCGGTGTTGAACATGGACATGTTGCCTTGACTTCCCTGTGCATTCGTCCCGGCGCTCCAGAAAAAATAGTCCTGATTTGCAAAGGCAAATTCTCCGACATGCTAACTATAGGGATGCTACAACTTGAGGCGATAAATCATGGCGTAGTCTATCTATGTGATTGAAGATCATCTGATTTGGTTTGTTGTTGCCCATTAATCACGGTCTTTCAAGCATTTGTATCATAGATGTCATGGCGGTTATAACCTCTACAGTGAAATTTCGGGAGCGTCATGGATGAAGATCCTCCTGAGTTGAACCCTTGGCTTTGAGATGTGTGACGGGGCTAGGATCCATTAGGCGAATGCATGCTTTGGACGTCGTAAGCGAGCTTGACATATCGGTTCTTGCCCCGGTCGTAATGATGGGGGTAGACATTGTTTGAAGTCGGATTGCTCATCTTGATTAGAATCCTAAAAATCCAAGAAGTTCCCACGAAAGGCACCAAATTTTTTTGGATGAATTTCAACAATTAAATTTATCTTATGAGAATGTTTGAGTCTGAATGGAATATAATTCGCAAAGCAAGATGAACATGAGGATATAATGAGGAAAACCTTTGAACAAATGTTCGCGAGGAAAAACCTCGGGAGGCTTTTGGAAAGCCTACCTAAACCAAAAAAGTCTTATTGATCTTAGTAGTTTTACGAGTACGAAGTGCAGCCTGAGAGTGAGCGAGAGTGTGTAAACGTGGGCATACATTTGCATTCTACGGGGGTTATATATACATGATTGTAACCGAAAATAACAACTTATTTGCCATGCGATATCCCGCCTAGAACCTCGCTATACATTGATGAGGATCGGCCAGATTATCTCTTTGGTTGATAAATGGGGTCATTATGTAGAGTCGCTTGACCCAGTCCAAACGGTCATACGGTTGAATTATTTTTTTCATAATTTCGTACTGAAAAATAGGTAATATGCAACAAACGGTTTCAAGGTGTTAGTCCAAGATGTAAATTAAGACGTTACCTCAAGGTGGATAACCAAGATGTAGAACATCTTTGAGTGAAAATTTTAGGGTGAACAATTGCGCCCCGAAATATTGAGGCTTTCACATCTTCCGAATATGGAAAGTTTTAATATTTTGACAAAAATATCTTCGGTGTGTTGGTTGAAAGGAAGTTGCGAAGTCATGATAGAAATCAATAGCAGTCATTCTCGGATGGCCCCTAATATCAACAAATCTCTTCCATGTCGGTGTCTTTTCCTATATTATGGCAAGATCATCCTAGAAGGTGTAATCTTCTTAAAGTATTCACCAAATTCAAAGTGCAATTTCTTCAACATCTTTTCCCAAAAAGTGAGTTTGCCTCATCGCATCATCGGATCGAGTTTTCTCAAGAAGTTCATTCATATCCATCTTGACATATGTCTTTATTTGCATTGACTACGATCAGGCTTTACAATGAACGATATCGCGGCTAAGCGTAAGGGCGAGAGAGGAAAGTAGAAGGGAGTCTACTGAAAGCGAGACGATAAGGTCATTTTGAAGAGGAAGAGGGAGGATCAAGATACAAACGCGAAGAAGCAAGCTCGGAGTGAGGAGGAGGTATTAGAGAGTCGGAGTAATGGGTCATTTGAATTTTTGCTTGGATATCCTTTTACTTATTGGTCAATATCACTTGTTTGTTGATAACGAGGCCGTATCGATTGCCAAGATGATGTCCCGAAATCGGAGATGTGGAAAGTAAATCATGACACTTTAAACATGGATGAAATTTGAATATGAGAAGGATCACGAAGGATACTTTCAAAATGAGAGAGAAGAGGTTAGAAGTCGAGGCTAAGGATGAAGAAATTTCGAAATGGAGATCCTAGACTTGCCGAGTGTTGATACAAAGGCATGAGAGGGAGATGGCGATACTCATTGATGACATGGTGAATGAGCACACGAAGTCGGTTTTTGAAGCAAGAATCCAAATGATCAAAGAATCACAGGGAATGAGAGCACATGAATTGGGACTTAGATGGGGAGAATGCATCCTTACGAGGATCGCCGATGAAAAAATGGGTGAAGTTACTTCCAAGAAGGTTGAGCGGGTTGACGATGCTCGAAGGCAAGTATCTTGAATGACGATAGGATGTTTTATATTTCAAAAACAATTGACTTGGTGAGGAGTTACCCTCAAAAGAGATTTTTGATTCGTAAGGACTCGCCAAGAGTCGGCACGATTTATCTTTTTTTGGGAGATGTTGGGTTGGTTTAACATCTTATTTATTTTGGGAGTTTTGCCTCCTTTCTTTGATATTTTAACCTTGGGATTCTTTCATTACGATTATGGACTTTTTGTTGTTCATGAGTAACATGTGAATGTCACAACCACTTAGCTGAGGGGGATAACATGTCAATGTTATAATCAGAGGTCTGAAAAGGCAACATGTAACAATGTTGTAACCAAGTTGAAAAAAAGACAACATGTAACAATATTGTAACCATTTGAATCTTAGCTCTCACATGGTGAGAAAACGTGCGCACGGGCGGGGTTATGATAACCCGATAGACTTAGAAAAGATGTAAAATATTTTTAAGCGAAGTAGGAGGCAAATGCCTTTGCGTGCGCGTAAGAGCGAGGTTTACGATGTAAACTTTAGAAAAATGTATAACCATTTGAAAGCCGTGGAAAGATGTTTACCTTACAACTTGGAGATGTTGACGAGGTTAGCCATTGCACATGTTGACCATACGGTCAAATGCATTTTGGACTATCGCAATTTATAATGACATCTTGCAGAAAGCATTGATACGTTAGGGTTGGGTGTTAAGCTTGGCTAACACCCCTCCTATGCTTAATTCGATGGAGGATTTGTGATTTAAATAAAAAGGAAATAAAATTAAAAGAAGTTATTTTGAGAGAAAGCTCGTACACTGGGTGTAATTGGGATAAATTTCAACTTACATGTAATAATGCTTCGAGTGTAGGGCATTCCATCTTCTAGGTATTACGATGCCATGCAGGGTAGATAACCAATATGCCCCCTTTCCGGCTCGGCGTCAACCAGGTAGGGACCTTCCCACTTTGGAGCGATTTTCCCGCATGCAACTCTCTAGTATTTTTGGAACACCTTTCTTGACACACCGTGTCTCCATCTGAAAGTGTATGTCTTGTCTCACGTTCTTGTTGTACGACTTGGCAATTCTTTCAGGCCGATAGGCGGCCATTCTTATCTTGGCTATGTCCCTTAGTTCGTCTCACGATATCTAAATCCTGAGCCAAAAGGTAATTGTTGTCTCCCGGGGAGTCAACGGCCCATATCTTTGTGAACCATTATTGTTACCTCTACGGGGAGTACGGCCTCGGTACGAAATGCTTAAAGAATATGGCGTATGTCCCATAGCATTTTTAGATGTAAATCTATTGGCCCATAATATAAGTGGTAATTCATCGGCCCATCTTCCCCTTTTTTCGATCCAAATGCTTTTTCAAATTATTGATGATCAAGCTTGTTGCTTGACTGCGCTTGTCGGGTGGCTTGAGGATGCGCGGGGGCGATGTTATCAATTTGATTCCACACATCTTACACGAAATCCCACTGGTCTTTTTGCTGATAAGGCGGAAACTGGTGTATCCTGAAATGATTTACGAGGGAAGGCCAAATACGCTTAAGATGTTTTTCTTTAAGAACAGAGATGACCTCCTGTCTCGTACTTGTACTGTCGCCTCCACTTCCAATCCATTTAAAAATAGTACGTAAATGGCCCTAGCATGAAAACTCTTCCACGTGGAGCTTTTTGGTAACTTCTTGAGCCGACTATATCTATGCCCCATTACATGAAAGGCGGGATGAAAGTAAAGGGTGTAGAGGTTCGACGGGTTGATGCAAAATGTTCTTTACCATGCGGGTTGACATGCATCACACTTTAAGGAAACAAAATCGATGGCATCTTGTCTCGTCGTGGGCCGATAGTATCCCGTTCCTAAAGGCTTTGGAAGATAAAGACTTACCCCGGAGTGATTCCCACATTCACCGGCATGTAGATCGTGTAGGACTTCGTCGAGCCCCCTTGGCTAACCTAAACATCTAGTGTATAGACCGGTTAACGGATCTTCTAAACAATTTATTATTAATTAAGGTGAATCTTGATACCTTCATCCTGAGCGACCTTAGATTCTTGGCCGTCCCGACGGAATGATTCCGTCTTGCAAATATTCTTAGCCCATAATAGGGATTTGGATCCATGTTGACGATGCGCCACTGGCACAGAAGGAGATACTTTCGAATGATGCAGAGTCGCGCATTCCTTGATTTGATGATAGTTTGGATGTGTGGACCGTAGATATTGATCGGGATGTTGGTATTTATCTTTCGCTCCACGTGCCGATCCTAGGTTGAAGGCAAGCGTCGAGCTTGACGTGCATTCTCATCGCGTGGTACCTATTCCATGGAAAAACTAACAAACGCGGCGCGACGCTTTAACATGTTGGAGGTAAAGTGTCATTACGGCATTTTTAGGCACATAAGACAACTTTTAAAGTGATTAACTAATAACAAATAATAATCGATAAAGACGTTAAGATGAGTGATATCTAAGATAAGGCGCAGTGCGTGTTAGATAAACCCATGATCAGAGCTTCATATTCGGCTTCGTTATTTGTTGCTTAGGAATGCACAAGGCAGAGACGGCACGAGGATTAATTCGCCTTGAGGGGCGGTTTCCCAACTAAGATACCCCGATCCTGCACCCCTTGAGGTTGGATGCTCAATCTGAAAAACGTCAATACACCGGGAGAATCATTGCCTTCGAAATGTTGGACCTCTAGCTCCACCTCGGGTTGCAAGGTAGCTTGCTTGAAATCGGCTCTAAAATGCACGAGTGCTAGTGACTTGATTGTACTCTACAGGTTCATAAGAGGAGATTTCGTACGTGCGAGCTTATTTGACCATTTGGCCATTCTCACACGACATCTCGGGGTTCTCATCTAACGATCCTGATAAGGGGATACACTCACAGAAAAACGAGGTTTTATGACGAAAAGGTAATCCGTCGCTAAAAGCCAAAAATCCGTCGCTAAAGACATTTAGCGACGGATTAACGGCTGAAAAAATGCGTAAGCTAAAACCCCTTGTCGCTAAATATTAACGACAAATTTTTTGGAGTTGTCGTTAAAAGTAACGCAACGAGATAATTCCATCGCTAAAACTAAAATCCGTGTTCGCTAAATGTTGAAGAGGAGCGACAAAATTAATGTATTTGGCGACATTAATAACGATGATTTATCGACGGATATTTTCCGTCGCTTAAATTTATTCAAATTTTCACAATTTTTTTTAAATTTTCTTTTTCAATATTTTTATTTTTGATATATCAAATTACCTGAAACGGATATTTCCAGTACTAATTTGATATTTTTATTATATATATATATATATATATATATATATATATATATATATATATATATATATATATATATATATATATATATATTTAAATCGAGTCCCTTAAGTTCTATTATTGTCAAATCAATCCCTTAGAAGTTCTATTATTGTCAAATCGGTCCATAACATATTTTATTCTCAAATCAGGTCCCTTAACATAGTTTATTCTCAAATCGGTCCATTAACATAGTTTATTCTCAAATCCAAGGTCAGACATGGCTTCAACAATTCTGATCCCACCAACACCACCGCCACCACCCGATACCACCACCGCCACCATCCATCAATCCACCAATATCAACTATCAAAATCATCCAATTTTTCCGGCAAACCCCGGATCTACAAAACAAAAAAATCAACAAAATCACATTTGGGGACCTCGAGATCCACACTTGTGGCACAGCTGTGCACACACAGCACACACACGCGAACAGGTTTATAGAGATTGATCTACCCTATTTTTGTGGCTTGAAAGAAGACGTTGAGGATGGCGCTTTTGAAACTATACCCAGATCACGTGGCGAAGGACCAGGCGGTAGAGAAAAGAGAAATACCTGGCGGCGGAGGAGACGTTGGCGTTTCGAGATTCGGGCATTAGGAGTAAGCCCTCGCGGAGACGATGAAGGGGAGAGAAGAAGACGGCGTTGGGGGAGAGAGAGAAGAAGAGAGCCGGCGTTGGGGAGAGAGAGAGAAGATGTTGGAGGGGAGCCAGGCGGATCCAGGGTAAGGGGATGACGGGGTGACTCGGCGGATCCACCGTTGCACATCCTTGCCGTCGCCGGAGACAATGAAGGGTAGTGGGTAGATGCTTTAGTGTCGTTGGAATCCATGGAACTATGGCGGACGGCCACGATGAAGGTGAAGTTGGAAAAATGTTGGGAGACGGATAGGCATGGGTTGTTTGACGAGGAGAGAAGGAATGAGAGAGAAGACTGGTTTGAGGAGATGTTGTTTTGACGAGAGAGAGAAGACGGGTAGGCGTGGGTAGGCGTGGGTTGCTTGTTTATTTTGATAAATTGAAAATAAAGAGAGAGAAATGAGGAGAGAAATATGGAGAGAAATTATTGGTTTTGTTTAAGAAGAATTGTGGGCTTTGTTGAATTGAATGTGTGAATGGTTGGATTTGTTTTAAGCTCTCCATGATCAGCGTGATTATTTGAGACCCGATAAAACAAGTGCCATATGGCATTGTTTTATTGGGTCTCCAAATAACCACATGGATCATAATATTAACAATAACTAGCAATAATACATAATATCCAAAAGAAGTGAAGGCATATTTTACCTATATTATATACTTTTATTTCTTTAAAAATTATTAGTAATAATACTTAATAACTAATACTAATAATGATGCTATTTTTAATTATTCAATTAAATAATTGAATATATAATTATTATTATTATAGAATTAATAATAATTACTTAATAATAATATTAATAATAACTAAGTAATAATACATAATATCAAAAAGTAAATGTTTTTATATTATATACTTTTTATTTCTTTAAAAAATTATTAGTAATAATACTTAATAATAATACTAATAATGAAAGCTATTTGTTAATTATTCAATTAAATAATTGAATATATAATTCATTATTATATAATTAATAATAATAATACTTAATAATAATATTAATAATAACTAGTAATAATACATAATATCAAAAGAAGTAAATGTTTTTATATTATATACTTTTTATTTATTTAAAAATTATTAGTAATAATACTTAATAAATAATACTAATAATGATCGCTATTTATTTAATTATTCAATTAAATAATTAAAATATATTAATAATTATTATTATAAAATTAATAATAATACTTAATAATAATATTAATAATAGCGGTAATAATACATAATATCCAAAAAAGTAAATGTTTTTATATTATATAATTTGTTTTTTTAAAAATTATTAGTAATAATACTTAATAATAATACTAATAATGATGCTATTTAGTTAATTATTCAATTAAATAATTGAATATATAATTATTATTATATAATTAATAATAATACTTAATAATAATATTAATAATAAATAGTAATATTAATACATAATATCAAAAAATTAAATGTTTTATAATATTATATACTTTTATTTTCTTTAAAAATTATTAGTAATAATACTTAATAATAATACTAATAATTATGCTATTGTTAATTATTCAATTAAAATAATTTAATATATTAATAATTATTATTATATAATTAATAATAATACTTAATAATAATATTAATAATAACTAGTAATAATACATAATATCAAAAAAAGTAAATGTTTTTATATTATATAATTTATTTCTTTAAAAAATAATTAGTAATTATACTTAATAATAATACTAATAATGATGCTATTGTATTAATAATTCAATCAAAATAATTGAATATATTAATAATTATTATTATATAATTAATAATAATATTGTTATTAATTAATAATAATACTCATTAATTTAATAATTTAAACTTTTAGAGAAATATTAATATACCTAAGTAATAATTGATAGAAATATTTAGTTAATTTCTAACTATTTTTTATATAATTTTTTAAAAAAAAACTTTCTTACGAAAAAATGTCTAAAATATTTATCTCAATTCAAAAATAAATTTAATAAAAATAATTACACTTTTAAAATATTAATAATACTTATTAATATACCCTCATACCCACTAAACCTCATATACCCTAAACCCTATACTCATATACACCTATACTACATACCCTATATACTATAATACCACATATACTCATACCTGTACTATATACTACATACCATTATATACTATATCATATACCACTATGCTACATACCTACATACCCTATATAGGGTATAGAGTATAAGTAATCTATAGAATATAGGAGTATAGGCATAGAGGTATAGGGTATACCCTATAGGGATGGGTATAAGGTATGCTTACTATAAGGGTATAGAGGCTGCATCAGGACATAGGAGTATAGGAGTATACCACATAGGGTATAGGGTATATCCTATAGAGGCATAGGGTATAGGGTATAGGGCATAGGATATACCCTATAGAGGCGTATAGGGTATAGGGTATAGGAGTATATCCTATAGAGGTATAGGGTATAAGGTATAGGGCTTAGGAGGCGTAGGGTATAAGGGAATTATAGGGTATACCCCATAGGGTATAGGGTATAAGGTATAGAGGCACTTAGGGTATAGGTTATACCCTATATAGGGCTCATAGGAGTATATCCCTATGGGGTATAGGGTATACCCTATAGGGTATAGGGCATAGGGTATAAGGTATATACCACATAGGGATTACGAGGTATAGGATATAGGATATAGGATGCCATAGGGTATAAGGTACACTATGGTATAGGGTATAGGGTTATACCCTATAGGGCCATAGGGTATAGGAGTATATCCTATAGGGTAATTGCTGGCTTGATCTTTTGCGCTATAGTGGTGCGGCTGAGAAACAACATGTTCGAGTTGGCGGGGCCTAGGCTGGTGAAATTTACAAGACTTATAATTATCATTCTTGTAAAGGCATTACCATCAACCCGTCTAGCTTTGGTTGTTGGTGCAAAAGTTGCTTAAGGTGACATGAACTTTCCTCGTCGATTTGACTCGTATTCTTTTATCTGTGTATGTTTGTCATGGTTTTGACCGTAATTTATGTTCAACGTGTATAAAGCCGGTGTGTATGTCAAGGAACATTGCTTGCTTACAATTGTTCTTCTTGTAAAGACATGGTGCAATGTTCGCTCCTCGATTATTTATAAATAGAGCCGTCAAGTTGGGACGGTCCCGTCGGGAGCGTCCGTCCCGCCATACAAATGGGACGGGATGGGGCCAGGAATATTTTAGTCCCGTCCCGTTTTCGTCCCATCCCGTATTGTCCCGTTTCCGTCGCGGGACAACTTATTTTATCCCGTCCCGTACGTCCCGTTTTCCCGTATTGACCCGTACAAGTATTACATGCAGTTAATTGAATATTATAGACCCCAATTGGATCATGTTTTTGTAGTGCCTAAATGGAAAATTCTAGTCATGCTGGAAATGAATCTTTTATCCTTGAAATGGTAAATGCCAATTGCGATTTACTGCATTGTGCCGGATCTAAATAACTTTGTCTAAGGTGCCTTCTTTGTGCTCTAAACATCATCGAATCATGACTACACTGATGAAAAGCATGTTTTTGTGTATTTCACATATATATCCTCCTGTGTGTCAAGTCTCATGCCCATGCTCCTTGATTTTATTAAGTTTTGGTGATGATTTCTCACAAGCATTGCTGCTGCCCCGAAGTTCTGCACGTTGACCTTGCTGCCGTGTTTTGTGTTTATCTCACTCGAAACTTGATGTTTCGATGATTCGAAGCTTGTATGCTAGCTAACTCACATATGAAGTAAGAATATCTCTTTTCGGATTTTTCGGACCAACATGAGATCTTCATTCCATTTTTTTCCTTAAAAAGACCTGCTACCAGATTGTCATAAGCTCTGCTTTAGATTCAAAACATCAGAAGTCTTTTGGACCAGTAAAACACATTATTTTGACTTGACTTTTTGGATGCTTCATCTTCATGATGTGTAGAACAGATCTTCTGTTTGGTGTTTTGATTGATTCATGTGATAAAGTTCTCTGTTAAGTACATCTTTGTGGACCATGCTATGTTTTACTTTGTTGCTGGCGGATCCGTGTTATGTGTTCCGATGGTGGTTCTTAGCATATTACATCGTTATCTTGCGGGTTTTGGATTTAACTTCTCAAGGTCAAGGGACGATATGGTCAAGCACAAAGAACAACCTAACTTAGCATATTACATCGTTATCTTGCTTGGGATCGATCAGGCGTATGGTGAGTTGGTTGAAAATGTAGTAAGACTAAGTTTCTTGTACAAATATGCACTTTTTTGTGCATATTCGGACTTGTGCACAATTTAGTTATGGCTGCCATCTCCTTGAACAAAGAAGCCTCGGCCCTCATTGGCTACCACCGTGAATAGAAAACTCACTTTAGTTCAAGCGGTAGTGCTTGAATGGTGCCGATACACTTTTCTTTTTTTGTTGTCTACCTATATCTCTTGTAATAAATGTATATTGTGCTTAAACTTTGTTCGTGATTGCAATTGTATCATATTTTTATAGTTCAACAATGCTTGAATGGGTGCTTTTAATGAAATGACTAGGTGTCTAAATTGCGGGGAAAATGTGAATTTGGGGGAAATAATTTTTTCACTTTAACAACGTTTTAAAACGTTGTATAAAGCATTAAGACAACATTTACAATACGTTGTCAAACATGGAGGGAATTTTTTTTTAATTATTCATTTTGACAACGTTTTAATAAAACGTTGTAATAATAAAATGACAACGTTTATAAAACGTTGTAAAACATATTTAGACAACGTTTAAAGAAAGCGTTGTCTTAAGAATTTAGACAACGTTTTATAAACGTTGTCTTAATATCTTTTACAACGTTTCATAAACGTTGTCATTTCATTATTACAACGTTTTAGTAAAACGTTGTCAATATACTTACTACAACGTTTTAATAAACGTTGTCATTAGCCTGGATACAACGTTTAATGACCTTTTTTACAACATTCAAAAAACGTTGTCTTAAACTGGGACCTAAGACAACGGTGGATGACACAACGTTTTGAAAAACGTTGTCAAAGGTTTTTAACAACGTTTTTTAAACGTTGTCAAAGCCCTTTTTTGTTGTAGTGACATTATACCTTATACCCTATACCCTATAGGGTATAGGGTATGCCCTATAGGATATACCCTATACCCTATGCCCTATACCCTATAGGATATACCCTATATTCTATACCCTATATCCTATACACTATGCCCTATACCTTATACCCTATAGGGCATACCCTACACTTTATACCCTATACTCTATATCCTATATCCTATACCCTACACTTTATACCCTATACCCTACGAGTTTTTTTTTTTTATTTTTTATGAATATAAATAAATATTTTGGACATTTTTTAGTACTAAAGTTTTTTTCAAATAGTTATATAAAAAGTTAGAAAAAATATAAACAAATGAAAGTATAAGAAAGAAATCTGGGACGGATAAAATTCTTTAATTTTTATTTATTTATAAATGTATAGTTTTTTTATTTTTTATGAATATAAATAAATATTTTGGACATTTTTTAGTATTGAAGTTTTTTTCAAAAAGTTATATAAAAAAAGTTAGAAAAAAAATAAACAAATGAAAGTATAATAAAGAAATCGGGTACGAATAAAATTCTTTAATTTTTAGTTATAAATGTATAGTTTTTTTTTTATGAATAGAAATAAAGATTTTGGACATTTTTTTGTATTGAAGTTTTTTTCAAAAAGTTATATAAAAAAGTTAGAAAAACAAATAAATAAATGAAAGTATAATAAAGAAATCGGGGACGGAGTAATATTCTTTAATTTTTATTTATAAATGCATAGTTTTTATTTTTTATGAATATAAATAAATATTTTGAACATTTTTAGTATTGAATTTTTTCTCAAAAAGTTATATAAAAAAAGTTAGAAAAAAGTTATTTAAAAAAAAAAAAAAATTCCGTCGCTAAATCCGTCGCTAATCCGTCGGTATTTTTTAAAAAAAAATTATTTTTTATTATTTAGCGACAGAATATATCCGTCGGTAAATTTTTTTGTAAAATCTGTTGCTAAATCCGTCGGTATTTACAAAAGAAAATATTTTTATTTTTTATTATTTAGCGACGAATATATCCGTCGGTAATTTATTTTTGTAAAATCCGTCGCTAATTTAAAAAGGAAAAATATTTATTTATTTTTATTTATATAGCGACAGAAAAAAATCCGTCGTTAAAAACTTTGTAATCCGTCGTTATTACGTCGCTAAATCCGTCGCTAAAATGGGCGGGCTTTTTGGTGTCACTATTGCGACGAATTAGCGACAAATTCATGTACGTAAGCTAAAATCCATCGCTAATCCATTGCTAAATCCGTCGGTAGGCTGATTTTTTCATTTTATTTTGCTTCCATCGTTATTCCATCGCTATTCCATCGCTAATAGCGACAAAATTTGATACGTCGCTAATTTTCGTCGCTAATTGGCGCTTTTCTTGTAGTGATAGTTAGTTTCACAATAATATGATGCGTTTCAAAGTAATGACGTAATTTAGTAGATGCGGTGATTAAAGCGAGAATAAGTTTTTATAGATGGGAGTACCCGATTTCCGCATCTAAAAGAGATTTAGTAAAGCAGCCGTTGACCGCCTTGTTCTTCCTTTACCAAGATGGCACTTACCGCACTCTACGATACGGCTAGGTATAAGTTGAGGGGTTCACCGGAGTTACGGTTTTAGCGAGAAGAGGTGAAGATGTGAGATATCTTTTGAGGTTTAAGAAGGCTTCTTCGTGCCGCTCGGTCCTTTGGAACAACATGTTCTTCCTCAAGACGCCATAGAACAATTTGCACTTTTCGGAGGACTTAGAAATAAACCGATTTAAGGTCGCTACTTGTCCCATCAATCTTTGTACATCTTTGATGGTTTTAGGCGATTGCGGGTTGAGGATAGCTTTGATTTGTTACGGGCTGGCCTTGATTCCCCTCTTAGTCACCATGTACCCCCAAAACTTCCCGACTCTAACTCCAAAGTTACATTTGGAAGGGTTCGACTTCATATTGAAGGCTTCTAAGATGTCAAAAGCTTCCCAAGTGTTGCACATGATCTTCTATATTCTTGGACTTGACCACCATGTCATCTATATATACTTCCATCGTTTTGCCGAGATGGTCCTTGAACATCTTGTTTACCGAGTCTTTGATAGGTTGCCCCCTGCATTTTTAATTCAAATGGCATGGCAATATAACAATATATACCTTCGGGGGTTATGTAGGCGGTATCTTCTTGATCGAAGGCTCCATTTGGATTTGTCGATAGCCCGAAGAAGTGTCCATGAAGGTCAACACGTCATGACCACTGTTTCATTTACCGGAGAAGTCGATATGAGGCAACGGGAAAGGATCCTTGGGACATGCTACGTCGGTTCGGTGAAATATACACATACACGCCATTTCCCATTTTTCTTCTCAACAACCACCACGTTGGCGAGCCACCTAGGGTACTATACCTCCCTGATCATCTTGGATTTTAGCAGTTTCTCTACTTCCTCTTTGATGATTTGATTCCATTCTTGAGCAAATTTCCTCCTCTTTTGATGGACCGGCTTGATCAAAAATATTCTGCTGGCCCAGGGAGGCGTCCAAACGCCATGCTGGTAGTTCCATCTTGTCTTCCTTGGAATCCTTGGCATGACGTTTCGCTGCAGAGTAAGTGGTGACAAAAATGTCTGATCCTCCTATGATAAAATTGATCACCTTAGTTGCAGGAGGAGGTGGAGATGGAGTGTCAGCTACATCTTCCTTTGTTTCAGTTTGTCCTTTTCTTTTCCCAAGCAAATCTTTGAGGAGGCCTTTCGAAAGTAAGTGACTGATCTCTTTTCTCAAGGCAATGCAGTTGTCGGTAGTGTGGCCAAAATCCTCATGGTAAGCACACCATTTGGATTTGTCCTTCCAAGGCGAGGATCTATCAGCTGCCTTTGGCCATCTCACCTTGCCACCTAAGTTGTCCATTGGGTGTAGGAGTCCTGAAACATCAACAGAAAAACAATAGTCACTAATCTTAGGATAAGATGTATCATCTTCAATGCCATCATCTTCTACGACACTAATTTTAGAAGAGTCAGTTTTAGAGCCTATTAAATCGATAATGAGAGGAGTCCGCTTTTCTGTCAGGATTTTCATATGTTGACGTCTTTTTTGATGCCTTGCCATGAATCATCTCATCTTCTTCTAGCCTGATGAAATGAACGGACCTCGTCCTAACTTCTTCTAAGCTTCTAGACGAGAACATGACAAGATCTTGGTAAAATGGTGATTCTCTCTTCAGGCCCATCCTGAAAGCACATTGCGATCGATACGTCAATGTGAAGAATGCTTACAACCTCCTTGTTGAACCTGAACACGTAATCTTTTAAGGTTTCATCAGGCTGTTGCACAATCCTGTAAAGGTCACTTGTTAATTTTTCAAACACACGATTGCAAGAGAATTGATTAAGGAACATGTTAATTGATTGGGAATAAGATGAGATGGAATTCATAGGCTGATTAGTCAGCCACATAAGGGCGGGACCAGATAAGGTGGATCCAAAGCCCCTGCACAAGCAAAATTCTTTAAGGTGTGGGGGAATGCTAATGATATCCATCTTCTCTTTGTATAAGGCTATGTGCTCAGCAGGATTAGTCGTGCCATCGTATTGTTTCATGGGAGGTACTTGAAATCTTTTCGGGATCTCCACCCCAGCTATGGCAGGAACAAATCGTGAATCATGATGGCTGGTTGGAGATACCTAGTTGAAGGGCAAGGTAACTCCTGGAACCTTCAAGAGGATGTCCTTGAGCTGCTGCACCTCCCTTGCAAGGTCGGTACCTGCAATAGGGTTAGTGACAATAATGGGATTGATAGGAGTGTTGAATGTGTTAAAACTCCCTGTTTGCCCCATTGGAGGTGGGGTTGCAAAGGTAAAACATGATGACAGCAGCATCGGGTTGGACGTAATGGTAGTGCTCTCCGTCTGGATAGTGTTGAACATGGACATGTTGCATTGACCGCCCTGTGCATTCGTCCCAGCATCCGAGAAAAGAGTCCTAGGCTGCAAAGGAAAATTCTCCGGCATGCTAACTATAGGGATGCTACATCCTGAGCCTGATAAATCATGGCGTAGTCTATCTATGTGATTGAAGATCATCCAATTGGTATGTTGCCGCCCATTAATCTGGTCTTTCAACTGTTGCATCATAGATGTCTTGGCAGTTATAACCTTTAGTGAAATTCCGGTCAGCGTCATGGATGAAGATCCTCTCGAGTTGAACCCTTGGCTTTGAGATGTGACAGGACCGGATCCAATAGGCGAATGCATGCTAGACATCATAGGCAATCTAGACATAACGGTTCTTGCCCCAGTCGTAATGATGGGGGTAGACATTGCTGAATTCGGATTGCTCATCTTGATTAGAATCTAAAAAACCAAAGTTCCCACGGAAGGCGCCAAATTGTTTTGTATAAATTTCAACGATTAAATTTATCTTATCAAGGATGTTTGGGTACAAATGGAATATAATTCGCAAAGCAAGATGAATACGAGGATGTAACGAGGAAAACTTTTGAACAAATGTTCGCAGGGAAAAACCTCGGGAGGCTTTTGGAAAGCCTACCTAAACCAAAAAGTTTTATTGATCTTAGTAGTTTCTGAGTACAAAGTGCAGCACAAGAGTGAGCGAGAGTGTGTAACGTGAATACATGTGTATTCTAAGGGGTTATATATAGATGATTGTAACCGAAAATAACAACTTGGATCGCCGTGCTAATATCCTACCTAGAATCTCGCTATCTCGTTGATGAGGATCTCTTTGTTATCTCTTTGGTTGATAAATGGGGTCATTATGCCATCACTTGACCAAGTTCAAACGTTCATATGGTTGAATTATTTTATTAATAATTCCGTCCCTGAAAAATAGGTAATATACAACAAACAGTTTCAAGGTGTTAGTCCATGATATAAATTAAGACGTTACCTCAAGGTTGATGACCAAGATGTAAAACATGATGAGTGAAAATTTTAGGGTGAAATAGTACCCTTAATTGTACTCCATGGAATATGGCGACGGCCCCGATGAAGGTGAAGTTGGAAAAATGTTGGGAGACGGATAGGCATGGGTTGTTTGACAGAGAGAAGAATGAGAGAGAAGACGGTTGAGGAGATGTTGTTTGACAGAGAGAGAAGAAGACGGGTAGGCGTGGGTAGGCGTGGGTTGCTTGTTTATTTTGATAAATTGAAAATAAAGAGAGAGAAATGAGGAGAGAAATATGGAGAGAAATTATTGGTTTTGTTTAGAAGAATTGTGGACTGTTGAATTGAATGTGTGAATGGTTGGATTTGTTTAGCTCATGATCCGCGTGATTATTTGAGACCAATAAAACAATGCCATATGGCATTGTTTTATTGGGTCTCAAATAACCACATGGATCATAATATTAACAATAACTAGCAATAATACATAATATCAAAAAGTAAATATTTTTATATTATATACTTTTATTTCTTTAAAAATTATTAGTAATAATACTTAATAATAATACTAATAATGATGCTATTTTTAATTATTCAATTAAATAATTGAATATATAATTATTATTATTATAGAATTAATAATAATACTTAATAATAATATTAATAATAACTAGTAATAATACATAATATCAAAAAAGTAAATGTTTTTATATTATATACTTTTATTTCTTTAAAAATTATGAAATTGTCTATGGCTAAGAACTTATGAGACGAAACTCACAAGGTGAGATAAAACTCACGGGTGTTGTTCTTAGTGTTGATGACACTAACAACAACACATTCACCAATTCTAGAAAAAACACAAATCAATAGAAATAAATATAATTTGCAGCGGAAGAATTAAAGCAATACACAAGAATATAATTTTTATCAAGTTATATAAATATATAACTTGATGGGTGCCTAAAAGGCAAGACCTTTCTATTAATAATATGAATTCAATACAAGGTCGAGGTTGTTCCTTAATGATAAACGAACCCTGATATAAGAAACAACATACACGAATTCTCTCAGTAAATAAACACTCAAAAACCTCACAAAAATATAAAAATCTATATGAAATATTCGAGTGTTGGACAAAGTGTTGCCGACTTGAATGGCAACACTTGAGAGCGAATTCTACTTTTCTTGTGCGGATTTGCGTTTTACGAATTGGATGATCTTCAATGAAGATCCACTGCACTATTTATAGGCCACAAAGTCTTGGAGCCTACTCAAATGATCGGCTAATGTACCTTGGGTTTGTTTCCTCCAAAATAGCCTTCTCGCCTTCATTGTAGGAGACCTAGTCTTCTCTTGCTTCTCATGCTTGTACCTCTTAGCTTTGATTGCCTTGTACTTTGACTTGTTCTCCCCCAGAATAGCTGAATAAAATATCTCCTTGCTTGGTCATAAATTAAACAAATAAACACATGTTTATTTGTTAATTCCTCCTCTTCGTAATTCTCGCTGGGCATATTACATTTGCTGATTTCAAGCTCATTTTAAGGTGACTAACTACCGTTATATAAACATTAATTTACCCATTAATATTTGTGAAAAATACGATAACTAACTCGGTGTCGCCAATTCCAAATGGCAACACTTTTGGCAACACCAGTGGCAACACTGGTTTGCAACACTTGGGATGACATTCATGACAACACATGATCTAACATTAACAATCTCCCCCATAGTTACTGATTTCTTCACAAAATACCAATGTGATGATCTTTTCAAAAACAGTTAGTCAAACTTAACTAAAACCAGAAAATGCCACGAGATTTTGATAGAGGCAACATCAACCTTCAGGCAATGTTTTGAAATATTTTTCAATCCAAAACATCAACCATTAAGCAAATGAAGTATCAAAATCTTTACAAAAAATCTCCCCCTTAAAACGAAATTAATAACTAACCAAAATAATTATTAAAATCTTAAACCAACCATTCCACCATTCAACAAAAAAACATTCATCCAAGTTTGAAGAAAATTCCAGCCGAAACAAAGAAAAAAAATAAACAGAAATAAAATTTGTTTAAGCATTACAAACCAAAATAAAACAAATAAAATTGTTTTTGTTTCCAACCACCAAAAACACAAACCATTCGAACCAACCACCATTAAACTGCATTTCCAGCTCCTTCACCTCCCTCTGCTGTCCCACTTGGCCCAGCACCATTTCCAGCTCCATCATCATCACGCCTTGGTGGCTTGTCTCCCCCTATTTTGGAAGAAATCAAATCCACCATTTTCATCATGTCAGTGCGCATGTCCAACCACCCCTGAATTACTGAGTCAATGTGCTTCACTTGACCATTGAAAAAATTAAGAATCATCGCAGCATCAACCATAACAGGAGCAGTGTTGCCAGAAGTGTTGCCAGTTTCAGGGGCGACACTTGGGGCGACACCGGTAGCGAGGCGATAACGGGAGGAGCATTTGTAACCAAAACCCAAGGTAAATCCCTGTGCCTATCACCTTCTGTAAAGTGCTTGGTAATTCGATAATACACGGGTCTTTCGTAAAGATTATCACCATTCCAAGGCTTAAGGTTTTGATACATTAGGACTTGGAAAATAAGGGAAGGAAAAATGAAGGAGGAGGTCTTTTTCTTCTTAGCCCATGCAGCAAGGTGAGCAAATACAAGTCTCCCAAAGTTAACTCTTTGTTTCTTGCCTAGTTTGTACAACAAATTAGCTTGCTCAAAAGTGACCGTGTTCTCGTTTGCCGTAGGAAGCCAATTTGTTATACAAATCTTGTGGAGCACGCTAAACAAAGAAGTGAGATGGGTAGACCTAAAGTGATCGGACCAAATGGTGATTCTCCCTCCGAGTTAAAAAGGTGGCTAAGGCATTAGGATCATATTCCAAACTCTCATCTTCGACATTAGGGAGGCCGAATGCCTTGTTGATGATCAAGGGATTAAAATCATAGATATTGCCCCTAACAAAAATCTTTCCATAATGAGGGGTATTCCTATCATCAATATTATCCCTAAGATGAGCATAGAAATTCCTAACCACACTTTCAATGTACGATGACACTTTAGTCACCGTAGGCAAAAACATCCTATCCTCCAAAAACTGATACACACCTAACTCCTTGAATTGAGTCACATACATATTCTTTTCATTCAGAATTTTCTTCTCGAGAATCTTCAACAAACTTATCTAAATTTGTTTCACCATAAAATTCATCCGAAAGAAAAGGACGTTCATAAAATCCAAAGGACTCATAATCTGACTTTGTATCCTGAGAGGGATTAGGAGAGTGTACCTCAGGCCAGGAAATAGGAGAATACGAAGGAGAACTCGATTGTGCTTTGGTCTTGGCAGCAGGTGTAGCTTCAGGTGTTGCCATTTCATCGGCAACACTTGGGGCGACACTTGATGAAATTTTCTGTTTCTTCTTCATTTTGGACTGGGCTTCAGCAAGAGTTTCCTCATCTTCCAACCAAGCTTCTTCATCCTCATCAGAAGTTGATGAGGGCTCCTTTGTCTCTTTAAAAGCTGGGTCCGAACCTTCCTCGGACGAAATGTTGAGAGAAGAACTCGAGCTATCCTCCACATTCTTGGATCATCAGCCGTGTTGGAAGGAATCTTGGACCTGAACAAGGTTTTGATCCTCTCAGATTGTCTACGCACTCCACCCCTAAAAGACGAAGAGGCATCAACCGCCTTTCTCTTCTTGGTCTTCTTTTGAGGGGCGAAGGTGAGCTCTATGGAGGGGTAGCTTCTGGAAGGTTGATGGGAATGGGAATTTGAGATGGATTGTAGACAACAATGTCTAATGAGGGTGAGGTTGAGGGTGTGGCCGAAAGTGTCGCAGGGGATATCTCCATTGGAACGGCGACATTTGAGGCAACACTAGAGGGAGCTAGAGGCGAAATTTCCATGGGTGATGAAATTTGGGAAGTATTTTTAGGGCTAGCCATGGAAGATTGACGAAGACGAAGAACAGGGGTGAGGGTTTCGGTTTACCGCCTAGAGAGAGAGGGAAACAAGAAGAGAGAGAGAAAGAGGGTTTTGTGAGGAGGAGGGTTTTAATGAGTGAGTATTGAAGGATTAAATTGATTTGACAAGTTCAAATCAATTTAAAACTCCTTTTATCTCTAAAACCCCAACAAACTTAAGCACTGTTTCCGCCATTTTTAAAAACATTTTTTTTTTTTTTTTTTTTTTTTTTAATTTTTATAATTTTTATAATTTTTAATAATAACTAATCATAATTTTAGTAATATCCATAAAATTGTGTTTTTCAAAATTCAAAGAGATGAATTTTAAAAAATAGATATTACAAAATTACACTTAGATTGACAAAAATAAAAATTTTTGCTAAAAACCTTTTAAATTTCACAAACTCTAAATATAAGCAAATAGACTTTTGGAGATTTAAAATTTAATTAACAAAAACAAAAATAAGAAAATAAAAATTAATGTAGCATCTACTAATGTGTTACTAGCAATGTTGCGTGACACACAAGGCAACATTTTTAAATAAAATCCCCTTGATATTTTTCAACATATATATAACTATACTTTCTTAGGCAATTTTTAAGCACACTTTACACTTTATTTATTTACAAGGAAGCATCGTAGTAGCGAGCTTCGTGCCCCGAGTTTTTTATTAAAGTGTAAAGCTACAATTAGTAAGTTTTATACCTTTCAAGTAGGGTACACTGTAGTAGCGAGCTCCATGCCCCTAATACTTAGTATAAAACACTACATTATATTCCCTTTGGGAATTTCCACAAGCTTTGCCTTTTTCAATATCAACAACAATGTGAGTGACTTTGTCACTTTTTAGCACAAAGGGGTATTTTATAAAAAAATGTTAACCTTAAGAATGTACACATACTAGAACAAAAAGGTCGATAAATGCCCCCATTTGGGATTAAACTAGCTATAATTTTTTTTTTTTTTTTTTTTTTAAAGATAATATACAACTCATACAAAGTGTTGGCGACGGTGTTGGTAACATCAAGGCAACACTAACGGATTTATAGAAAACATAGACCAAGAGATTTTTTCAAACTTGAAAATCTCTCATGGTCCAAGGCTTTGGTCAAAATATCAGCAAGTTGATGTTTTGTATCAATATGCTCTATTTGGATCAATTCCTTTTCTACTAAATCTCTTAAAAAATGATGGCGGATATCAATGTGCTTAGTGCGTGAGTGTTGTACGGGGTTTTGGAAATATTTATAGCACTCAAATTGTCACAATACATGGTCGGGATATTACTATCAAGACCATAGTCATCAAGCATGTGTTTTAACCATATTAGTTGTGAACAACAACTCCCTGTTGCCACATATTCGATTCGGCGGTCGAGAGAGAGACACGGTTTTGCTTGCGACCGTACCATGACACTAGATTATTACCCAAGAAAAAACAACCCCCACTAGTACTTTTACTGTCATCTATATCCCTGCCCAATCGTAGTCACTAAAACCAACTAAGTTGGTATTAGTGTCTTTGGTGAACCAGATTCCCAATTCACTTGTCCCAGGACACATACTTGATGATTTTCTTGACAAAGATTTAGGTGAGAAATTTTAGGAGCTGATTGATATCTAGCACAAACACCTACGGCCCGAACATTATATCGGGACGACCGGCGGTAAGATAAAGAAGACTACCTATCATGAATCTATACGAGTTGGGTCAACATCCTCCCTGCACGATCTTTGGTTACTTTAAGAGATGATCCCATAGGTATTTTAGAGCTCTTGGCACTCTCAATCCAAATCTTTTCACCGGGCTCTTAGCATACTTGCTCACGAGTGATGAAAACTCCATCATTCGATTGTTTCACACCTAATCCTAGGAAATAATTAAGTTCTCCTATCATGCTCATCTCAAATGTAGATGTCATAGCTTCCACAAAATTTTGTAAACATGTTTTAGATGTGGAACCATAAACTATGTCATCAACATAGATTTGAGAAAGCAATGACAAGCTCTTTATTTTCTCTAAGAATAAATAATGTCCTATCGGCTTCTCCTCTAACAAATCCATATTCAAGAAGGAAGCTTGTTAGACGCCCATACCATGCACGAGGAGCTTGTTTTAAGCCATATAAGGCCTTATCAAGTCTCGTATACATGGTGCAGGTGGAATGGGTCTTCAAACCCTTTGGGTTGCTCAACATAGATCTCTTTATCTAAGTACCCATTCAAGAAAGCCGCTTTAACATCCATTTGGTGCAATGTGATTTTGAGATAACAGGCTATAGCAAGAAGAAGTCTTATTGACTCAATTCTAGCCACAGTGCAAAGGTCTCGTCAAAGTCGATTCCTTCCACTTGTGTATAGCCTTGAGCCACAAGACGAGCTTTATTACGAACAATATTACCCAATTCATCAGATTTGTTTTTGTAAATCCATTTAGTTCCAATAATGTTAGTATTTAAAGGACGTGGAACTAAACACCAAACCTCGTTACGGGTAAATTGTTCAAGCTCTTCTTGCATAGCTTGAATCCAGAATTTATCATTTAAGGCCTCAATCACATTTTTTGGTTCAACAGAGGAAACGAAACAGAGTGTTTTACTGAGAGTATGTGGAGGACATACACACATATCTAACCATATCTCTGTAATCAAGCGGCTCCTTGTTCCTTGTTCTAACCCCTTCATTAACATCACCAATTACTTGAGTAATGGGATGATAATTTCTAATTCGAGTGGGGGATCTCTCTGCCTTGATGGTACACCAATCCATCTTCTTCTTACGAGTCACTGCTCTCGAGTTTCCACCACTGTTCTGTTCTCTGTGTTGCCTCGGGTGTTGCCATTTCGGGCGACACTTGGAGCAACACTTGCAATCTGTGGGCATGATGGCTGAATCGGATTACATTCCGGCCCTTTGTTCGACTTCTTCTAGTAAAGTCGAGGTATATCATCACCGGTTCTCTGTGGCACTCAAGTAATCGTTAAATTCAATATTTACCGATTCTTGAATTACTTTTAACCTCAAATTATAGACACGATAAGCATATTTGTTTTGAGAGTAGCCAAGAAAGATGGCTTTGTCACTCTTAGAATCAAGTTTTCCTAAGTATTCCCGGTCATTTAAAATGTAACACAAACACCCAAACACATGAAAATAGTGAACCGTAGGTTTCTTTCCATTTAAAATCTCATAGGGTGTCATAGTTGTACCGGGTCTTAAGAAAACTCTATTTGTAGTGTGACAAGGTCGTGTTTAATGCTTCGGCCCCAAAAACCTTTAGAAATATTTCTAGCAATTAGCATAACACGAGCCATTTCCATTAAAGTCCTATTTTTCCTTTCGTGACACCATTTTGTTGTGGTGTTTTGGAGTCTTTGAAAACTTCATGGTGTATCCCTTTTTACTACAAAAAGTAGAAAAGGAGATGTTTTCAAATTCTCTACCATGATCGATCTTATTCGAAAAATAGGAGAACAAAACATGTTTTTTGATTTTAGAGGCTAAGTGAGTAAATTTATCAAAAGTTTCAGATTTTCTCTTAAGAAATACACCCATGTAAACCTAGAAAAATCATCAACTATTACATAAACATACTTCTTACCTCCCAAGCTTTCTACCTCAATAGGACCCATCAAGTCCATATGTAGAAATTTGAAAACAATGTGTTGTTCTGAGTGTTGCTCATTGTGTTGTTCAACACCTTGTGAGCAACACGAGTTTGCTTACCCTTTTGACGGTCACCACACATCACGGTGTTTTTGAGGTCTAGTTTAGGAACACCTTTGACGGCATTATGTTTGATAATCTTCTCAAGATTCCTATAATGAGAATGACCTAACTTTTGATGCCATAACCTAATATCATCAAGTTTTGTCAAATTGCACACCTTGATTTATTACCAACCGGATAGCAATTATCACTTGATCTTAATCCGATCATGACACAAAAGTTAGTGTTATCAAACACTTCACAGGTATTTTTATTGAATTTTACCTCCAAATTGTCATCACATAGTTGGCTAATGCTAATTAAATTAGCAAGTAAACCATCTACGTGCAAGACATTTTTCAAAGGAGGAAAACCAACAATATCCAAAGTGTTCCTTTACCAACTATTTCACTCTTGCCTCCACCACCATAAGTCATGAGCCTCCTTGAATAGGTTGGTACTCTGTTAGGAATGATTTTGTACCGGTCATATGGCGTGAACAACCACTATCAAAGTACCAAGTTCCTGCAATGTTAGTCCTTAAAGGCTGTATAAACAACATAGCTTTTCGGTTTTCCTTGGGTAACCAACCCCTTTTTGAAAATGCGGATTTACGTTCACCGGTGTTGCCATAAGTGTTGCCACTGAGAAACTGGCGACACTTGAGACGACACTTGAAGACTGGACATTTTCTTTTGTAGGAAAATGCAATGCTGGTTTTAAATGTCCAGCTTTGTGACAAAGATCCACACTCATTGGATTGATCGGAGGAATCACTAGAAGTGCTACCCTTTTCCTTGACACGCTCTTTTACAAAACAATTTTTAGTTTCAACATCAAACAAGGAAGAGGTAATACTTTCAAGTGATTCTTGGAACCCAAGACCCGGCTTTCGAGGCTTACTCAATTTGAGTATTTCATCCAATTTGGATGAACTCGTGTTGAGTTTTTTGAAGGTGGATTCGGCTAGGTTGAGTTTGGCCTTGATTTTATCAAGATCCAATTCTCTCCTACTGAGTTGAGCTTCTAGCCGAGTCAAGGAGTTCTTAAGATCCTGATTTTCCTTTTTCAAGAAAACCACCATCTTATTCTCCTTTTTCCATTCCACGAGGAGAGATTTATAGAGATTTTTAATTCGCAAATAAGATCATCTTTATCAAGATCATCCTCTATAATCTCTTACGAATTTAAATCGGTTGAACCATGCAAATTAAGATCATTTAAAGAATCATACCTGTGAGTGTTGTGCCAAGTGTTGCCAATTCTGGACGACACTTGGGGTAACACTTTCTGAAGAAGTCACCAATGTTGTGTCAAGTGTTGTTAAATCTGGAACAACACTTGAAGTAACACTCTCAGTCGAAGGTAGCTCCTCTACCGTGGCCATCATGACAACTTGCTCCGACTTTTCTTCTTTCTCCGTTCCTTCCTCCTCTCCATCACTAAGAGATACCCACAAGTTTTTGCCCGCCTTTCTCAAGGTGTTAGCACATTCATTGGCATAGTGACCCCAACCGGAACAAGCATGACATTGAATAGATTCAATGTACTTAGGATCGGACCGGATCTTTTCCGAGGATGCACGCCTTGGTGGGATATCTTTTTGATTTGGAGGAGGACTTCTCCTTGGCACAAAACTAGAGGTTTTGGCCGTTTGGTCCTTAGCCTTTACCTGCACTTTGTTAAATTTTCTAACCATAGAATTATATCTCTTTGCAAGTAAAGCTACACTAGTATTTTCATCTAACTCCTCGAAGACTTCATCTTCATCGTCCACACATGTGTCCGAAGATTCGACTTTTAAGGCAATATTCTTGCCTTTAGAAGCCTCCGTTTGTTCATTGAGATTCAACTCAAAGTTTTTCAAAATACTCATTAAGGAGTTGATGTCCATTGTTGAAAGATTATGGGCCTCTTCAATAGCTGAAACTTTAATATTAAAACGTTCGGGAAGAGTACGAATAGCTTTTGAAACAAGTTGTTTATTTGTAAAAGGCTCCCTAATACTTGACAAGCATTTGAAATATCAATCAACTTTTCAAAATAAGACGAGATGTCTTCGTTTTCACCCATTCTTAATCTTTCAAATCTACTAGTGAGACCTCTAAGCTTTGTTTCTCGGACACTGCCATCTCCTTCACAAAATCTTTGTAAAGTATCCCAAGCATCTTTTGCAGAGGGACTATTTTGAATGAGTTTGAACATATGCATGTCAACCCATTCATAGATGGCATTCAGTGCATAGATGGCATTCAGTGCCTTTTCATTGAAACTAGCAAGATTATTCTCTTCAATTGTCCACTCGAATTCAGGTTTGACTTGTACGTCACCATCGTCATCCGGAGGAAGCATTGGAACAGAATAACCATTTAAAATAGATCGCCAAGCCCGAAGATCAATTGATTTGATATGCGAGCGTAGGCGAATCTTCCAATAAGCATAATTAGATCCGTCTAAAACCGGTAATCTCTTTTGATTAGGGTTTGCAGGATCATAAGCCATGACAAAAAGGATCTAAACACTTAGTATATCAAGTGCTAGGCTTTGATACCAATTGAAATTGTCTATGGCTAAGAACTTATGAGACGAAACTCACAAGGTGAGATAAAACTCACGGGTGTTGTTCTTAGTGTTGATGACACTAACAACAACACATTCACCAATTCTAGAAAAAACACAAATCAATAGAAATAAATATAATTTGCAGCGGAAGAATTAAAGCAATACACAAGAATATAATTTTTATCAAGTTATATAAATATATAACTTGATGGGTGCCTAAAAGGCAAGACCTTTCTATTAATAATATGAATTCAATACAAGGTCGAGGTTGTTCCTTAATGATAAACGAACCCTGATATAAGAAACAACATACACGAATTCTCTCAGTAAATAAACACTCAAAAACCTCACAAAAATATAAAAATCTATATGAAATATTCGAGTGTTGGACAAAGTGTTGCCGACACTGAATGGCAACACTTGAGAGCAGAATTCTACTTTTCTTGTGCAGATTTGCGTTTTCTGAATTGGATGATCTTCAATGAAGATCCACTGCACTATTTATAGGCCACAAAGTCTTGGAGCCTACTCAAATGATCAGCTAACAGCCTTGGGTTTGTTTCCTCCAAAATAGCCTTCTCGCCTTCATTGTAGGAGACCTAGTCTTCTCTTGCTTCTCATGCTTGTACCTCTTAGCTTTGATTGCCTTGTACTCTGACTTGTTCTCCCCCAGAATAGCTGAATAAAATATCTCCTTGCTTGGTCATAAATTAAACAAATAAACACATGTTTATTTGTTAATTCCTCCTCTTCGTAATTCTCGCCTGGGCATATTCTGTTGCTGATTTCAAGCTCATTTTAAGGTGACTAACTACTGTTATATAAACATTAATTTACCCATTAATATTTGTGAAAAATACAGTAACTAACTCAGTGTCGCCAATTCCAAATGGCAACACTTTTGGCAACACCAGTGGCAACACTGGTTTGCAACACTTGGGATGACATTCATGACAACACATGATCTAACATTAACAAATTATTAGTAATAATACTTAATAATAATACTAATAATGAAGCTATTGTTAATTATTCAATTAAATAATTGAATATATAATTATTATTATATAATTAATAATAATAATACTTAATAATAATATTAATAATAACTAGTAATAATACATAATATCAAAAAAGTAAATGTTTTTATATTATATACTTTTATTTATTTAAAAATTATTAGTAATAATACTTAATAATAATACTAATAATGATGCTATTGTTAATTATTCAATTAAATAATTAAATATATTAATAATTATTATTATAAAATTAATAATAATACTTAATAATAATATTAATAATAACTGGTAATAATACATAATATCAAAAAAGTAAATGTTTTTATATTATATAATTTGTTTTTTAAAAATTATTAGTAATAATACTTAATAATAATACTAATAATGATGCTATTGTTAATTATTCAATTAAATAATTGAATATATAATTATTATTATATAATTAATAATAATACTTAATAATAATATTAATAATAAATAGTAATAATACATAATATCAAAAAATTAAATGTTTTTATATTATATACTTTTATTTCTTTAAAAATTATTAGTAATAATACTTAATAATAATACTAATAATTATGCTATTGTTAATTATTCAATTAAATAATTTAATATATTAATAATTATTATTATATAATTAATAATAATACTTAATAATAATATTAATAATAACTAGTAATAATACATAATATCAAAAAAGTAAATGTTTTTATATTATATAATTTATTTCTTTAAAAATAATTAGTAATTATACTTAATAATAATACTAATAATGATGCTATTGTTAATAATTCAATCAAATAATTGAATATATTAATAATTATTATTATATAATTAATAATAATATTGTTATTAATTAATAATAATACTCATTAATTTAATAATTTAAACTTTTAAGAAATATTAATATACCTAAGTAATAATTGATAGAAATATTTAGTTAATTTCTAACTATTTTATATAATTTTTTAAAAAAAAAACTTTCTTACGAAAAAATGTCTAAAATATTTATCTCAATTCAAAAATAAATTTAATAAAAATAATTACACTTTTAAAATATTAATAATACTTATTAATATACCCTCATACCCTAAACCTCATATACCCTAAACCCTATACTCTATACCCTATACTCTATACCCTATATACTATAATACCCTATACTCTATACCCTGTACTATATACTCTATACCATATATACTATATCATATACCCTATACTCTATACCCTATACCCTATATAGGGTATAGAGTATGGTGTATTATAGTATATATGGTATAGGGTATAGGGTATACCCTATAGGATATAAGGTATGCCCTATAGGGTATAGGGCATAGGACATAGGGTATAGGGTATACCCTATAGGGTATAGGGTATATCCTATAGGGCATAGGGTATAGGGTATAGGGCATAGGATATACCCTATAGGGCATAGGGTATAGGGTATAGGGTATATCCTATAGGGTATAGGGTATAAGGTATAGGGCTTAGGGCATAGGGTATAGGGTATAGGGTATACCCTATAGGGTATAGGGTATAAGGTATAGGGCATAGGGTATAGGTTATACCCTATAGGGTATAGGGTATATCCTATAGGGTATAGGGTATACCCTATAGGGTATAGGGCATAGGGTATAAGGTATACCCTATAGGGTACAGGGTATAGGATATAGGATATAGGATATAGGGTATAAGGTATATGGTATAGGGTATAGGGTATACCCTATAGGGCATAGGGTATAGGGTATATCCTATAGGGTAAGCGGCTTCTGATCTTTTGCATATGAATTGCAGCCTGAGAAACAACATGTTCGAGTTGGCAGACCGACTAGTGGGAATTTACAAGACTTATAATTATCATTCTTGTAAGAGCATTACCATCAACCCATCTAGCTTTGTTGTTGGTGCAAAAGTTGCTTAAGGTGACATGAACTTTCCTCGTCGTTGACTCGTATTCTTTTTTATCTGTGTATGTTTGTCATGGTTTGACCGTAATTTATGTTCAACGTGTATAAAGCCAGTGTGTATGTCAAGGAACATTGCTGCTTGCAATTGTTCTTCTTGTAAAGACATGGTGCAATGTTCGCTCCTCTGATTATTTATAAATAGAGCCGTCAAGTTGGGACGGTCCCGTCGGGACGTCCCGTCCCGCCATACAAATGGGACGGGATGGGACGGAATATTTTAGTCCCGTCCCGTTTTCGTCCCATCCCGTATTGTCCCGTTTCCGTCGCGGGACAACTTATTTTTATCCCGTCCCGTACGTCCCGTTTTCCCGTATTGACCCGTACAAGTATTACATGCAGTTAATTGAATATTATAGACCCCAATTGGATCATGTTTTTGTAGTGCCTAAATGGAAAATTCTAGTCATGCTGGAAATGAATCTTTTATCCTTGAAATGGTAAATGCCAATTGCGATTTACTGCATTGTGCCGGATCTAAATAACCTGTCTAAGGTGCCTTCTTTGTGCTCTAAACATCATCGAATCATGACTACACTGATGAAAAGCATGTTTTTGTGTATTTCACATATATATCCTCCTGTGTGTCAAGTCTCATGCCCATGCTCCTTGATTTTATTAAGTTTTGGTGATGATTTCTCACAAGCATTGCTGCTGCCCCGAAGTTCTGCACGTTGACCTTGCTGCCGTGTTTTGTGTTTATCTCACTCGAAACTTGATGTTTTTCGATGATTCGAAGCTTGTATGCTAGCTAACTCACATATGAAGTAAGAATATCTCTTTTCGGATTTTTCGGACCAACATGAGATCTTCATTCCATTTTTGCCTTAAAAGACCTGCTACCAGATTGTCATAAGCTCTGCTTTAGATTCAAAACATCAGAAGTCTTTTGGACCAGTAAAACACATTATTTTGACTTGACTTTTTGGATGCTTCATCTTCATGATGTGTAGAACAGATCTTCTGTTTGGTGTTTTGATTGATTCATGTGATAAAGTTCTCTGTTAAGTACATCTTTGTGGACCATGCTATGTTTTACTGTTGCTGGCAGATCCGTGTTATGTGTTCTGATGGTGGTTCTTAGCATATTACATCGTTATCTTGCAGGTTTTGGATTTAACTTCTCAAGGTCAAGGGACGATATGGTCAAGCACAGCAACAACCTAACTTAGCATATTACATCGTTATCTTGCCGGATCGAGGCCAAGGCGGTATGGTGAGTTGGTTGAAAATGTAGTAAGACTAAGTTTCTTGTACAAATATGCGCTTTTTTTTGTGCATATTCAGACTTATTGCACAATTTAGTTATGGCTGCCATCTCCTTGAACAAAGAAGCCTCGGCCCTCATTGGCTACCACTGTGAATAGAAAACTCACTTTAGTTCAGCAGTAGTGCTTGAATGGTGCTGATACACTTTTCTTTTTTTTTTGTTGTCTAGCTATATCTCTTGTAATAAATGTATATTGTGCTTAAACTTTGTTCGTGATTGCAATTGTATCATATTTTTATAGTTCAACAATGCTTGAATGGGTGCTTTTAATGAAATGACTAGGTGTCTAAATTGCAGGGGGAAAATGTGAATTTGGGGGGGGGGGAAATAATTTTTTTTTCACTTTAACAACGTTTTAAAAACGTTGTATAAAGCATTAAGACAACATTTACAATACGTTGTCAAACATGGAGGGAATTTTTTTTTTTAATTATTCATATTGACAACGTTTTAATAAAACGTTGTAATAATAAAATGACAACGTTTATAAAACGTTGTAAAACATATTTAGACAACGTTTAAAGAAACGTTGTCTTAAGAATTTAGACAACGTTTTATAAACGTTGTCTTAATATCTTTTACAACGTTTCATAAACGTTGTCATTTCATTATTACAACGTTTTAGTAAAACGTTGTCAATATACTTACTACAACGTTTTAATAAACGTTGTCATTAGCCTGGATACAACGTTTAATGACCTTTTTTACAACATTCAAAAAACGTTGTCTTAAACTGGGACCTAAGACAACGGTGGATGACACAACGTTTTGAAAAACGTTGTCAAAGGTTTTTAACAACGTTTTTTAAACGTTGTCAAAGCCCTTTTTTGTTGTAGTGACATTATACCTTATACCCTATACCCTATAGGGTATACCCTATGCCCTATAGGATATACCCTATACCATATGCCCTATACCCTATAGGGTATACCCTGTGCCCTATATGGTATACCCTATACTCTATGCTCTATGCCCTATACCTTATACCCTATAGGGCATACCCTACACTTTATACCCTATACTCTATATCCTATATCCTATACCCTACACTTTATACCCTATACCCTATAGTTTTTTTTTTATTTTTTATGAATATAAATAAATATTTTGGACATTTTTTAGTATTGAAGTTTTTTTCAAAAAGTTATATAAAAAAGTTAGAAAAAATATAAACAAATGAAAGTATAAGAAAGAAATCAGGGACGGATAAAATTCTTTAATTTTTATTTATAAATGTATAGTTTTTTTATTTTTTATGAATATAAATAAATATTTTGGACATTTTTAGTATTGAAGTTTTTTTCAAAAAGTTATATAAAAAAGGTTAGAAAAAAATAAACAAATGAAAGTATAATAAAGAAATCAGGGATGGATAAAATTCTTTAATTTTTATTTACAAATGTATAGTTTTTAATTATTTTTATGAATATAAATAAATATTTTGGACATTTTTTAGTATTGAAGTTTTTTTCAAAAAGTTATATAAAAAAAGTTAGAAAAACAAATAAATAAATGAAAGTATAATAAAGAAATCAGGGACAGGTAATATTCTTTAATTTTTATTTATAAATGCATAGTTTTTTTTATTTTTTATGAATATAAATAAATATTTTGAACATTTTTTAGTATTGAAGTTTTTCTCAAAAAGTTATATAAAAAAAGTTAGAAAAAAAGTTATTTAAACAAAACAAAAAAAACTTCCGTCGCTAAATCCGTCGCTAATCCATCGGTATTTTTTTTAAAAAAATTATCTTTTATTATTTAGCGACAGAATATATCCGTCGGTAAATTTTTTTGTAAAATCTGTTGCTAAATCTGTCGGTATTTACAAAAGAAAATATTTTTTTATTTTTTATTATTTAGCGACAGAATATATCCGTCGGTAATTTATTTTTGTAAAATCCGTCGCTAATTTAAAAAAGAAAAAATATTTATTTATTTTTTATTTATATAGCGACAGAAAAAATCCGTCGTTAAAAACTTTGTAATCCGTCGTTATTCTGTCGCTAAATCCGTCGCTAAAATGGGCGGGCTTTTTTGGTGTCACTATTGCGACGAATTAGCAACAAATTCATGTCTGTCGCTAAAATTCGTCGCTAATCCATTGCTAAATCCGTCGGTAGCTGATTTTTTCGTTTTATTTTGCTTCCGTCGTTATTCCATCGCTATTCCTTCGCTAATAGCGACAAAATTTGATCTGTCGCTAATTTCCGTCGCTAATTGGCAATTTTCTTGTAGTGATAGTTAGTTTCACAATAATATGATGTGTTTCAAAGTAATGACGTAATTTAGTAGATGCAGTGATTAAAGCGAGAATAAGTTTTTATAGATGGGAGTACCTGATTTCTGCATCTAAAAGAGATTTAGTAAACAGGCCGTTGACCGCCTTGTTCTTCCTTTACCAAGATGGCACTTACCGCACTCTCTGATACAGCTAGGTATAAGTTGAGGGGTTCACCAGGTTCTAGTTTAGCGAGAAGAGGTGAAGATGTGAGATATCTTTTGAGGTTTAAGAAGGCTTCTTCGTGCTGCTCGGTCCACTGGAACAACATGTTCTTCCTCAAGACGCCATAGAACAATTTGCACTTTTCGGAGGACTTAGAAATAAACCGATTTAAGGCCGCTACTCGTCCCATCAATCTTTGTACATCTTTGATGGTTTTAGGTGATTGCAGGTTGAGGATAGCTTTGATTTGTTCTGGGCTGGCCTTGATTCCCCTCTTAGTCACCATGTACCCCAAAAACTTCCCAGCTCTAACTCCAAAGTTACATTTGGAAGGGTTCAGCTTCATATTGAAGGCTTCTAAGATGTCAAAAGCTTCTGCCAAGTGTTGCACATGATCTTCTATATTTTTGGACTTGACCACCATGTCATCTATATATACTTCCATCGTTTTGCCGAGATGGTCCTTGAACATCTTGTTTACCAGTCTTTGATAGGTTGCCCCTGCAATTTTTTAATTCAAATGGCATGGCAATATAACAATATATACCTTCAGGGGTTATGTAGGCGGTATCTTCTTGATCTGAAGGCTCCATTTGGATTTGTTGATAGCCCGAAGAAGTGTCCATGAAGGTCAACACGTCATGACCAGTTGTTTCATTTACCAGAGAGTCGATATGAGGCAACGGGAAAGGATCCTTGGGACATGCTCTGTTCAGGTCGGTGAAATCTACACATACATGCCATTTCCCATTTTTCTTCTCAACAACCACCACGTTGGCGAGCCACCTAGGGTACTATACCTCCCTGATCATCTTGGATTTTAGCAGTTTCTCTACTTCCTCTTTGATGATTTGATTCCGTTCTCGAGCAAATTTCCTCCTCTTTTGATGGACCGGCTTGATCAAAAATATTCTGCTGGCCCAGGGAGGCGTCCAAACGCCATGCTGGTAGTTCCATCTTGTCTTCCTTGGAATCCTTGGCATGACGTTTCGCTGCAGAGTAAGTGGTGACAAAAATGTCTGATCCTCCTATGATAAAATTGACCACCTTAGTTGTAGGAGGAGGTGGAGATGGAGTGTCAGCTACAGCTTCCTTTGTTTCAGTTTGTCCTTTTCTTTTCCCAAGCAAATCTTTGAGGAGGCCTTTCGAAAGTAAGTGACTGATCTCTTTTCTCAAGGCAATGCAGTTGTTGGTAGTGTGGCCAAAATCCTCATGGTAAGCACACCATTTGGATTTGTCCGTCCAAGGCGAGGATCTATCAGCTGCCTTTGGCCATCTCACCTTGCCACCTAAGTTGTCCATTGGGTGTAGGAGTCCTGAAACATCAACAGAAAAACAATAGTCACTAATCTTAGGATAAGATGTATCATCTTCAATACCATCATCTTCTACGACATTAATTTTAGAAGAGTCAGTTTTAGAGCCTATTAAATCGATAATGAGAGGAGTCCGCTTTTCTGTCAGGATTTTCATATGTTGACGTCTTTTTTGACGCCTTGCCATGAATCATCTCATCTTCTTCTAGCCTGATGAAATGAACGGACCTCGTCCTAACTTCTTCTAAGCTTCTAGACGAGAACATGACAAGATCTTGGTAAAATGGTGATTCTCTCTTCAGGCCCATCCTGAAAGCTTCTGTTGTAGTCGATACGTCAATGTGAAGAATGCTTACAACCTCCTTGTTGAACCTGAACACGTAATATTTTAAGGTTTCACCAAGCTGTTGCACAATCCTGTAAAGGTCACTTGTTAATTTTTCAAACACACGATTGCAAGAGAATTGATTAAGGAACATGTTAATTGATTGGGAATAAGATGAGATGGAATTCATAGGCTGATTAGTCAGCCACATAAGGACGGGACCAGATAAGGTGGATCCAAAGCCCCTGCACAAGCAAAATTCTTTAAGGTGTGGGGGAATGCTAATGATATCCATCTTCTCTTTGTATAAGGCTATGTGCTCAGCAGGATTAGTCGTGCCATCGTATTGTTTCATGGGAGGTACTTGAAATATTTTCGGGATCTCCACCCCAGCTATGGCAGGAACAAATCGTGAATCATGATGGCTGGTTGGAGATACCTAGTTGAAGGGCAAGGTAACTCCTGGAACCTTCAAGAGGATGTCCTTGAGCTGCTGTACCTCCCTTGCAAGGTTGGTACCTGCAATAGGGTTAGTGACAATAATGGGATTGATAGGAGTGTTGAATGTGTTAAAACTCCCTGTTTACCCCATTGGAGGTGGGGTTGCAAAGGTAAAACATGATGACAGCAGCATCGGGTTGGACGTAATGGTAGTGCTCTCCGTCTGGACAGTGTTGAACATGGACATGTTGCATTGACCGCCCTGTGCATTCGTCCCAGCATCCGAGAAAAGAGTCCTAGGCTGAAAAGGAAAATTCTCCGGCATGCTAACTATAGGGATGCTACATCCTGAGGCTGATAAATCATGGCGTAGTCTATCTATGTGATTGAAGATAATCCAATTGGTATGTTGCCGCCCATTAATCTGGTCTTTCAACTGTTGCATCATAGATGTCTTGGCAGTTATAACCTTTAGTGAAATTCCGGGCAGCGTCATGGATAAAGATCCTCCCGAGTTGAACCCTTGGCTTTGAGATGTTACAGGACTGGATCCAATAGGCGAATGCATGCTAGACATCATAGGCAAGCTAGACATAACGGTTCTTGCCCCAGTCGTAATGATGGGGGTAGACATTGCTGAATTCGGATTGCTCATCTTGATTAGAATCTAAAAAACCAAAGTTCCCACGAAAGGCGCCAAATTGTTTTGTATAAATTTCAACAATTAAATTTATCTTATCAAGGATGTTTGGGTACAAATGGAATATAATTCGCAAAGCAAGATGAACACGAGGATGTAACGAGGAAAACTTTTGAACAAATGTTCGCAGGGAAAAACCTCGGGAGGCTTTTGGAAAGCCTACCTAAACCAAAAAAGTTTTATTGATCTTAGTAGTTTCTGAGTACAAAGTGCAGCACAAGAGTGAGCGAGAGTGTGTAACGTGAATACATGTGCATTCTAAGGGGTTATATATAGATGATTGTAACCAAAAATAACAACTTGACTGTCGTGCTAATATCCTACCTAGAATCTCGCTATCTGTTGATTAGGATCTGCTGTTATCTCTTTGGTTGATAAATGGGGTCATTATGCCATCACTTGACCAAGTTCAAACGTTCATATGGTTGAATTATTTTATTAATAATTCCGTCCCTGAAAAATAGGTAATATACAACAAACAGTTTCAAGGTGTTAGTCCATGATATAAATTAAGACGTTACCTCAAGGTTGATGACCAAGATGTAAAACATGATGAGTGAAAATTTTAGGGTGAAATAGTACCCTTAAAAAATATTATGAGGATGAGGATTGTGATATTGTCTATTGGTTTGTTGGGTATCTCAATAAATTAATCTCATCTTTGGGAGTTTACTTTTTTATTTCTTTTATAGTTTTCAATTTATTTCTTCCCAAAATCTTATATTCCCTTCTTATCGGTTTAATGTTTTTAGTTTGACTTTTCACAAGGATTAAAAAAAGGTAAATATTGTGAGTATGAAAAGTAAAGTAGAAAAGAGAAAGTGGGTAAGGAATTTTTGTTGTGAGAATGACAAGTGGATCTTATTGTACATTTTAAGTAATAAAGCAACTTAAAACCTTAATCTGAGATGACAGACTAAAAAGGATATGAAACGAAAGACTAAATAGGAAATTAAAAGCCTTAAACTGGGAAGTAGGTAGTACTTCATTTTCTAATAACAATGGGAAAATGAAATTATAGGATTTTAACACAATCCAATTATCGGTTCAAAGCATTTATCGCAGTTGATTGGTAATGGCATAGCTTATGGATAATGGGTAATGGCTATGGCTGATTAACTTTCAATTTTAATAACTAAAAATTTCAATTTTCACTTGTAAAAAACAGATAAATTCATTACTCAGTTATTCATATATGAGAATTGTTATTCTTATTGTTTACAATTAAAAATGTCATTCTCAATTAATTAAACAACTTATGAGTCAATTTATCGGTTGAATAAAGATAAATTAATATATTACCACATATCCTTTTAAAAAATGAGAAAACAATATCTCAATTATTTAAAGTTTAAATTAATGTATAAAGATGCACCTCCTTTGAACATCAAACACCTAATAATTCATTTCTCACTTGTGAACAATTGAGAACTTTTATTTTTCAATGGTTTAAAGATAGATGAATGTGTTACCACATCTCCTTTATCTGAGGTACTTAATATTAAAATGGTATAATTAGATATTCTTTAAACAGACGTGATAAATTTATCTCTCAGATGTTATAATCGAGAATAAAATATCATCTCACTTATGATAACGATAAATCTCATTTTTCAGTTTCTTATTCGTTAAAGTTGAGATAAATATGTTGCTACATCATCTATAAAACAACTTATAACCAAAAATTCTGGTTGTTAAAAAATTAATATTAAGATCTACATGCTCTCGTATAAGTTATAGACAAATTATAAATCAATTTATTTCATTTTTCTTTTATTATATTTCAAAAGTGAGCAATTGTTCTATTGGAAAAAATCATTTCTTCTGAATTGTGGACAATTGAGAAGTATGCTCTTTTTGGAGAAAAAAATCAGAAGTATTTTATTAATATAATAACTATAAAAATGCATAAATGAACAACAATGGTATAGTGGTAGAATGAAACACCTAAGCACAAAATGTCACAAGGAAAATGTTGTTTACAGATGTCAAAATCTGTAGCGAAAATGAAGATTATGTCTATATATTACAATTAGCGAAAAATTGAGAATCATAGCTAATCTGTAACTGGACATTTGTCGCTAATATATTTGTCGTTGTTCAGTTGTCGGATTAGAGACAGAATTTCATGTCTCTACTTCAGGAACAGAAATGTTTGTCTTTAATTTAGAGACACAAACATATGTCTCTAATTAAATTTAGCGACATAAATGTATCTCTCTACTTATGAGACAGATAGTTGTGTTTGTCTCTAATTTAGTGATAAAAATGTATGTCTCTATATATATGAGATGGATGTGGTTTTACCCATCCAAATGATATGTTTTCTAGCTTATTTGATGCTCGAAACCTTGAGAATTTAATGTGTTTTGTTAGTGTTTTGAAAGTTCAGGGGTTGAAGTGCAATTACTGAGAAAATGGAGGATTTGAGCTTGTTTTGGAAGTTCAGGGACCAAACTGGAATTGTGGAAAATTGGGGAGTAAACTGGTATTTCAAAGTTCAAGGGCCAAAATGCAAATATGGGAAAAGAAGGGACCAAACTGCAATTAGGTGAAAAGAAGGAGTTAAATTGGTTTATAAAGTTCAGGGGCTAAACTACAATTAAATAGAAAAGGAGGGTTGCAGCTGGAAACTAGGAAGGTTGGCCGTGTTTTGCAAAGCATTGGCCGCATTTTGGCCAAGGCAGCCGGCCAAGGGAGGAAGCTGGCCGAGGAAACGTGCAGTCATGGCCAAGAAAAATAAGGCATGGCCGAGAAAATGTGGCAACGGGCATGGAGCGACCGCGCCTTGGCCGAGCGAACGCGCCGTTTTGGCGGAGAAAAGGAGCTGCCGCGCAGCAGGTGGTCGTGCGATCGCACCATGGCCTGGCCAAGGGTTTGCGATGGAATTTTGTGACGGAATTGGTCCGTCACAAAATAAAAGGCAGTTTTCAAACACAATCAGGCACATAATCAGTGACAGATTTCGGTAAAATCCTAATTTGACTAGGATTTTGACAAATTTTGGCTGTGATTTAGGATTTCTACCTCCCTCCTCCTATATAAAGGAACCCTAGACTAGTTTTTGTATCCCTTCTCTCTCTATCTATCTTTTCTTCCCCCTTGTCATATATTACCTAGATTAGGGTTTTTATTTATTTTGAAGAATCAAGATTTATTTATTTTAATGGCCATTCAAGGCTAATTTATTTGATTCGTGGATTGAGGTAAATAGCAATTGAATCTTTATGCTAGGGTTTTATTTCATCCTATCACTCTCTCGTTCTTGTTTTCTCAACATTCTTGAAGATCATTCATAGGCTTCAATTGTATGTTAAGATACCGTTGGCCTATGAATCTATTTGGGTATAAATCATTTCAGTAACTCGGATGATTTATACATTGGCCATTATTGAGAAGATAGATTTAATTATGGATGTAACTTAAATCAATAAATCTAGGTTCTTTTGTTCTTGTGATTTAAATTGAATTTCTTGAATGTTTATATTGACATAACTGAATATATAAACAAGATAGAGATATTAGGGTTTTAATGTTCTTATCGACATAGCTGTGATATTAACATCTTAACTCTATATTTTTTGTGAACGAATCCAAGAATGAGATTGAATCCTTTTTACATGATTTAAAAAGCATAAAGTGATAATTGTTATGATCCCCAATTCATGAATCTCTTGTCTCTTGATTTCTTTAATTGTTTTATTTTGCTTTCTTAGGATTAATAATTCAAATCAATCAAACCTCCCTTTTGGTTACTTTTCTACCCTAATAAAATATACTTGTTCCACTTTAGTCCCTGTGGATTCGAACCTTGCAAGTAAGCATAATACTACATTGATAAACTAGTGCACTTGCTAGGTATTTATAATAAGAGGGAGATTTACTCCATCAATATGTATATATATAAATGTATAATAATATTTTTTTTAAATATACCCATATGTTGAATATTTTTTTATATAAAAAATGAGTTATAATGTCAATTGAAACTAACAATAAAATAATATAAAAACAAATTAAATTAAATAATAATTGATGATGCAGGATATGGTCCGGATCAGAATTAGTACATCAATAGATTATAATCCATCAACTATGACCTGAAACCACGAATAAACGAATAGCCGGGATTGTCTCCAGCTAATACCCTTCGTCATAATGATGAGATATATTGTCAAGTTCGTAATAAACCGTATTAAATGACTTAAATCTCAAATAGTGAAAATGACATTACCTTTTTACGTTGGATGTAGTATGCTATATATAGTGGTGCAATAGGATCATTATGAATCCCTTGGATCGCAGAAATAATGCTGGTGTAACGTCTCCGTGATTGTAGAAGACGGTTATAAATAGAATCGTGGATAGACTCACGTGTTTATTTGGTCAAGATCGCCTGAGTATTTGAAGTCGAACTAACCTTGTGCCTTGGTTAGGCATATACTGTACAAGTAGGAGATCGTAAGTCAGACGAATATAGGTCAGGACAAAGGAAGGTCGAAAAATTAGCTTGGCTGACTGATCTAAACCAGTGGGCCATTGGAGTTATAGCAGCAGAGTTGGCCCATTCAGTGATCATACTTTTTCAATAGTAGAAATGTTGGGCTTCATATGTTGGGCTTTGCCCATCACTTTTATTTCGTTCAGTAGTCCCCAACTTTCTGGGTTGACTTTGTCGACCAGGAAGTTAATGAAATTTTTTGTGATGACTTGAGTAGTCCGGTGGTGGATAGTCGACTTTGTAGATGTAGGTCGCTCTCGACCATTAACTTTTGACGGTTGGACACACTGTTTAATGTGCTGTAATTTTTGCCTTAATGGGACGATTCTGGCGATTGGATAACTACTTTGGGAACTGGCGTGGAACCTTTATTCTGACAACAGAATGGTTGTGTCCCCTACCATTTCCAATTCAGGTAAGGAAAAGGAGGCGTATAAAAGGAAGGATTTCATTCCTTACCAAACTTTACAATCCCCCAGCGTTCAAATATTCAGCAAGAACAAAGGCAAAGCTTTCGATTTTCCAGTGCATCCAACCTTCCCAGTTCCGTCGCTGAGTTCCATCTTTCCGCAAACCAACAAAGTACCCTTCAATTTCTTTCCTTTAGGTTTAATTTTGAGCTTTTTCTGTTATTCTGACATGGCTAGGACCTTCGGCTTTGAGTAGGTGGAGCTTGTTTTATGGCGAACTAGGGTTTCCAGCTGGTTAGAGTATGGGGGATTTGAGGCGGATAATCCACGGATTATTCATTTTCTTCTCTTTAATAAACTAATAGACCACCTTATCATCTTCTACATTAAGACCAATCACTACAAGGAAAATCGGATTTAGAGACGAAAATTTAGAGACGGACGAAATCTGTAGCTAATTTGGCGACAGATTAGAGACAGAACCAAAAATCAGAGACGGATTCGGATTCCGTCTCTAAATTAGAGACGGATTCAGATTCCGTCTCTAATTCAGAGACGGAATATGAATCCGTCTCTAATTTAGAGACGAAATCCGATTCTGTCTCTAATTTAGAGACGGATTCAGATTTCGTCTCTAAATTTTAGAGACGGGTTTTGTATCTGTCTCTAAAATAGAGACAGATTCAGAATCCGTCTCTAAATTAGAGAGAGATTAAGAATCCGTCTCTAAATTAGAGACAGATTCAGAATCCGTCACTAAATTAGAGACAGATTTTTGAATCCGTCTCTAAACTTTAGAGACAAATTTTAACCCGTCTCTAATTTAGATAGAGATTTTTGAATCCGTCTCTAATTTAGTGACAGATTCAACATCTGTCTCTAAAATTTAGAGACAGATTTAGTATCCGTCTCTAAATTTGACTTTTCTTATATATACTTTCATTTGTTTAATTTTTTTCTATCTTTTTTTCTATAACTTTTTCTAAAAAAAACCACTGATTAACAAAGGCTAAAATATTGTTTTCTAGTCAATAAATTTTTTTTAAAAAAATAAAAAATAAATATAGGGTAGTCCGTCCCTCTTTTGACTTTTCTTCTATATACTTTCATTTGTTTAGTTTTTTTCTATCTTTTTTTCTATAACTTTTTCTAAAAAAAACCACTGATTAACAAAGGCTAAAATATTATTTTCTAGTCAATAAAAAATTTAAAAAAAAATAAAAAATAAATATAGGGTATTCCGTCCCTCTTTTGACTTTTCTTCTATATACTTTCATTTGTTTAGTTTTTTTCTATCTTTTTTTCTATAAATTTTTCTAAAAAAAAACCACTGATTAACAAAGGCTAAAATATTATTTTCTAGTCAATAAAATTTTTTATAAAAAAAAAAATAAATATAGGGTAGTCCGTCCCTCTTTGGACTTTTCTTCTATATACTTTCATTTGTTTAGTTTTTTTCTATCTTTTTTTCTACAACTTTTTCTAAAAAAAAACCACTGATTAACAAAGGATAAAATATTGTTTTCTAGTCAATAAATTTTTTTAAAAAAATAAAAAATAAATATAGGGTAGTCCGTCCCTCTTTTGACTTTTCTTCTATATACTTTCATTTGTTTAGTTTTTTACTATCTTTTTTTCTATAACTTTTTCTAAAAAAAAACCACTGATTAACAAAGTCTAAAATATTGTTTTCTAGTCAATAAAAAATTTTTAAAAAAATAAAAAATAAATATAGGGTATTCCGTCCCTCTTTTGACTTTTTTTCTATATACTTTCATTTGTTTAGTTTTTTTCTATCTTTTTTTCTATAACTTTTTCTTAAAAAATCACTGATTAACAAAGGCTAAAATATTGTTTTCTAGTCAATAAAATTTTTTAAAAAATAAAAAATAAATATAGGGTAGTCCGTCCCTCTTTTGACTTTTCTTCTATATACTTTCATTTGTTTAGTTTTTTTCTATCTTTTTTTCTATAACTTTTTCTAAAAAAACCACTGATTAACAAAGGCGAAAATATTGTTTTCTAGTCAATAAAATTTTTTTTAAAAAATAAAAAATAAATATAGGGTAGTCCGTCCCTCTTTTGACTTTCCTTCTATATACTTTCATTTGTTTAGATTTTTTCTATCTTTTTTTCTATAACTTTTTCTTAAAAAAAAAAACCACTGATTAACAAAGGCTAAAATATTGTTTTTTAGTCAATAAAAAATTTTAAAAAAATAAAAAATAAATATAGGGTATTCCGTCACTCTTTTGACTTTTCTTCTATATACTTTCATTTGTTTAGTTTTTTTCTATCTTTTTTTCTATAACTTTTTCTAAAAAAATCATTGATTAACAAAGGCTAAAATATTGTTTTCTAGTCAATAAAATTTTTTTAAAAAAATAAAAAATAAATATAGGGTAGTCCGTCCCTCTTTTGACTTTTCTTCTATATACTTTCATTTGTTTAGTTTTTTTCTATCTTTTTTTCTATAACTTTTTCTAAAAAAAATCACTGATTAACAAAGGCTAAAATATTGTTTTCTAGTCAATAAAAAAATTTAAAAAAAATAAAAAATAAATATAGGGTATTCCGTCCCTCTTTTGACTTTTCTTCTATATACTTTCATTTGTTTAGTTTTTTCTATCTTTTTTCTATAACTTTTTCTAAAAAAACCACTGATTAACAAAGGCTAAAATATTATTTTCTAGTCAATAAAATTTTTTAAAAAATAAAAAATAAATATAGGGTAGTCCGTCCCTCTTTTGACTTTTCTTCTATATACTTTCATTTGTTTAGTTTTTTTCTATCTTTTTTTCTATAACTTTTTCTAAAAAAAATCACTGATTTACATAGGCTAAAATATCGTTTTCTGGTCAATAAAAATTTTTTTAAAAAAAAAAAAAAATATAGGGTAGTCCGTCCCTCTTTTGACTTTTCTTCTATATACTTTCATTTGTTTAGTTTTTTTCTATCTTTTTTCTATAACTTTTTCTAAAAAAAACCACTGATTAACAAAGGCTAAAATATTGTTTTCTAGTCTGTACCCTAAACCCTAAACCTAAACCCTAAACCCTATACCCTAACCCCTAATCCCTAAACCCAAAACCCTAAACCCTATACCCTAAACCCTAAACCCTAAACCCTATATCCTAACCCCTAAACCCTATACCCTATACCATATACCCTTACCAAGGAGCATCAGTTCAGATGGTAAGAGCCTACGACTTCCTTCGGGAGGTCTCGTGTTCGAACCCTGGCAGAATGAAACTAGGTATATTAATTTAATAGTGGGCAAAAAAACCCTTTCCCCTTTGTTGGGAGTTAAATTTTTTACCAAGGAGCATCAGTTTAGTTGGTAAGAGCCTACGACTTCCTTCGGGAGGTCTCGTGTTCGAACCCTGGCAGAATGAAACTAGGTATATTAATTTAATAGTGGGCAAAAAAACCCTCTCCCTTTGTTGGGAGTTAAATTTTTACCAAGGGGCATCAGTTCAGTTGGTAAGAGTGTGTGACTTCCTCCGGGAGGTCCAGAGTTTGAACCCTGCAGAATGCAACTAGGTTGAAAAATTTAATAGTGGGCAAAAATACCCCCTCCCCTTTGTTGGGAGTTAAATTTTTGGCATTGCTTACAATTGGGTTTGCTGCTAATGGTTATTTATTCTGCAAAGTGTGGTCGTTGCTGATGTATTTGGTGATGGTTTGTTGGGATTTAATGGCTGATCTGGTGTTGCTAATTGGGGAAAATCATGGCTGTTTGGTTTTCTGATTTGGTTTTCAGCATGGTTGTGCAATGGATGGCTCGGCCGTGCCTTTTATCTCCCTCGCCCGTGCAGATTTTGAGTTTTCAGCGTTGGAAGTTGCTGCCTTTGGGGAGCAGCCGCTCCAAATGGTGGGGAGCGTCCGCTCCCATTTCGGAATTCTTGGCGTTTTGGATTGGATCAACACGGTTTAGGCTGTTCCAAGGGGGCCTTCGATTGGGCCAGCTGGGGTTAACATGGACATTGCTTGGCCGAGATGCTGGAGCTTTTTGGGCCACTTGTGGCCGAGTTGGGTGGGCCATTTGGGGCCAATTGTGGCCGAAATGGTGGGGCTTTTGGGGCCATTTGCCAGGTGGTGTTGGCCTTGAATTGAATGGGTTGATTTGGGTTTGGTCTTTTCACCATTTTATATTGATTGTAAGGTTGGTTTCAGAGTTGGGTTTCATTCCATCTCATCCTTGCTATTTTATTTATATCAATAAAATTCCCAGGTGACGTCCTGGTTTAAAAAAAAAAAAAATACCCTATACCCTAAACCCTATACCCTATACCCTAAACCCTAAACCCTATACCCTAACCCCTAACCCCTAAACCCTATACCCTAAACCCTAAACCCTATACCCTAACCCCTAAACCCTAAATCCTATACCCTATAACCTATAACCTAAATCCTAAACCCTATACCCTAAACCCTAAACCCTATACCCTATACCCTAACCCCTAAACCCTAACCCCTAACCCCTAAACCCTAACCCCTAAACCCTAACCCCTAAACCCTAAACCCTATACCCTATACCCTATACCCTATACCCTAACCCCTAAACCCTAACCCCTAAACCCTATACCATAAACCCTAAACCTTAAACCCTGTACCCTAACCCCTAAACCCTAAATCATATACCCTATAGCCTATACCCTATACCCTAAACCCTATACCCTATACCCTAAACCCTAAACCCTAAACCCTATACCCTAACCCCTAAACCCTAAATCCTATACCCTATACCCTATACCCTATACCCTATACCCTATACCCTAACCCTTATACATTATACCCTATACCTAACCCCTAAATCCTATACACTTTAAATGTCATTTAGAATGTAGAAAAAATTTAAAAAAAATAAACGAGATAGCCGTATACCATTTTCACAAGATCGAGACACATAAAACCCTAAGAACCCTAAATAATGGCACATATTTGTAACTCAATTTCCATTTGGATTTTGAGGAAAGCCATAAAGATGAAAAACACTTTAAATGTCATTTAGAATGTAGAAAAAAATTTAAAAAAAAATAAACGAGGTATTCGTATACCATTTTCACAAGATCGGGACATATTCCTTAAAACCCTAAATAACGGCACATATTTGTAACTCAATTTCCATTTGGATTTTGAGGAAAGTCATAAAGATGAAAAACACTTTAAATGTGATTTAGAATGTAGAAAAAAATTTTAAAAAAATAAACGAGGTAGCCGTATACCATTTTTACAAGATCGGGACACATTCCTTAAAACCCTAAATAATGGCACATATTTGTAACTCAATTTCCATTTGGATTTTGAGGAAAGCCATAAAGATGAAAAACACTTTAAATTTCATTTAGAATGTAGAAAAAAATTAAAAAAAAAATAAACGAGTTATCCGTATACCATTTTCACAAGATTGGGACACATTCCTTAAAACCCTAAATAACGGCACATATTTGTAACTCAATTTTCATTTGGATTTTGAGGAAAGTCATAAGATGAAAAACACTTTAAATGTCATTTAGAATGTAGAAAAAAAATTTTAAAAAATAAACGAGGTAGCCGTTTACCATTTTTACAAGATCGGGACACATTTCTTAAAACCCTAAATAATGACACATATTTGTAACTCAATTTCCATTTGGATTTTGAGGAAAGTCATAAAGAGGAAAAACACTTTAAATGTCATTTAGAATGTAGGAAAAAATTAAAAAATAAATAAACGAGATAGCCGTATACCATTTTCACAAGATCGGGACACATAAAACCCTAAGAACCCTAAATAATGACACATATTTGTAACTCAATTACCATTTGGATTTTGAGGAAAGCCATAGAGATGAAAAACACTTTAAATGTCATTTAGAATGTAGAAAAAAATTTTAAAAAAATAAACGAGGTAGCCGTATACCATTTTCACAAGATCGGGACACATTCCTTAAAATCCTAAATAATGGCACATATTTGTAACTCAATTTCCATTTGGATTTTGAGGAAAGTCATAAAGATGAAAAACACTTTAAATGTCATTTAGAATGTAGAAAAAAATTAAAAAAAAATAAACGAGGTAGCCGTATACCATTTTTACAAGATCGGGACACATTCCTTAAAACCCTAAATAATGTCACATATTTGTAACTCAATTTCCATTTGGATTTTGAGGAAAGTCATAGAGATGAAAACACTTTAAATGTCATTTAGAATGTAGAAAAAAATTAAAAAAAAAATAAACGAGATAGCCGTATACCATTTTCACAAGATCGGAATACATAAAACCCTAAATAATGGCACATATTTGTAACTCAATTTTCATTTGGATTTTGAGAAAAGTCATAGAGATGAAAAACACTTTAAATGTCATTTAGAATGTAGAAAAAAATTAAAAAAAAATAAACGAGGTAGCCGTATACCATTTTGACAATAACATCATTATTAGTCTTATTATTAAGTATTATTACTAATTACTATTTTCCTTACAGCGAAAATTATTGTTATTGTTAATAAGTATTTTTTTATAATTTATTAATATCAATTTTTACTTAGGTATATTAATATTTCTTAGAAGTTTAAATTATTAAATTATTATTAATAAATTTAAAATAATTAAATTAATGAATATTATTATTAATTAATAACATTATAATTTTTGATATTATATATTATTACTAGTTATTATTAATATTATTATTAATTATATAATAATAACTATTAATATATTCAATTATATAATTGAATAATTAACAATAACATCATTATTAGTCTTATTATTAAGTATTATTTCTAATTATATGATAATGTTATTATTCTTGATATTAGGCATACTAATATAACTAAAATTTTGGGTAAATCAAATAAAAGCATGTAAATATTTTAGATAACTTTTTGTAAATTTCAGTAATAAAAAAAATCTAAAATATTTTTTCCTATTCAATAAAAAATAATAAAAATTACTAGTTATTATTAATACTATTATTAATATTATTACTGTTTATATAATTAATATTAATATTATTACTGATTATATAATTAATATTAATATTAATTAATTAATTATATCATTAATAATTTATTAATAAATATTATTAATAATAAATATTATTATTCTTAATATTAGACATAAATATTTTAGTTAGTGTATAATATAGTGTGAAATAAATATAAGTACGTGTGATGTGGCATTATTTGATTGGATTTTAAAATTTCACGAGGATTATGGGCCAAAGCAAGATCCGACCATTCATAACTTAAATCAAACGGTCCATATTCCTTCCACACAAACCCATTTACTCCCTCTCCCTATTTATCTCCTCATTTCTCTCTCTCTCTTCATTTGAAAATATAAATTACAGACACGGTTTCTCCCCAACCTCACCGTCTTCTTCATTCAATCCTTCTGTCGCCGGCGCCTTCACAGATCAGATGCAGAGACCTTCGCCCTCCGTCACTCTCTCTATTTCTCTCTCTATTTCTCTCCCTTCAACAAACACAAACAGCCTCCACTACCGTTCCCTCTTCCTCTCTCGTCTCCGGTGACGGCAACGGTTCGCATTCCGTCTTCGCCACAGATCTGGTATGAAAACACTCCGTCTCTCCCTCTGTTTTGATTTTGCACGATTGTTTCTTCATCTCTGTTTTGATTTCGCATGATTTCTTCATCTCTGTTTTGATTTCGTTTTGATTGTAGATGGGGCTGCAGCGGATACGGTGGTGAATGGTCGGGGATGCCGTGGTCGCCGGTGGTTATTGGTATGGACAGCAGGAGATTGATCGTTTCTTCAATCTTGTTTTGATTTCGTTTTTGAATCTTCAATCTCTGTTTTGATGGTGATTGTGAATGTATGTGGTTTGATGTGGTTGTGTGATGGTGGTGAATGGTCGACAGTGGTGAATGGTCACGGTGTATGGCGGTGGTCGCTGGTGGTGAATATTGAGGACGGATTTGGGTAGAAAAGAAGTTGAGGGGGGCAAAGTGTAATTTTGAATTGTCAAGGACTGATTTAGAATTAATAAAATTAAGGGACTGATTTGAAAATAAAAAAATTAAGGGATTGATTTGAGAATAAGAAAAATCAAGGGACTGATTTAATATATATTTAAAAATATATACTAATATTTTTTAAATATATATATATATATATATATATATATATATATATATATATATATATATATATATATATATATATATATATATATATATATATATACATATTTAAAATATATTAGTATATATTTTTTTAAAAAAAAATTGTCAATTTAGCCACGGAAATATCTATCGCTAAAATGGTTCGAAAATAAAACAAGAATTTAAATAGAGACGAAAAATCTGTCGCTAATTCGTAGACGGTCATATCTGTAGCTAATTTAGACACGGACATATCTGTCTCTAATTTAGAGACGGACATATCTGTCTCTAATTTAGAGACGGACATATCTGTCTCTAATAATCTGTCTCTAAATTAGAGACGGACATATCCGTCTCTAAAATAGCTACAAAATAGCGACGCCCAATTTAGCGACAAACCTGCACCCACGGAATAGCTACGGAACAAATCCGTAGCTAAACACGATTTAGCTATGAAATCTTCATTTTAGCTACGGAATTTGCCGTAGCTAAAATCGATTTTCCTTGTAGTGAATAAACCCCATTTCCCTATAGAAAGATTAGCCTTCCCAGAGGAATCTAGGTCATCCTTAGATAGCTCGGAACATGCTTCAACTAGGTCTGATTCCCCTATTTATGTGCCTTCTGTACATATGGGAGCTTAACAACCTTCTACCTCAGCAGCGTCGAGGTCCTCCTCTTGCAACATTGTTGATAAATTGATGCAGGTTGATACGAGGCAGGCGGCTGCAACAGAAACAGAGGCAGGCGGCAGGAAGCCAGGCGGGCGCCTCACATCAGGCCAAGCAGAAACTTCAGCAGCGGAACATCAGAAACAGGCCTGCGCAATGGGCTTCAATGTTGCTGAGTTTAGTGCTTTAAATATTTGTTTTATGAATTTTATGTTAGGGTATTTTGGTCTTTTATTTGGAAAGTTGTATTAGGGTTTGGTAGGGTTCTAGAATATTCTTAGAATTAGTATTTAAACATTGTTAGGGTTTTGTTTTGAGGCAGACTTTGATTTTATGAAATAGAAAAGAAAAGCTTGAAGCTTTCGTAAATTGTTTCTTGTTCTATCGTTCGGTCATTCTAATCTCTAGCCTCCGTTTGCATTATTTGGTATTAGAGCACTTGGCGCGTATATCAATGGCTGAACGAGGACGCGTTGGTCGTGGTCGACGAGGTGGTCGATGGAGCAGCCGTGCAGCGGAGCCCCAAGAAGATGACCATCATCGCAAACGAAGCCATCGCAATATCGAGATAGATGAGATACGAAGACAGATTCAAATACTCCAGAACCGCATGGATCGCGTGGTGCTTCCAGCGAAGAAGGGTTCAGATTCGATTGTTCCAGCCGAGGATAAGGAGTATCGAGAGGGGATGGATTCCTTCGCCCAAAATCGTGGACATCATAACAGGTATGCAGCTGACCCTTCTAGGGATGTCGATGTGAGGATCAAAATTCCAGAGAGCGAAGGTAAGAGAACTCCTGATGATTCCTTTTATTCTTGGATTGATACTATTAGGTTTAAAGAGGGTTTTTTTTGTCGAATCTTCAAGTCAAGAAAATCTTGTTGATTGGTCAAAACCCCCTCTGTTTGATGCAAATCCTGAAGATTTGATCGATTCTTGGATTGATACTGTTGGCTTTAAAGAGGGTTCTTTGTTCGAATCTTCAAGTCAAGAAAATCTTGTTGATTGGTCCAAAACACCTATGTTTGATGGGTGTCGTTGTGATGTTCCTAAAGAGATGACATTCGATCCTGTTGATGACATTGAATCAGTTGCTGAGTCAGATAAGGAGACCGAGGAAGTGTTTGCAGATCCTATTCGTGTTAAAACAATTGATAGTGAATTATCACATAATCAATTGTGTGGACGTTTGAGGCGATTACCGTTGATCATCGGTACGCAGATCCGTTTGACACGTATACCCCCCGTTCTTCTGTTTTGTGTATCGTTCAGAAATTGATTATTGAATATTTTGTCTCAACACAATGGAATGATTGGATGGATATTGTCACGAAGGCAATGAAGTTTAGAGTTCGTCAAGAACATAGAGTTTCGTTTGCAGATGGAGTTCGGATTTTCCGGGTTATCGTAGTGTTCCTATTGAGGATATTGACTCGAGGACGAGTCTTTTCTAAGGAGGGGAGGATGATGCAGGTTGATACGAGGCAGGCGGCTGGAAGCCAGGCAGGCGCCTGGGAGCCAGGCGGAAACTTCAGCAGCGGAACATCAGAAACAGGCTGTAGACACCCCATTCTGAACCAATAAATCATGATTACACTACTCTTAGTCTCTCTTTTATGTTTTGATGAAAGCGTATCAGTTTCGTCATGTTTCGTTAAGTTTCTAACTAACCTCGTTAGTTTTGGACCTAACTGACTAACGGAATAAACTGAAGAGGACAAAATAGTCATCAGACTAGATATCTCGCACGAGATATCATATCTCGCGCGAGATATCCCTCGACAGGATGTGCAGAAATCACTCTCCTTCTCGGTTTCAACTTCCTTTCTTGATAAACCTCATCTAATTCGGTTCTCCAATCAGAATTGAGTTCTGGAAGCTTCCTAGGAGTGTTTTACCTCTCCACCTCTACCTCTTAAACCCCTATAAATACTTGGTGACTTCCACTGTTTCAAAGGTCCAGATTTCCACACAACACACACAATTTGTTGGTTTCTCTCCACGAAAGATTCCTTCAAATTACTCACAAAACCTCCCTAAAATCACCTAAAGTTTGTTTATCAACCCTGTTGATCAACAAACATCCAAACTCGAATCAAGGATTGAGGTGAAGCTCTGTCCGCATCAAGATTTGACTCTCATATTGAGTCGAAACTCTGCCCAAATCACTTCTCGATCGAGAAAACATCTTAGAACCACGTTCTAAATTAAATCCTCCCTAAACTAGGTAAACTCCTATACTTTTACTCTTATCTTCTTAATCTCTCTCTATTGACTTTTAGAGTGGTGTAATCCCATCAAAAGGATTAGCCTAGAGTCCCTTCAATCGATGAAGGCGATCTCGAAGCGTACAATCCGACATTCCTAATCAAGAAATTGATTAGGGTTTTCTTGTTCTTTATTTAATTAGTAATTAAAAAGATTGATAATACTCAATTGGCAAGACCGATCTCCGGATTGGGTGGAATGGATGCTCCTCGACCTACCCATTCGATAACTTAACCCCCGAACCCTCAAATCTCTTTTCAAGGTTTTTCTTATTGTTTTCCTAAATAAATAATAAGTGGCGACTCTGTTATTCAAAATTCACGCATCGCTACAGTGGCGACTCCGCTGGGGACAATTAATTAAGAGGGTTAGACTTGCGTTAACAATTGAGTATTATCAATCTTTTTATTTTTCTGTAAAAATCTGATTTTTCTGGATTTTTTTGAATTTTTTCGGCACTGTTTTCAAAAAAAAAAACTGTTCAAATACTTATCCCGCGCGAGATATACTAATCTTGCGCGAGATTAGTACACGGTTTTAAAAACACAAATGTCTCTTCCACTGTTCCTTTGGCGGCGACAATAATGAAAAACAAAAAAAAAAGGTGAGGTCATCAGCCTGTACCAAATGTGACCAAACAAAATCAATAAAATAATAAATAAAGAAAAAAAAAATATCGTTTGACTTTTCCTTAAAAGTTAAACCACATTGAAAAAAAATCAATCAAAAAAAAAATCAAAAATGGAAAACAGTTTTCGAAAATTTTCAAAATAAAATTCAGAAAAATCAAAATAAATTATTATTTCTATTTTGCTAGTATTTAACTTTATTTTGCAGGGTAGAATAATTTTAATTACTCGAACTATATAACTGCGTGTGATTGGATTTTTAAATTAAAGTCCGGTCCAATGGAGGATTCGGGAGTTGTAATTTACTTATTTATTTCTCTCTCTCTCCTTTAAGTGGAACTACGACGGCCTGAGTTTTCCTAATTTGGGAGAAACGTAGGCAACCACTTGGTGCGGCCATTATCTGTTTTCTTTTGTTTTCAAAAAAAAAAACTTTCTATTTTACTCTATCACCTAGATTCGACTATCACACACGCGCACTCATATATAACTGTCATTGCACTACATACCCTCTATAAACCCGGGACCCACACTAAGGACGGATGACGGTAACCACCTAGTCGCCGGTCTCTCCGAAGTTGGATCATCCCACTCCGCGTATTCAATCAACCTAGATTGTCACACGCGGGGAGCCTAGCCTTCCAGCCCTGCATCGCCACATATCATGTAGATTGACTTTTTAAGACACTCCTTGACCGGTCGGTTTGATCTTGGAGTCCTTGTAATCCCTTGTCAAGATCGTTTTGTGCAATAATCCACGGAAAAGAAATCAATAAATTGTCGCTTCGGAATTGTCCCTTCGGAAACGTCCCTACGGTTGTCCCTTCGGATTTGCCCCTAAAAAAGAGAAAATTTTCTCATCAAAATTATTGCACAAAACTTGATGTTACTTTGGATTACTCCGACCCCTAGGTCCCTAGGTTTGGTTCTTGAACTTTAGAAACCCCCAAAACGGATTTTCCGTCCGACCAAAATTAGGATTAAAATCAGAAAATTGTGACTTTCCGTGGTGAAGTCTCGCGCGAGACTACTTGTCTCGTACGAGATAAGTGTTCGGTCTTTTCGTGTTTTGGCCAAAACCTTCAAACCTTCAAGCCTTCATACACCCTATTCAGCCGACTTGTTGGGACTCGATCATGGTTTAACACGGTTGCTACACGTCTAGGTTCCTCGACACGATGTCTGCTTCTCCTTCTACCACCGAGGCCGATTTCAACGATGCTAAGGTCCAACTCATCGAAGCCATGACTAGGTTGGATGAACAAAGTAAGCAAATTGATGAGCAAAACGCCCCGAATGGCCGCCCTCATGAAAGAACTCAACGATTTGAAAGTCAAGAAAGGAAGAAAGCAAAAGCAGAAAGTGGAATCCTCCTCCGATGAAGAGGAATCTTACACCAAAGTGAATAAGAAAACCAAGAAGTCAAGCAAGAAAAAGGAAGAATCCGATTCATCCTCTTCCTCATCATCCTCCGATGACGAAGGACATACCTCCAAGGGAACTAAAACCAAGAAAGAAGGCAGTGGTGAAACTACTAAACTTGGTGACCATGTTACTAAGAACTATCTCGAGAAGAAGCTTGCGACTCTTGACACTTCCAAGGGGTCATTCGTTCCATTTGATCCCGATGCTCTTCAACAATCCATCACCAAGTTTCCTCGCAAGTACAAGACACCCGATATTGCCAAGTTCAATGGTACTACCTGTCCTCGAGCTCATGTTGAGACCTACACTTGGGCCATGCTTCTAATGGGCGTTGATAACACAATCTTGGCCCAATGCTTTCCTCAAACTTTAGAAGGTCTTTGCAAGGGATTGGTACATGTCTCTTCCTACGACTACAAGGCTTGATTGGTCATCCGCATGTTTAGTCTTCCAAAGGCAGTTTGAAGACAACTCCACCTACCGCCCTACTAGGAGGGATCTTGAACAAACCAAACAACATGCCAATGAGTCCTTTGCTGAATTTGCTAGAAGATGGAGACTCAAACTCACTGAAATCGTCGAAAGGCCTACTCTCAAAGAGCAAATCCACATCTTCCTCCAATGCCTTCGTGATGAATTTCAAGAGAAGCTCGCCGGTAACTACTTTCCTAGTTTCAATGAACTCCTCGAGTCCGGAATTAGGGTTGACGACTTCCTAAAAAACAAAAAGAAGGAAAGTACTTTCCGCTACAACAAGCCCACCACAAGTAAGGATGCTTCAGTCAACGCTATTGCACTCAGCCGCCCCAACACCGGAAAGTATTCTGCTGTCCCTCCTCCCGAAAAGAAAAAGAGGCACTACGACAAAATTGAAGGAATCACTCAAGAAGAACTCTTCGATGTGCTTGTCCAGAATGAAAAAATCAAACCAAGGGAAGGTGGTCCTCCGTAATCATGCTCATCACTTATTCTGCAAGTACCACAACTTCACCGGCCATGACACCAACTCCTGCCACCACTTGAAGGACATCATACAAGACCTCTTTGATAATGGAGATCTAGAACGTCCCAACGTCATCACCAATCCTCTCCCTCGCAATCCATGAAGAAGATGAAGCTCCAAGAAGAAATCTACACTTACCACTTTGGGGCTACCGCTATCCTCTCCCTTTCTCCTTTGATAGAAGTAGATTAGGTTTTAAATTTCCAAGTATGAACTCGAAGAGTCGTTCTGTCTTTCTAGTACTCCTCACCTCCTCTAGTTTGTGTCTTCTAAACTATCGAGTCTGTTCTTAAATTTCTCAATAAATTAAAGTAATTTCTTTTCCTAAACACTTTCCCTAAAGTTGTTCTACCTCATGAATATCATTCAACTCATGCAAAATAATGGACCTTCCATTCCCTAAATCATCGCAAAAATAGAAACTTCTAAGTGACTTTAAAAAGCAAGTTATCATTAGGAGGCTTAAGGGCTAAACATTACCCCTACTGAAAGTCAAAGATCAACAAGCGAAGAAAGCCAAAGGCGCTGCTGTCAACATTCATCCCAAGAAGAGTGGGGCTACTCAACTCAAGGCTTTGAGAGTACAAAAAATAAATAAAAAGCTCGCTAGGACGAATCTCCTCAAATCGTCCTAGGCAAAAAATAGAGCATCGAAAAAAAAAAAAAAAAAAAAAAAAAGAAAAACTCTCAAGCTTTCATCACCCCCACAACAAAGGTGAAGATTCAAATGCATGAAGGACTCTCCCACAAAGAAGAAGAGTCAAGTGATACCAACAAAAGAAAAGAGGATTCCTCAACATCCTCTTGCATCAAGTGAAGAAGACTTTCAGTATCAAGAAAAATGTTTACCCTTAAGTCATACTAATGATTGGCTTTCTTTTCAAACTTATTTAGAAACTTCTAGATGATGCACGGTCCATTAAAAGGTAGAATAACTTTTCTAGATCTTTGAGCCAAGTAACGTTTCTTGTTGAGTCTAGGGGCTTCCTGTTAGCCACTCTCATACACACTCTTAAAATCCAAGCATCAAAACTGGGGCTTCCTAACCTTTCCTCCCCCAGTCAATCTCTACTTCAAACTCTTCAAAATAATCAAATCGGCATTAAGAGCTTTCCTCTTTGCTTCTCACTCTCATCATTAGAGAATACACTTCATCAAAGGATCAATGCTTGGATCACCTTCCAAAGAATAGAGTCCGTCTCTCCTCAACCAACTGGAGATCTCATTTCTCTCTCCTCAATAAGATTCTCTCCTCTGAGTCCTCTTCGAGTACACATACTTTTCAAAAAAAAAAATGGCTCGCTAGGTTGAAAACTCGTAAAGAGCTGCCTAGGCAAAAGTTAGAGCACGAAAAAAAAAAAAAGAAAGACGCAAAAGAGATGCCCGCTAGATTGAAAACCCGAAAGGGCGGTCTAGGCAAAAACCAGGGTGCGTCACTAAGAAAAAAAAATCAAGGACAAAGGGAGAGTATTCTTCAGCCTTCTTCATAGAGCGTCATTCGATCTTCTTCAAATCAAATCAACAAGGAGAGTCTTCTTCGATCACCTTCAAACAACTTGGGGCTTGAGACACCAAAGGGCCTTGGACATAAAGCCATTACGACAGTCGACAGATTTGTAGTCGTTTGCCTCCTAGAGACACGACTCAAGGAGAAGTAAGAATGAAGATTCTCAACAGGCCTAGATGTGATCACACAAGGTTACTCATTTAAATCCAACCTCGCTGACTAGCAACAGATTCTGCAAAACCTGATTGGGTCCTAACTTGTCAAACACAAGTTCACTCATATATTTCACCCCTCTCAAATACAAATCCATACACATGTCCCTACATGTCCGCATACCATACACTCATACATAAACTCACCACCAAAATGTCCGATCGGCCATTTACACGAACAGACGTGTGCACCACCACGTAAGTCCAGTTAAACAACTAAAATCTGGAAAATCTATTTGGAATCTTAATGTGCTGACAGGTACAAGAAGGTAAGAATCATTCGGGTCCATCCGAGACCATCGTGCATATATCCTTGCATTACAGGGGCCGACAGAACCTTAATCTCAACCGACAACTTCAAGTCCGTGACCTCGGCAACACCAGCAAAGTCTGTGACGGCAGCAACTTCAAGACCGTGACCTCGGCAACAATATCAAAGTCTGTGACGGCAGCAACTTCAAGACCGTGACCTCGGCGACATCAATAAAGTCTGTGATGACAGCAACCTCAAGTCCGTGACCTCGGCGACATCAACAAAGTCTGTGATGACAGCAACCTCAAGTCCGTGACCTCGGCAACAATATCAAAGTCTGTGACGGTAGCAACTTCAAGACCGTGACCTCGGCAACAATATCAAAGTCTGTGACGGCAGCAACTTCAAGTCCGTGACCTCGGCGACAACTTCAAAGTCTGTGACGGCAGCAAACTTCAAGTCCGTGACCTCGGCAACAACAACGGGAACGTCAGTAACCTCGGGCGGCACACTTCAACAACTTCATCAACAAATGGGTATCTTCAGAATTGGGTCAAGTCTTTTGATTCCTCAGTATGATTTTACCTTTTCAAAAAAAATCCCTCTTCGATTTTCAAAAATGCTTTTCAAAATACCTAAAATAGCCTTTTTAGTGTTTTGGAGTCGAACTACGTTTGGTCTGATTCTCTCTTAGAGATACGTAGGCAGCCGTGCGGCACGACCATCCCAATGTTCAGAATGATGTCTTTTCTATCGACGACACTTCTTCTTTCATAAGACCTATCGCCGAGGGGCTCTGTAGACACCCCATTCTGAACCAATAAATCATGATTACACTACTCTTAGTCTCTCTTTTATGTTTTGATGAAAGCGTATCAGTTTCGTCATGTTTTGTTAAGTTTCTAACTAACCTCGTTAGTTTTGGACCTAACTGACTAACGGAATAAACTGAAGAGGACAAAATAGTCATCAGACTAGATATCTCGCACGAGATATCATATCTCGCGCGAGATATCCCTCGACAGGATGTGCAGAAATCACTCTCCTTCTCGGTTTCAACTTCCTTTCTTGATAAACCTCATCTAATTTGGTTCTCCAATCAGAATTGAGTTCTGGAAGCTTCCTAGGAGTGTTTTACCTCTCCACCTCTACCTCTTAAACCCCTATAAATACTTGGTGACTTCCACTGTTTCAAAGGTCCAGATTTCCACACAACACACACAATTTGTTGGTTTCTCTCCACGAAAGATTCCTTCAAATCACTCACAAAACCTCCCTAAAATCACCTAAAGTTTGTTTATCAACCCTGTTGATAAAATAACATCCAAACTCGAATCAAGGATTGTGGTGAAGCTCTGTCCGCATCAAGATTTGACTCTCATATTGAGTCGAAACTCTGCCCAAATCACTTCTCGATCGAGAAAACATCTTAGAACCACGTTCTAAATTAAATCCTCCCTAAACTAGGTAAACTCCTATACTTTTACTCTTATCTTCTTAATCTCTCTCTATTGACTTTTAGAGTGGTGTAATCCCATCAAAAGGATTAGCCTAGAGTCCCTTCAATCGATGAAGGCGATCTCGAAGCGTACAATCCGACATTCCTAATCAAGAAATTGATTAGGGTTTTCTTGTTCTTTATTTAATTAGTAATTAAAAAGATTGATAATACTCAATTGGCAAGACCGATCTCCGGATTGGGTGGAATGGATGCTCCTCGACCTACCCATTCGATAACTTAACCCCCGAACCCTCAAATCTCTTTTCAAGGTTTTTCTTATTGTTTTCCTAAATAAATAATAAGTGGCGACTCTGTTATTCAAAATTCACGCATCGCTACACAGGCCTGCTCAATGGGCTTCAATGTTGCTGAGTTTAGGGCTTTAAATATTTGTTTTATGAATTTTAAGTTAGGGTACTTTGGTCTTTTATTTGGAAAGTTGTATTAGGGTTTGGTAGGGTTCTAGAATATTCTTAGAATTAGTATTTAAACATTGTTAGGGTTTTGTTTTGAGGCGGACTTTTATTTTATGAAATAGAAAAGAAAAGCTTGAAGCTTTCGTAAATTGTTTCTTGTTCTATCGTTCGGTCATTCTAATCTCTAGCCTCTGTTTGCATTATAAATTCTGCTCGACCGTGGTGCCAGGTCACAAAGAAAGGGGATATGCGGCCCCCAAACCGACCATAGGGAGGAAAATGTTGAGTCCCGCATCAAGACCCTGCACGATTTCAATGAGGTGCCCCGTGAAGATTTCCATCTAACCCACATCACTGAGATGCAGAGGAAGGCCCATTCTTGGATGCACTGGGGCCTGAGTTTGACTAAGGTAGCCTTCTACTGTGGCCAATTTGAGGCCGGCCTACGCTTTCCCCTCGATCCCTTTATCTGCGAATTCTTAGAGTGTTTGGCCGTTGTCCCCATGAAATTGGGTACTAACATAGTGAGGTTGTTGGTTTGCTTTGCCATGGTGAGTAGGTTTGTTGGGTACACCATGTATGCACGTCTTCAGAATTTTCTTCAAGATCGTGCATAATGAGAAAACCTTCAGGATAAGTACGCCCGCCAAGTCCAAAGCCCCAAAATTATTCATCAACTTGCTCGACAAGGTGTCAGGGTGGAACAGCCACATGATCCTGGCTGGGATTAGGAAGGGATGGGAATTCCCTTTACCCTGGGCTGACACAGATCCAATGAATAAGGAGGATTATTGGGTCCCACAGTAGAGCAATGAGCTCACTCGTAGGTTGACAATGGTGGCTAAGAGGAGCACCATAAGTTGGGCCACCCTTGGGTCAGACAAGGACTTATTCATGCAGGTACGGATGATGTCAGGAGGGGATAGAGAAGTGGCCCCCCTTGTCCCAATAATAGGAAGTCTTAGATACCCAGATTTGGTCATTCATGAGAGGGAGAGATTTGATTCACAATGTCACTTCTTCAAGAAGAAGACGGGCCACTGCAGAGGCCTATCCCACTATGGCGGTTAAGTATTTGTCTCATTATTCTTGTACTTTATCTATCATTTTACTTGTATATTTCCTTGTTAACTATTTTCTTTTGATCATGCAGTTCTTACTCCCGAGCAATAGGCGCAAGTGAACAGAATTGTTGACCCAGGTGACTAGAGGAGAAACAAGAAAGCACATGGACCAGCCAATGCTCATGCTAGCAAAGAGAAAGAGCCAATGGATCGGAACACCTTTGCTCCCCAAAGTCGTAGTTGGAATGATCCCCGTGGATGGGATCGGGCCAATTGAGCCCATCGAGCATCAACCTCGGGTGGAGGTGTATGGAGGTAAGGGTTCGATCGACCTATCGACCGAAAATGCATCGGGCTCTGAGCCTAGACAAGAATCAGCTGGGGCAGATCCCCTTAATATTGTTGACTTGGAGCTCGACGTTAACGAGCCAGAAGAAATCGAGGTCGACCCACCTCTTACCAGGCTTAGGAAGAGGTCTCGTGCTGAGTTGGGGCACGACCAAGCTGGCACTTCCAGGGCAGCTGTATCTACTTCTAGCCCCCCTCCCTTCCAAGTTCCCACCGTCAAAACCACTAAAGAAGTTCATGCGGTGGTTGAGAGGATGAGTTCTGTCATGTTGGGTTTTGGGGTAATATGTGTAGCGGAAGACTTGATATAAATCATAAAAACCTGGCCATGATTCTGTTTAATATGAATAAATTAAAACTATGAATATAGATTTACTAACCTTTGATGCGATTTTGTCTTTCGTACACGAATTCGTAATTAAGTTTGAATTGTAGATGAAACTTTGATCTTATTCCTTGTTCTTCCTTGTGATGAATCAATCAATGGTAGATCTTCAAGCTTTAGGTGATAAAGCAATCACCCTCTATTGGTAATCCACACGCGAACGAACCAAGATCTATATCTTGTTGGATTGCTAGATGATCCTCTATTGTTGAAACTCTTTTCAACAATCTATGGCTGTTATGGATTTGAATCTATGGAGTTTTGATCTTTGATTCGTAATCAAAAATCAATGAATTAGTGTTTCATAAAACCTAATTATCCTCCTTATCTTCACATGTCTTGGGTGAAGAAAAGGAAGCTATTTATACTTTATATATATTCCTAACAATTAGGAAGAAAACCCTAATCCAAGCCAAAATCGGAGGTGCCAGAATCTAGCGGTGAGGCGGGGGCCTGGGGAGGGGTGAGGCGGGCGCCTCACGCCCAAAAACTTCGCCTATGGAATTCTGACTTTGAGGCTAGAGCCTCGCGAAAAATGAGGTTGGAGCCTCCCGGCCAGAAGTCCGATTTTTCCGTATTTGAGCCAATTTTCAATCCATTCTTTGTGTGTGACCCTATAGGAATTATATTTATGTTGGTAGTGAGTTGAAACATCAATCCTCACAAGACATAAGTGGTCTCTAGTAAGCCATTATGTCCGCCCAATTAAATATAACATCAAAGCTTGATTCCTTGATAGATCATTGCGACAATCCATTTGTCTCACGATGTCATATTGAACATAAGTCATGGTCCACGTCAACTTATATTGTTCAATCCTTTCTCAATTCTGAATGTGTAGATAATTCAAGTGCATTTGATCTCTATCAAATCTCTTGAGTATGGTCATACATTTCATCAACACTATTCATCGAGGGGCCCAAGAAAACATCTCTCTTTACGAGGGAAAAATCCCATCTTGACTTATCATTCTTCCCTATAAGAATCCAGTCATGCCAACATAGCCTTTATTACTATCCTATTAAAGATAGTTCATGTGGCCCATTTAACTTATTTTTCTTTTTCACCGTGTAGTCCCTTGCTCTGACGGAGCAAGCAAAGTGCAGCTGGCGGGCTGCCATTGAGAAAAAGCAGATATCCTCTACTAACTATTCCCAAAAGGCTAAGGAGGCTGCTAGCCTCAGGGAGAATCTCATAGAATCTGACTCCTAGTATCGGGCTATTCAGGTGGCCCATTTCAACGCTGAGAAGGAGCGAGAAGAAGCTCTGGCTGCTTTGAAGGTTGCCAAGGAACAACTCATTCCCCTTCAAGCCTAGGTGGAATCTTGTGCCTCAACCAAGGCGGCACTGGAGGAGGAGGCAGCTGCAGCCAAGCTGAAGAAGACCAAGCTGGAGGGACAACTGGACCAGTAGACTGAGATGGTCCAAGATCGCAATAATAGAATGATCAAGATGAGTAAGGACCATCAAGTTGCCCGGGTCAAATGGGAGGAGGAGGCCTAGGCTAGGGAGAAAGCTGATGTGGAGCAGTTCAAGAATAGTGATGAGAACTACGGCATCATCGTGTCCTAAGCTAGCGATTTCTATGATGTTGGGCGCCAACACATGGCCCACTGTGCTATAGAGTCGACCTAAGTGTTGATAAATTAGCTCAATGGGCTTCTGAAGATCGATATGATGAGTAGGCATGCAGTGGCCACTCCCTTGTGCCTTACAACGACAATGACCTGGCTGTCTTAGCTAGGCAAGATGTTAAAGACGGGATAGAGCCATGGGTTACTCCTGCTATTGAGCCCAGAAACTTCAATGTTATAATGCAAGAGCTTGAGGAGGCTGATGAAGCTAATGAGGATGAAGAGGTTACTCAAGATCAAGTATTTGATGAAGTCGAGCAAAGTGAGTAGCAGCAGCAGCAAGGGCAGGAGAAGCCAGATGACGACCAACAAGAATAACTTCTCTAGTTTTTGTTTTTGTATGGAACAAGTCTCAGACAAATTTATGTTTTATTGTCTTTAATTTATGTATGCCTTGGCCCAATTTTGGGAGGCATTTAAACTTATGATATTTTGTAGCCACGTTTGGTCTTAGCCTGCTTTTTGGGAGACCAAATTTTTAATGCTAATCGATTTGAATAATTTTTGTTTGATCCTCCAGCCTTTACTTTGTTTGTCAAACTAGCATGGGTAAATGATCGACCAAAGTCTTAGTCTGATTAATTTTAATAAGAAAGTTGACTAAGGTTTTAGCCGAGCTTGTTTGAGAACGAAGTTAACTCAATTCCTCAGTCGAACCTGTTTAAAAATGAGGTTGACTTAAGACTTTAGTCGAGCCTGTTTGAAAATGAGACTGACTCAAGTCTTTAGTCGAATATGTTTAAGAACGAGACTGAATTAAGTCTTCAGTCGAACGTGTTTAAAAATGAGGTTGACTTATGACTTTAGTCGAGCCTGTTTAAAAATGAGACTCACTCAAGTCTTCAGTCGAACTTGTTTAAAAATGAGGCTGACTTAGGAATTTAATCGAGCTTGCTTGAGAATGAGACTTACTCAAGTCTTCAGTCGAACCTGTTTAAGAACGAGGTTGACTTAAGACTTTAGTCGAGCCTATTTGAGAACGAGACTGACTCAAGTCTTCAGTCAAACTTGTTTAAAAATGAGGTTGACTTAATACTTTAGTCAAGCCTATTTAATATTTTGAGATCGACTAAGAGTCGGAACTGAGTTGAACATGTTGCAAGCATAACACAGTAATGTGAATAGAACAACTTGGGGGTAAGCCCTTTTTAATTATGAAGTAGGTCGTTACATAGAGGATTCAATCAGAAATATTATTTAACTAAGTGGATAATATGCCAAGGATGTTTTAGCTCGTCGCCCCCCGGATGGCCGATCATGTAGGTCCCCTCTTTAACAATTCTAGTGATGATGTAGGGTCCTTCCTAGTTTGGATATAACTTGTTCTAACCAGCTTTCCTTCCAGTTACCTCGATCTTTTGAAAGATATAGTCCCCCACTTGAACGACCTCCTTTTAACCTTCTTTTCGTGATACCCCTTAGTCTTTTGCTTGTAATTGACCATTCTAATTTGGGCAGTCAACCATTTTTCCTTCAATAGGTCCAGGTCGATCAATCTGTTGGAGTCGTTTTGATTCTGATCAAACAAAGCTACCCTTGATGTAGGAATTCGTAGCTCGGCGGGTGGAAATGTAGACTGCCCAAAGAGCAAGGGGCAGTTCTTCCAACCATCTTCCAACTCGACCGATTTGGCCCTTGCTTAGGGTTGTTAAAACTAACTTGTTAGATGCTTCTGTTTGTCGGTTACCTTGGGGTATGTAAATGATGACTTCAAATATTTGACTCCCAACCGCTTCATCTCTGTTTCAAAAGCATTCGTAAATTGTAGCCTGTTGTCCGGAACAATTGAATGTGGCACCCCAAATCGACACCAAATGTAATTATGGATGAATTTGATGGCGTTTTCCTCTGTTATCTTTGCCAAGGGTTTTGCCTCGATCCACTTGGTGAAGAAATCAATAGCTACGATCACGTACTTACAGTTTCCCTAGGAGGGTGGAAAGGGTCCAATCAAATCTACCTCCCACATGTCGAACGGCCAAGCTGCAATCACAGGTGTTTGCTCGGTGGTAGAGAGTCTTGGTAGGGCGACATATCTTTGGAACTTGTCACATTTCTGCACAAACTCACGAGCATCATCATGTATATGAGGCAAATAATATCCCAATATAAGTATCTTTTCTGCCAAATTTCTGGCCCCCGGGTGTCCTCCACATACTTCACTATGCACCTAGAACAAAAGTTGAGACAGCTCTAGAGGGTGGACACACCTCAATAATGGTTTGATGAAGGACCTTCTGAACAATGCGTCCCCTTGTATAGTGAACCTAGGGGATTTCTTCCTAATCATTCTAGCTTTCTGCTCGTCACCTGGTAGCTCGCCCGTTTCGATGTAGGCCTTTATCTCATCAATCCAACACTTAGAGCTGATGACCGAGCATAGAACATGCGCTATTTTTTTTTATGTTGGATGCTCTAAGTATGAGATTGGCTATCCATGATGCTCGTCTGAAGTGGCCAACTTGGAGAGCAGATCGGCCAATTCATTTTCTTCACGGACTATCCTCTGTATTTCCTAAAATTCCAAGTCTTGGACTAGCCTTTTGACCAGCTCGCAGTATTTGATCAGAATTGGGTTGAGTACCTCATAATCTCCTTTGACTTGATTCACAATCAGTTGGGAGTCACAGTAAACCACGATATTAGTCGCCCTAAAGCACTTGGACTATTCAATTGCTGCGATCAAGGCCTCATACTCGGCCTGGTTGTTGGAGGGTTGAAATTTGAACCTCAAAGCTTTTTCAAATGCCCTACCAGTTTTTGGCTCGATCAACACAATTCTAGCTCCACTAACTTTCTTTGTAGCAGACCTATCCGAGTAAACTCTCCAGCAGTCCTCGGGTAAACTAACTGTCTGTTGATTTCATGGCTCCTTCCCTTTCAAGCACTTTTTTGGAGTAGTCTTTGTGTTATCTTTTTTGGTGAACGTAAGCTCGACCAAAAAATCAACCAAAGGTTGTGCTTACAAGGTCTTTCGAGGCCTGTACTCGATGTCAAACTCTTTCAACTCTATAGACCAGTTGAGTAGTCAACCTGAACTTTCCAACTTATGTAATATCTTCCTCAACGGATTATTGGTCAACAATACAATGGGGTGAGAAGAGAAGTAAGCTCGTAGCTTTCTAGCTGCTATCACCAAGGCATAGGTCACCTTTTCAACATTGAAGTATCTTTCTTCTACGTCGAACAAGGCCTTACTCACATAATAAACAGGTTTCTGAATGCCATTCTCTTCTCTTACCAAAAATGCAGTCATTGCTCGATCTCCAGCTGATAGGTAGACGTACAAGCTTTCTCCTTGAACCGGGCTACAAAGCAACGGTAGAGTGGCAAGGTACTCTTTGAGTGTTGGAAAGACAAGGAACATTTGGCCATCCACTCAAAGGTTTTCATCCATCTTAAGTTTTTGAATAAGGGGAGAGACCTCTCATCTGACTTGGCTATAAAGCGACCTAAAGTAATGACCTTACCATTCAAGCGTTGAACTTCTTTGATTTACGTAGGCTCTTGCATTTCTACTAACGCTTTAATCTTCTATGGATTGGCTTCAATACCCCTCTGCGATATCATGAAGCCCAAAAACATTCCTGCTACCACCCCAAACACACACTTGCTCGGGTTCAATTTCATGTCATTTTCTCGTAGATTGGCAAACGTTTCCCTTAGGTCGACCATATGACGACCAGTCTTTATTTTGATGACCATGTCATCGATGTAGGCCTCCATGCTTTGGCCTGTCTGACTAGCAAAGACTCGGTTTACCATTCTCTGATATGTAGCCCCGGCATTCTTTAATACAAATGGCATCTTGGTGTAACAATATACCCCTCCGGCTGCCTAGAAGGCTGTCTTCTCAATATCATCCTTGTGCATTCTGATCTAGTGGTAGCCCGAGTATGCATCGAGAAAACTAAGGGTAGCATGTCCAGCAATTGAGTCAACCAACTTGTCTATTCAAGGGAGGGGATAACTATCCTTTGGGCATGCCAAGTTTAAGTCTGTGAAGTCAACACACATCCTCCACTTCCCATTGGCCTTCTTAACCATCACCACATTTTCTAGCCAAGTAGTGTAGGACGCCTCCTTGATAATACCCGCGCTGAGAAGCTTGTCGACCTCTTGCTTTATAGTTATCTCCTTGTCGCGAGCAAAAATCCTCAACTTCTGGCTTTTGAATTTCATGGTAGGGTTGCATCAAGGCGGTGCACTTTGACCTCCTCCTTGACTCCCCTCATGTCTTCTACCCTCTGGGAAAAGGCGTCTGTACTTTCTTTCAATAGGTTAGTTATCTCAACCTTTTCTTCTGATGACAACTGCCTACCTATCTTGATTTTCTGGTCGGGATAAGATAGGTTGGCTTCTATCTCCTCCAGCTCGTCCACTGGCTCTAGCTCCGGGCCATCCCTAAACTGTAGGGTTTCAATGATGATTTCTCTGACCCACTTTCTTTCCTCGGCACCCAAGTGTGGAGCTTCTACCTCGATCGTATCATCTAGTTCGTCAACAACTTCCCCATCGGTGTCTATCTCCAGCTCCCTCTTTTTCTTAGATCGAAGCACGTGATCTAGGTATTCCCTTGTCGTGCTTAATACGAAACCAACTTCGAGCATGGTAGGGAACTTTTCCCTTGGATGATGAATAGAGGGCACCATTCCTCGGGTGACTTGTCCATGTATACCTAGAATATCATGGTAATCACTTATAACGTCAATTACTATAAATGTTACCTTAGTTGTAGTCCTCATAGGTTGTTGTCCGATGTCCACTTCCAGTTCAATCTGACCCTTTGCATTGACCCTGTGGTTGGTGAAGCCTCCAATTCGAACTAAGTAAGGTGACGACCTAACATTTGTCAAACCCATATCAAGGAAGGTTTTATAGTAGAGGATGTCCTTGCAGGCCCCCGTGTCGACCAAAATTCTGCATGGCGTGCAGTCATCAATGAGCCCCGAAATCACCAATATTTTCTCCCTTGTTATCACTCTAGTAGCCAGCTCGTACGGATAAAAACTGATCACCTCATCTTGGACATAGCTTCCAGGTGGGACATATGGAGCCTCTCTAAATTGGAAGATCTTATGCTTGAGGGCGGTGTTGCTCGTTTCCTCAGCTATCACCCCTAGAGTCAATCTTGGCTGTCTTGGCTCTGGTATGCCTCTGGTAGGTCGATCTCCCCCTGTGGGACAATCTCCCTTCATAAATCTATCCAACCTGCCTTCGTTCACCCACTTTTGAATGATCCTTTTCAAACTCATGCACTCCTCCGTTTCATGGCCAGTGTCTTTGTGGAACTCGCAATAATTGCCATTGTCCCTCCTGAACTTATTTTGGGTGTTCATGGGGGCTGGGGGACAAGGTCGATCGTATTCATATTCTCATTCCGACTGACTATAAGGAGGGTGAAGATTTTAGGACTCTCAGTCACCCTAATTATGTTTTTCCCCTTGTTTTTGTTGTTGTCAGTCTTGGTTGATGCCCCTTTAGTCGACTCGCCAACTTCCGAATGCTTCGAGCCCCTTCCTTTCTTTCTCTCCTTTCGTTCCTCGGCCACGGTCACATCATAAGCTCTTTCAAACAGTTCCTTCCTCGTGGTCGCTCTCCTAACTTAGAGCTCATAATCCAAATCAGATGAGGACACCCCATTTCTGAAGAAATTTATAACCTCCATGTCTGTAAGGTCCTCTTCTATTTGGTCGACCAACTCCTTAAACCTTGTAAAGTAACTCATGGTACTTTCTGCCTTCCCATGAGTCATGTTGTTTAGGTGAGAAACTGAAGGACATGGGATGTCGCCTGTAGTTGTTCGACCCGTTTGGTTCTTCTTAGCCGGCTAGCTTACTCCTTGGTAAGGCATGGGCCTCTTGCCCCTCATTCTATCTTGCATTCCTATCCCATCGGCCACACTGTTGGAGCGAGTAGCCTTCCTAGTGGGGTGCCCAGGAGGAGGAAGCAAGTTAGCATTACAGTTCCCTGCACCTGCGTCCGTGCCTGGGTTATTTCCCCCATAATTCTCATTAATTGGTTCACTGGAGGTAGTAGCAGTATGTCCTTCGGATACTATGTCTGTGATTATGCAAGGTTTCAAGGTCTAGTGTTATCGTTCCCGACAATGGAACCAAACTGATGATGCACGAAATGGTCCGGATCATCCTTTGTCTAGCAATAGGTTATAATCCAGCAACTCTGACCTAAAACCACGAACAAACGACTAGCAGGGATTGTCTCCGGCTAAGACTCTCCGACGTGATGATGAGATATATCGTCAAGTTCGTAATAAACTGTATTGAATAACTTAAATCTCAAATAGTGAAGATGACATTACCTTTTTACATTGGATGTAGTATGGTATATATAGTGGTGCCTGTTGGGCCCTACATTTTCAGTCAACATGTTTACAACTTACACTTAACAACTTGGTACTAACAACTTGAGTTGCTCTATTTACAACTTGGCCTTCTGCAGGTTGGGACGCATAACGTTTTTTCTATTTTATAGGGAACGTGCCAAAGACCAGTTCAACCACGTTTCTTCAGCAAACAAATCACTATCTCTTCATCAACGATCAAATGCGGATATATCTCCAAGGATCAACCCTAATTCCGAGTTTATAGGCCCATGATCCTCTTTTTGTTAATTAGTTTTATTTTTGAGGTATAAAAGGGGGAACACACACTGTATTTTCACACACGTTCCTCACTAGCTTAAGCTCCCTTTTTCATACGCTCTTAGCATTGTAATCTCAAGAAAATTCTTAGTAAACTTTCGGTCAAGGCAGGAGCCATATCCTCCCGGGGTTTTATGCCGGAGAACAAGTTGTTCAAGGGCTTTCCCTAGTCAACAAACGTCTTGTGTCCATTTCTATTCAACTTGATAGTCATTGTACCTAGATTCATATCACTTTAGTCACTTTTCCCATCATAAAAATATAATTGTTGAAATTTGACCAAAACAATTTGGCGCCGTCCGTGGGAAACTTTGATTATCTAAGTAGAAATGGTTAATCCATCTTCCAGCCAGCCGAGTCGGCCGCTTCCTCGTTTCCAATGCCCAAGGCAACCCTCCTCCAAGTGCGAAGCCATCAACTTGGAGATAATGTCCAACATGGCGGACATGATGAAGAAAATAGGCGATCGGTTGGATGATCGGAGCGTACAAATACAATGATATTCAATGCCATTGATAGTACGCGTAAAGGGAAGCAAGCGGAGACCCAAGTATCCACTCCGTTTTCACCTTTACTTCCTAGATCTTTGTTTGGTGCAGGTACAGGACCGAGCCATGTTGGAGATATCCCGATGTCCAACACCTTGCCAGCGGAAAGCACGATTGTGACATCCATTCCAATTGAGCAACCAAGATTCGGCCTATCAGCTAGCCAATCCGCGCTATCATCTTGCTACACTTATGCTACACCCTTAGTGGGGCAAACAGGGAGTTTCTTTAATACTTTCGATACCTTCGTACCTCAGGTTAATAATGCTCCTCTTTTTGCAGAGAGCCAACTTGTTAAGGAAATGCAAACCATTAAGGAGTTGCTTCGAAGCGTGCCGAGAGTCAACTTGCCGTATCACCAAGTTTCTCCAACTTGTTATAATGAGTCTCGTTTTGTGCCAAAGAATAGCCGGTGTGGAGATCCCGAAGAAATTCTCGAGCCCCTCACATGAAGAAGTATGACGGAAGTACCGATCCAGCGAGCACGTGTTCTTTGTATCAAGAGTCAATGGATATCATAAGTATCCCTCCTATGTTTAAAGAAGCATGTTTTTGCGGGGGCTTTGGCTCAACCTTGTCGGGGCCAGGCCTTAAAATGGCTAACGGGGCTTCCTCTAAACTCTATTTCATCTTATGCTCAACTTGTCAATATGTTCATTAATCGTTTTCATGCAACGGGGCATTTGACAAGTTGACTAGTGATCTTTATAGAATTGTACAACGGCCTAATGAAAGTCTCAAAGAGTATTTGCACAGGTTCAATAAGGAGGCGGTGACTATACCCAACTTGGACGTGTCCACGGCAAGCTGAGGCATTCCGCATAGGCTTGAAGAAGAGCTCATTGTTTTACAACGAGTTGGTGATGACCCCGCGAAACAACTTGAAGAAATCAGAACCGGGGCCTTGCCTTACATCCGATTGGAGGAAGATAGCTTGGCAATGGGGAAATCAACCGGGAGGACTCCTACTCCTCTATTTGAACCCTCTCGACGGACGATCGGACTCCCATCACACTAAGTCCAACAGGCAAACCCCTGTTAAAACCGAACCTTCTAGAATTCATGTTGTAGATGATGATCAGAAGGTGATGATAATGATTATCCACAAATTTCTGAATACCGCTTTTACGTGGACATTGCGAGAATCTTGTGCGCCATGGGAAATCTTGGAGATAAAGCAAGATGGCCCAAGAAGAATGACCAGTTAACAACTTGGAAGGACAAGTCCAAGTGGTGCGCGTTTCATGAAGATTTTGGGCACACCACCGAGAACTGTTTCGCCTTCAGGAAGGAGATTGCTCATTTATTGTCCAAGGGTCTTCTCAAGGATTTGTTGGGCAAGAAGAGGGTCGGGAGTGAGTCCAAAGAACCTGGTTCGGAGGAGCAATCTAGGCCCGAGAAAGTTGCACCCTCCGGCCACCAAGGTAGTGAATGTTATCTCAGGTGGGTCTCATATTTGCGGCACAACTTACTCTGCCGCCAAGCGTCATGCCAAGAGCTCTAAGGACGATCAATCAGAATTGCCTATAAGGCGCCGCGACTTCACAGATGGTCATATCATTTCTTTTGAAGATGAAGATAAAGACAAACACGTTGGACCCTCATCATGATGGTCTAGTTGTTCGAGTGCGATTGCTAATTGTGTGGTCAAGCGGATCCTGATCGATGGTGGCAGTTCGATCAACATCATCTTTACTCATGCTCTTGAAGATATGGGTATTCCTTTGTCTGAAGTTGTGAAGAACTCATCCGTCTTGGTAGGGTTCGGTGGTGAGGTGAAACAGGACGGTCGGTGAGATCAAGTTGCCCATCTACCTAGAAGGTATGAATTCCATGGAAAGGTTTTGTGTGATTGAATGCTCTTCTTCATACAATGTCATATTGGGAAGGCCTTGGATCCACAACATGAAGGCCGTGCCATCGACTTTCCATCAATGCGTCAAGTTTCCAACACCTTGGGGTGTTGCCAAGTTGAGGGAAACCAAAGCAAGTCTCTAAGGAATGTTACAAGATCAACATGAAAGCAAGCTCGACCCCTCGGCAAGCATAGCAATTAAAGAAAAAGGCCCAGGACATTCTTGAAGCGGTAGAGCACGATACAAAAGCGTTCTGTTGATGCATCAAATCCACGAGGCCCAAGTGCAAGTTGGGATAGACCTACCGTCCGAAATCGAAGAGGAGTTGATCGAGTTCCTGAAAAGCCGGAGATCTTTGTTTCGCTTGGAAACATGAGGACATGAGGGGATAAGCAAGGATATTATTACTCACAAGTTGAACATCGATCCGACCATCCGTCCCGTCCCGTCAAAAGAAGGAAGTTCGCCCGGGAGCGGAACCGGATCATAAAGGATGAAGTTGCGAGGCTTCTAAAGTCCAAGATGATCGAGAGAAGTTCAGTACCCAAGGTGGTTGGCTAACGTTGTAGTGGTGGAGAAGAAGAATGGCAAGTGGCGAGTATGCGTGGACTTCACCGAGCTTGAACAAGGCCTGCCCAAAGGATCCATTCCCTCTCCCTCATATTGATTCTCTAGTTGATGAGACAGTGGTCACGACATCTTGACATTCATGGATGCATCTTCCGGGTATCAACAAATTCAAATGGAGCCTTCGGACCAAGAAGATACGGCATTCATGACTCCAGGAAGGTATATCTTGTTATATTTCTATGCCCTTTGGTCTTAAAAATGCGGGGGCAACCTATCAAAGGTTAGTGAACAAAATGTTCAAAGACCAACTTGGCAAGACGATGGAGGTCTACATAGACGACATGGTGGTCAAATCCAAACACATTGAGGATCATGTGGAGCACCTTCTTGAGGCATTCGACATCTTGAAGGCCTTCAACATGAAGCTCAATCCGGCGAAGTGCAACTTCGGTGTTAGAACGAGCAAATTCTTGGGATATATGGTAACCAAGAGGGGAATCGAAGCAAGTCCCGAACAAATCAAAGCCATTCTCAACTTGGGAATCCCCTAAAAACATCAGGACGTACAAAGGTTAACAGGTAGAGTATTTGCTTTGAATAGATTTATATCCAAATCATCTGATAAGTGCGGGTTATTCTATGAAGTCTGAGAAAAAACAAACTCTTTCAATGGGTAGACCAACATGAGGCGGCTTTTAAACAACTTAAAGAATATTTGATGACGTCACCCCTACTTGCTAAACCCGAACATGGTGAGCATCTTTATTTATATTTATTTGTATCTGAAAATCTTTGTTAGTGCAGTATTGGTGAAGGAAATCCAAAGTGAGCAACATCCTGTTTACTACGTAAGTAAATCTTTGTTAGATGCTGAAACAAGGTATTCTCATCTTGAAAAATTGATATTAGCCTTAACTACTGCTGCTACTAAATTACGTCATTATTTTGAAACACATTCCATAACTGTTAGAACTAATTATCCTATAAGAAATGTGTTGAGAACGCCGGAGATGTCGGGGCGAGGTTGGCCAAGTGGTCGATCAAGTTGAGCACGTATGAAATTTCGTATGAGCCAAGAACTGGCCATCAAATCGCGAGGCCCTAGCCGATTTCGTAGGCGACTTCAGTCCAAGTTTGCAGCCAGAGGTAGAGCTGGAAGTGCAACAACTTGAAGGTAAAACTGTTCCTAGATTTTGGACATTGTATACCGATGGAGCTTCAAATTCCAAAGGGATTGGGTTGGGAATAGTCCTAAAGTCCCCTCAAGGTGATATCATACCCCAAGCTGTATCTTGTGAATTCAGTGCAACGAATAACGAAGGCGAGTATGAAGCCCTAATCATGGGTTTAACTACAGCTCTAAGCTTGAATATTACACATTTAAATGTATTTGTTGACTCTCAACTGCTAGCTAACCATTTTAATGGCAGTTATATGGCGAAGCATTCCAAGATGACTCTGTACCTCCAACATGTTAAAGCCTTAGCTTCGAAATTTCTATCATTCTCTTTGGAACAGGTCCCCGAGAGAAGAAAATTCGAAGCGAGACGCCTTGGCTAACTTGGGTTCAACTTGCAAATCAATGTCGCATTCCGGTATACCCATTATCTATGTTAAGTACCGCAATAGACCAAGTTGAGGAAATTCAAGTGGTTACACCATCTACTGGGGCACAAGATGTTAAACCTTCTTGGACCCAACCTGTAATTGAGTTTCTTCAACTTGGAACTATTCCACCCGATGTTGAGAATGTTAGATCTTTTAAGATTCGTATTTTGACTTTCGTTTTGATAGATAATGTGTTGTTTAAGAAGTCTTTTGCAGGACACTACTTGAGATGTGTCGATAACGATCAAGTTGAAGTGGTGCTTAAAGAAATCCATGAAGGAATATGTGGGAACCATTCCGGAGGAAAGGCACTAGCATCCAAGGCCCTCAAGACGGGATACTATTGGCCAACCATGCGTCGAGATGCCATGAGCTACGTACAGAAGTGTGGCGCCTGCCAAAGACATAGCAACATCTTGCATCAACCTGCCGAACCTCTACATCCTATAGTCTCATCTTGGCCTTTCATGCAGTGGGGCATGGATATTGTAGGCAAGTTGCCCAAAGCTCCAGGAGGCAAAGTATTCATGTTGGCTCTAACCGATTATTTCTCGAAATGGATCGAGGCAGAAGCTTATGTACAAGTAAGGGATAAAGAGGTAATTTCATTTTTAAAGAAAAATATCATTAGCGGGTTTGGTGTACCATCGGAGATTGTATGTGACAACGGGTCACGGTTCATAAGTAAAAAGACCGGGGATTTTTGTGCTCATTTGGGGCATCAAGTTAATCATGTCCACACATGTCCACCCTCAAGCCAACGGTCAAGCTGAATCAAGCAACAAGTTGATCATCAACAACTTGAAGAAGCGTCTAGACCAGAAGAAGGGAAAATGGGTTGAAGAATTACCACTTGTGCTATGGGCAGATAGAACTACTTCAAAAGGAGCCACAGGTAGGACTCCCTATTCTTTAGTATTCGGAGTGAAGTGTGATTCCGGTTGAAGCAACAAATTCCCCACAAGAAGGTATGGCTTATTGACTCAAGATGAAAATAACCTCTTGCTAACTCAAGATTTAGATACAATTGATGAGATCAGGGATTTAGCCAAGATAAGCATGGCAGCTTATCGGCCAGCCGAATTTCTAGGTCTTACAACAAGAATGTCGAGTTAGAAGGTTCCGGGTTGGTGATTTAGTTTTGAGAAAAGTATTTCAAAATACAAGAGAATTGAATGCAGGTAAGCTGGCTCCCAAGTGGGAAGGCCCATATCTCATCGATGCTGAAGCTGGCAAAGGTGCATACTGGTTGTCAACCCCGAGTGGAGACAGAATCCCTAGAAGTTGGAACGCTATCCACTTGAAACTTTATTTCACGTAAGTCCAGTTATTTATAACTAGACTCTTCAGGTACGGTTTAAATTTATGTCAAGTTCAATTACGCATTTCAATTTTTTCTACTCTTATTAAAACATTACTGACTTGAGCGTCGGAGGGGCGTTAGCTATGCTAACGCCCAGCCCTAACATAAATTTGTTTTGTGAGGTGCAACTTGAGCAAATGGAGTAGGCTCAACATGTTGACACGCCAGTACGGCTGATACTTGTTGAGACCTAAGCTGGAAAAGGTCAAGCATGTTGACACGCCAGTACGGTTGATACATGTTTGAACCTGAGGAAGAAAATTTCAACATGTTGACACGCCGGTGCAGTGATACATGTTGGAATTCTAGCTGGAGAGGGATAGGACTTGTTGACACGCCAGGACGGCTGATACTTGTTCTATCTCTTCAAACGATTTACCTCTAATCAAAGGTACTTATGGTTAAAAGATATTCATCTTTTCTTACGAATTAAGGTTTTGACACCTTCGCCTGGGCGCACGTTTTCACACTTATTCAAGTTGTGGACTATTGGTTGTAACATTTTCATGTTACCTACGGTTTATAACATTTACATGTTATCTAAAGAACAAACAAAGCATCTCTCAGAGACATAAGTTACCTTGCTAAAAAACCATTTTTCAAAAGATTTTCGCAACCAAAGGACAAGTTGGATAAGCCAACAAGTCCCTAAAAACCTAAAAAAGCTTGGAGTACTAGACCAACCTAGTACCCCCAAATAAATTGTCTCGGCTCTTATGAGCCATTACAAACTAAAAAACCTTGTTTTCAGGGACACTCCCCCCATTTGTTGTACCAATAGAGGTACACAAATAAAGCAAAAAATTGTTTTCATCCAAAATATCCAAAAACTTTAAAATGTTTTTCAAACTTTTTGGCCTGCTGCCGCCGGTGTTGCATCTTCCACTTGATCATTTGGAGTAGCCACTATGGTGCTTAGATCCTTGTTAGCATCATCAACTAGAGCTTCTAGGGCCGCGGAATTCACTTCTTCTGCATCCGCTGGCTCACCAATATGGTCCTCCAAGACTTTTCTCTCATCTTCCAAGTTCCAAGCTATGGCCTGTCCGTTTTCATATTCTTCAATCATTTGAATGCGGGTCTCCAACAAAGTCTTGGTGGCATTAAATTTGAAGTTCCCCTCTGCAACTTCAAGTTCTTTCATATGAGCCTTATTCTCAGCACGAATGGCTTCCACTTCTTCTCCCAAGCGTTCAAAATCCTTCCTCAAACCTTCCACCTCACCAGCATGCTTGTTTGCCTCCCTCTTCAACTTCTCCACTTCCTTGGCACTTTTGGTAGCCTCCTTTTTTGATTCTGCAGCTTCGTGACCAAGCCTCGCCGCTTTGATCTTCAATGCATCAATGTAGGCCACAATCGGGGTCATGAGTTCCTGCACCAAAAAAAGATGTTAATACTTTATCAAGCTCTTTGATAAAATTCAAAGATTCCTTCATCTTTACCTTCTCAACAACAGCCCTAAATTTTTCTCCTAACTTCTCCATGTCCATATCCTTTGTTTGCATCCGTGGCCTCGGCTTCCACCGGCTTTCTTTTCTTTGCATCCCCCTTCTTCTTGGATGCAGCCACATGAGAGCTAGCCACAATAGACACAGGGGGTAGGGGGTTTACCATCCTTCTTTGCCAAGCTTTTTGCTCGGCTGCGGCAAAGAAGGTCGGCGTGATAACGTTTCCTTGGAGCGAGTGGCCGCAAAATATGATGAAGAGTTAGAGCAGTTAAAGGGGTTAGAACAACTTGGAGATAGGCAAAGATTTAAAGTATTTGATTAACGTAGACATTGGGATAGGCTCGAGAAAAGGTTTCTTCAAGGATTGCCTCTCGGGCTTCTTCGGGACCAACTTCCTTGTTAGAATCCGCAACAAATTGAAGCTGGTAGTGCCTTAAAAGTTCTCACTAAGGGTTCCAAGTTATAGATCTCGCTCACTCTTTCTCTGTGTTGTCTTTAAAGGGAAAAAGCACATCCAATTTCGCAACTAGGCCAAAGAAAAATTTGGAGAAATAGTTAGTACATTGCTGAAAATCATCATTAGAGTAAGAAAAATTGCCTACTACCTTGGGACCTCCATTTGAAGTTGGCACCCACATCCTTCACCAGGGTGCTCTTCTTTGCAAAAAAGAATTTGTTCTTCCACCCTCTATCGGCGGGATCAACATTGTCGATTAAGAAAGGCGTCCTACCAACCCTAACCCTAAAACCATATCTCCCTAAACCAAAGCTCCTAAACTCATTCGTAAAAGCAAATTCCTCTAGACCAATTGCTAACTCTGTTTCTGCATTTAGCCTTACTAGGGTTTGAAGGCTTCTCCAACCTTGAGGCATGAGTTGGGCATAGTTAAGCTTGGTAGATGCAAAGAACTGGGTGATTAAAATTGGAAACGGGAATTTCGCATCAATAAAGTGAACGGATATTCAGTGGAAACATACCCATTCGAGGGAAAAACACTGGAGTTAGGTTAGGGTGGGTAAAAAGTTCAGTTTCGAAAGCCATGGCATGATTCCTCTTGATAATTTCTAAATTGGCGGAAGGGATGGTACACTTTTCTTTTTCAGGGTTCTTCAACATGTTTTGGGTGAGAAAACCTACGGGCAAACCCTCTCCACTCTCGATTAAAGTTACCACCTTTCTCTTCCCCATTTTTCAAGCTTAAAACAAAGATTCAAAGATGGAACTGGAAAGGAAACAAGAAACTCACCGGCAATTTCTACTTGATTCTCCTCTCCAAACCGTCTTCCCTGGTTCTCCTTCTTCTTCCCGTAATCTTTTTGAAAGCTACGTTTTTGAAAGGGAGAGTTGGAACAGGAATCTTCTTATTTATGGAGGTTGAAAGTGGTTGAGACCTTTTAAAACAAATACACCTTTTTGCCTTGGGAAAAACCACTTAACCGTCCCGTCGCATCCTTTTAAAACCGTCATCCTTTTTCTTTCTAGTTTTGGCAAACCTTTTGAATTCTTTTTGTCTCTTTCTATTCTTCTTTTTTAAATTCAAAAAGTTTGGGGGCAATTGTTGGGCCCTACATTTTCAAATAACATGTTTACAACTTACACTTAACAACTTGGTACTAACAACTTGAGTTGCTCTATTTACAACTTGGCCTTCTCGCAGTTGGGACGCATAACGTTTTTCCTATTTTATAGGGAACGTGCCAAAGACCGGTTCAACCACGTTTCTTCAGCAAAAAAATCACTATCTCTTCATCAACGATCAAATGCGGATATATCTCCAAGGATCAACCCTAATTCCGAGTTTATAGGCCCATAATCCTCTTTTTGTTAATTAGTTTTATTTTTGAGGTATAAAAGGGGGAACACACACTGTATTTTCACACACGTTCCTCACTAGCTTAAGCTCCCTTTTTCATACGCTCTTAGCATTGTAATCTCAAGAAAATTCTTAGTAAACTTTCGGTCAAGGCAGGAGCCATATCCTCCCGGGGTTTTATGCCGGAGAACAAGTTGTTCAAGGGCTTTCCCTAGTCAACAAACGTCTTGTGTCCATTTCTATTCAACTTGATAGTCATTGTACCTAGATTCATATCACTTTAGTCACTTTTCCCATCATAAAAATATAATTGTTGAAATTTGACCAAAACAGTGCCATAGGATCATTTTTAATCCCTTGGATCGCGTAGATAATGTTGGCATAACGGTCTTTGTGATTGTAGGAGACGGTTACAAATAGAATCGTGGATAGACGCACGTGTTTGTTTGGTTGAGATTGCCTGAGTATTCGAGATCGAACTAACCTTGTGCCTTCGTTAGGCAAATACTGTACAAGTAGGATATCGTAAGTCAGACGAAGCTAGGTCGGACAATGAGCTTGATCGAATGATCTATACCAGTGGGCCATTAGAGTTGTAGCAACTGGGTTGGCCCGTTCAGTGATCGTACTTTTGCAATGGTAGAAACACTGGGCTTCATATGTTGGCCATTACTTTTATTCCGTTCAATAATCAATATTGAAAAATGACAAAATACATCCATTACAATTACTTTCTCAAAATAAATTACAAATCAACCTAGTTCTTCCAACACAACCACTACATATCACCGCCACCGACACCACTGCGTATCATCGATGTCCATCAACGCCACCTATCACTGCCGCTCACCACCACTGTCACCAATGTTACTGATTCAAAAGAAGACCTAGAAAACAAGAGAACCAAATATACACGCACAAAATCACAGATTTAATACACACTAACACACACGCATAGATTTAACACACATAGAGAGAGATCTAACCCAGATCCAACAGAGAGAGAGAGAGAGAGAGAGGGGGAGAGTGTGTAGAAAAAATAAAGAGAAAGAGAAAGAGAGATGAAGATGAGGCAATAGCGGCATCTCTCTCCTAGTTTTCGTCTTCTCCAATGGTCGACGAATCTGAATAAGAACACCAAGGGGTGGTGGCTAGAGTGGGGAAGTGAGGGGTGGGGTTTCTAGAATTAATGAGAGAGGAAGATATGGAGAGGGATGAAGAAGTGGGGGAGGAAAGAGGAGGGTGGAGCAGGGCGCTGATGGAGGTGGAGGCGCCGACGCCGTCACCAAAGGAGGCTGGTGGTGGGTTAATTATGAGTCATTGATTGATGAGTATTGATAAAAACGGTTAGATGGAGGAGAAGATTTTTTTTGATGATTCATTTTATGTAACCAATGAATGATTGTGCCTCATAATAATTTATTCATGTGAATTTTGGACCATTGGATTTAATATAATTAATGTATTTGATGGTGAAGATGTTGTTTAATTTAGTGATTCATATGAATACATGATATCCAATGAACCTCTTATGCTTGATTTGTTTTACATCAAATTCAATTGATAATTATAATAATTAGTAAAGATACTTATTAACAATTTAACTTTAAAATAATACTATCTTATAATAATAATTGATTAATAAGTAATAATATTTAATAATAGAACGAATAATTATTAATAAAACATGCAAATATAAAGAAGAATCTTTGCTAATATCATTAATAAAAGGTAATAATTGAATAATACATGTTAAAAATAAGAATAATATTAAAAAACAAGAAAAACACAAATAAACAATAATAATAATTTAACCTTAAAAAAATATTAGCAATGTCTAGTAATATACCCAACCCCTAAACCCCGCACTAAACCCTAACCCTAAACCCCGCTCTAAACTCTAAACCAATTACCATATAACTTGTACCATAAACCCATGCATACCCTAAATCATTCATCTTGTAAAATATTTTTTTACTAATATTATTGATAATGAGTAATAATTAAATAATACATGTTAAAAATAAGAATAATATTAAAAAATAAAAAATACTAAAATACTAAAAAACAATAATAATAATTTAACCTTTATAAGAAATATTAATAATGCTTATTAATATACCCAACCCTTAAACCTTACTCGATCTAAACCCTAAACTAATTATCGTATACCTTATACCCTAAACTCAAAACATTTAAGCGAATATGTACTTATGTTATTGATAATAAGTATAATTGAATAATATTCCCTTCGTATCACCTCAAACTTGATCAACTTTTGATCACGGTGATTAAGAAAAAATAAATTAGAACAGAGGTGTTGTAAGTATGAAAATTAAAATAAGATTGAGAATGAGTAAGAGAAATAGTAAAGATTATTTGCTATTTTGGGAAGTCCGATTTGAGGGGAGGCGGACGAAAATGGAAAAAAGTCTGATTTGAGTTGAAACGGTGGGAGTACATGTTAAAAATAAGAATAATAGTATTAAATTAAAAAAAAATTACTTAAAAAGAATAAACCAACTACCATACACCTTATACCCTAAACCCTAAATCAATTACCATATACCTTATATTCTAAATCTTATACCCTAAACCCCATGTATATCCTAAATTCTATATTTAGCTATAGACTCAACATTTGTCTCAAAATTTAGCTACAGATTCAACATATATCTCTCAATTTATCTACAAATTCAACATCTCTAAATTTAGTTACGAAATCAACAAATATCTCTAAATTTAGACTCAACATTTGTCTCAAAATTTAGCTACAGATTCAACATATATCTCTCGATTTATCTACAAATTCAACATCTCTAAATTTAGTTATGAAATCAACAAATATCTCTAAATTTAGCTACAGATTCAATAATATTTGTGTTTGAATTTAGCTACAGTCTCAATATCTCCCTCTGAATTTAGCTACAGTTCCAACATTTGCTTCTAAAATTAGCTACATATTAAATATTTGTATCTTAATTAGCTACATGTCCAATATATGTCTCTGAATTAGCTCCAGGTCTCATATGTGCCTTAATTTAGCTATTGGTTTAATATCAGTCAAAAAACTAGCTACGGTTCAACTGTTGTCTCTAATTTAGTTACATCTTCAACATTTATCTCTAATTTAGCTACGGCTTCAAAATCTGTCTCTAATTTAGCCACATGATCAAAACATGTCCCTAAATTTAGCTATAGAACCACTTTGTCTCTATATTTTGCTACAGATCCAACTTATGTCTCTGTTTTTGTCACACTTTAGAGATATAACGTATTTTGTCTCTATTTTGTCGCTTAATTAGCGACGTATTTGTTTTGTAGCTATTCGGTTATAAAACTTTCGAGTCTGATTCTAATATATTGTCAAATTAGCTACAAACATTATATGTCTATATTTTTCCGTCTCTATATTGCATTTTCTTTGTAACATGCGTTCAATTCCCACCAAAAACATTAGTTTCTATAGTAATAATTTTTTTGGTTGTCAAGGTGGGGGTGGGGAGGGGTGGTGGCGACCGAAAGTAAAGGGGCGAACTAAAGTAGATGTCAGGCTAGAGGTGGGTACTCGTGGAAGGGATGGTAGTGTTTAGAGTAGCGACGAGATGGATGGTGGCGATGGCGAGGAACGGTTTTCTTTGAGTTTGGGGCATTTTTTCCATTAGCCATAGACTTTATGATATTTAATTTCACACAAGGATATTGATAGACGTGTTTTTACATATCAAAATCTTATATTTCTATACTCGTTGACCTAGTTTCCTATTTTTAGGTTTTGTAACGCTCTAGTATTTATAGGACAACTCTAGCATCTTTTATTGTATGTTTTATTCTACTTTTGAGTATTAAAAATAAGGATTTAAGATCCAGATTTTTATGTTCTTTATTTATTTCTTTGTCTTTGTTTTTATGATTATAAGTTGTTAATTTCTTTAGATTCATGGGTTGTATGCAACAATATCGGATCTCTATGCTATAATTGAATCTTCATGTGTTCAATCTTGTTCTAGTTCTTCAAACTTAGCATCATTATATGTTTTAGGGATTCAATTATATGTTAAAGATATAAATTGACTATTTAACAATTGGATATTAATTGGACCATTATTTTTGGGTGATTAATATATCGACCACTACTTTGTTGAATAAATCTAATTTAAGCCGTAATAGATTTCAAAATGATTTAGGATTATATAATTTTTGAGTGTTTAACTCGTTATTACATGTTATTATGTAGCTGTAATAAAATAAATAATATAAAGGGAACCATATGATTGCAATCTAACCAATTAACCGTCTCAATCATTACTTTTGTGAATGAACCTAAAATAAGATTGAAATCCTTAATTATAAAAATAGTATAGAGTAAAGGTATTGTAAAATCCAACCTGTGAATTCTTCTCGTAATCTAATTTACCTCTTGTTTTTAATTGTTCCTCTATTTTACTTATTTTTAACTGCTTTATTAATTGGGATTTTTACCAATAAGCCCCTATTAGAAGGTGGAATTTATCAAAAAAAAACACCACATATCATAATCTACCATAGGGTCCATAAGTTGAAATCCATTTTACCAATAAACCCCTAGCCTATTTTAAAATATTTCATAATCCCAAACTACCCCTCTCATTCTCTCTCTAAACGCTATTCATTCTCTCTCTATACGCAATTCCGGACGAGCTTCTAATTCCTCTCAACCATGGGATCATTCTCCAACAATTCCTCTCCTCCAATTCCTCTCAACCGTTCAAGCCATGCTCTGCTCCGCCTTCACTCCCGTCATCGCCGATGCCGTCTCCAACTTGCCTGAGCTTCGACTAATCGTCACCACCAGCGACGGCGTTAACCACATTAACCTTCCCGAGTGCCGCCGCCGTGGAATTCAAATCGCTAATGTTCCTCGAATCTTCTCCGAGGATGTTGCGGATTTGGCTGTGGGGTTGTTGATTGATGTTCTGAGAAGGATTAGTGGCGCTAATCGGTTTGTTAGGGCTGGGCTTTGACTTCGTGAACGAGATTATCCTTTTGGCTCCAAGGTTTGTTCTCTCCTATTCTTTTACAAGTTCTTGGGTGATTTATTTAATTTCTCATCGGTTGTCATTAAAAGAATTTGAATTTCATATGAGAATGCCAGTTTCTTTCTGTAGTTTTAGGGGAAGAAATTTTAATCTACAGTTAGAGTTTGTAGCTGATCAACACATGTGCACACCAACTGCTTGATTAAATGTATGGTTTTCAATGTCATTTCAATGTCATTTACCAGGTTTAGTGTCGTTTAGTTTTTCATATACATTAAGTCTCTGGTTCACTGTTGCAAATATTTGCATTTATTTTCAGATGTTTGGATTTCTGTTATATGTATCTGGTTACAAATTTAAAGGCAATGGGAGCACTCTGCTGATTCCAAAGGTAATATAGATCCGTTAAATTCAGTTTATTTATTTGGTAAATATTTGTGCAACTCATAGCTTTTATGTTTAGGAGTATTACAGATCTTGGAGTGACTAATCTGTGTAGCAGCCACATTCTATGCATGCATTAAAAAGAATCTTGAATGTATAGTTTAGGCGATATTTCTGGTCATTGAGAAACTGAAATATCTAGAGCTTGCGTAGTTATTCCGTTGCTACGTTTCCTCTCAGAAAGTACTCCTGCTTGGAGGCCAATAGAAAAGTCATTCTACTGGTATTGCTCCAGCATTTGCTACCCTCTATCCGTCTTTATGTATCATGTGCAAGGAAATCTTTGAGTACTGAAAGAATGTAAACATCGATCAACTAATATTCATTATTATATTCACTAAATATGCTCGACCACATTGTTTGTCAGGTTCTTATATCTTGGAATTCACTTGGTAAGAATGTAATTCTTGCCAACGTACTCGTTCATCTTTAACTTCAGATTGTAATGTTTCTTCCTTCAAAAATAGCACATGGCTAATGCAACAACTTTACCTTTCAAGTAGTTGATAAGGATACTTTGGTTAAACATTTGCATTGCTTATGCTCTTTTTCTGTGGCTTTCTGTTGATTGCTGACAGGCAATGCCTCTAATGTGTATGTTCTATAAGGAAATCAGTCCATTCTGGGCAAATTAAGTTCAAATTGAGTTTCTATTATGTTTCTCAACATTTGGATGATGATTTGCCATATTGCAGACACGAAAATGGTTTGGCATTGTTTTTCCACTGCTCCATGACCATCCACCAGATCCACCATTGATGTTGCTGATCATCTTCTTCAGCAATTGGACAGCTCTTTGAACTTCTGATAATTGTGCCTATGCGAGTGCCTGTTGATGAAAGTCCAGTATTCCTTCTATATCAGGAGTGGGCTTTTGGACTAATATTCTTTAAGGTCTGGACTAGGCTGGTGAGTTTGATACAACATCTCCTTCACCTTTGGTGAAACTCAGTAGCATGTACAGTAGCTCAAATAGATAGATTCAATGAGGATTGTAAATAGGGTGTTGCTCCTTCTATGAAACTCCTTTCTATTCGCTAGTATTGTAAACAGGGTGTTGCTCCTTCTCAATCCTCATTATATATAGAATTTCTGTTCAAGCTCGTCGTTGATATGAAGACATTTGTTTTTTAACATCAAAACTGTGAAATAGAATTCTCAGTTTATAAATGTGAAAACCATTGCACAGTTATTTACATCAAAACTATGAAATAGACTTCTCAGTTTATAATTGTGAAAACCATTATACAGTTATTTACATCAAAACTGTGAAATAGACTTCTCAGTTTATAATTGTGAAAACCATTATACAGTTATTTATCAGTAGTTGATGATTGTTTGTGCACAACTGTGAGGTCAATTTCTCAGTTATGTTTGTTGAGGTCACTTTCTCAGTTATTGTGCATAACTGTGAGGTCAATTTCTCAGTTATAGTTATGATTGTTATTTTTGTGTCATTCCTTTAGGACAACTGTAGAACAAGTTTCACGGTTGTTGGGTTTGATGTTAAATAACTGTGTAATGATTTTCACAGTTATTGTACATAACTGTGAATTCCATTTCACAGTTATTTTTATGACATTCCTTTAGGACAACTGTAGAACAAGTTTCACGGTTGTTGGGTTTGATATAAATAACTGTGTAATGATTTTCACAGTTATTGTGCATAACTGTGTAATGATTTGCACATTTCCAAGCTAAAAATTATGTTTGTGCACAACTGTGACGTCAATTTCTCAGTTATTGTTATGAGTGTTGAGGTCACTTTATCTTTATTGTGCATAACTGTGTGATTGATTTCACTGTTTTTATATCAATCTTTTATAGAACAACAATGAGGTCTATTTCACAGTTGTTGGTTGTGATGTGAATAACTGTGAAATATTTTTCACACTTCTAAAACTGTGAGGTCAGTTTCACATTTATTTATGAATATGAAATGGTTTGGTTTTTGACCTTTCTAAGTGTAAAGACAATGAAACCAAATCAAGAAAATAATCAGCTTAAGACACCATTACAGTTGAGACCTTTATCTTTAAGCAAGTACATTCCATAATTTTAAATTAAAATGAAAGAACTTGTTGAAAAAGAATTTTATTTTATTTATAAAATTTGAAATATATGATGAGTAAACTTGTTTGATTCGTCTTGGTGATGGGATTAAAACAATGATTTCAGATAATTTTTTCGACTTTTAAATTTTGAGATATTGCATTTTAAAAATTTAAGAGAAAAAAAAGGAAGAGAGAGAAAAGGAGAGATAAAGAAAGCAGGCAACGTCCGTGTCACGCTAGGCAACGTCCGTGTCACGCTAGAGAGAGGGGTTTGAGGGGTAATTTGGTTCAAAAAAAATTGAGGGACTTTTTGATTGTTTTGATAATATTAGTCCTTAAAGGTAGTTTTTATTTGGTTGGAGGATTTATTGGTCAAAGCCTCTTAATTAATTAGTCAAAAATTCAATCAAAAACCATTTTTTTGTTTTCTGTTTATTGTTGAAAGTCGAAATGTTGAGAACACAATTCCCTGTAAATTCGATCGTTGTTTTGGGCATATTAGATCACTAGTGCACCTGCTAAATTTTTTATTACTAAGTGGGTGTTTACTCCACCAGATATTTTGGTTAGTTTTAAAATTGTATATCTTTATAAGTAAATTCTCTTTGCCCCATGAAATTTTTGGAATAATCCCTTGTGATTTGTGATGATGCAGAAAACGTTCCAGATCAGTCTTAATCCAGCAATTAGGTTGATCTCCAGCTGCTATGACCTGAAACCACGAACACACAACTAGCCGGATTGATCTCTGGCTAAGACCCTCCGGTGTAATGATGAGATAATGTGTATGAGGCTTATCAACTGAATTGAATAAAAGAATTACCCAAATAGCAAATAAGACATTACCCGTTTACGTTGGATGTTGTAGGGTATTTATAGTTGATGATGTAGGATCACGTTGAATCCCTAGGATTCCGGAGAAAATGTAGGCATAACTGACTCCGAGAAAATAGGAGACGGTTACAAATAACGACTTGGGTTGGCGCACGTGCTGGTAGGTCGAGGTCCACTAAGTAGTCAAGAGCGACCTGACTTTGTGCTTTGACTTGATATCGATTGTATAAGTATATGATCATATGTCGGACAAAGCTAGATCGGGATCAATGATGGTCGGACAATGAGCTAGGTCGACTGGTCGATATTGGGCCGTTGTCAATGTTGCAATTGAGCCGGCCCATTCAATAATGGAGTTGATTGGTGACCGAAATGTTGGGCCTAATCGGTTAGGCCTGGGTCAACGCTTTTATTCCGTTCACCTTGTGTTTTCCTAAATTTATGTGTTGCACCCTCATCTTTTTATAATATAAAATGAATAAAAAAAATATATCATATACAATGTCAAAAAAATCATGTATCCATTTTTTATAATAATCTTATTTTGTCTAATCTATAACAAAAGTCTTTAGAAAGTTTAATTATCATAACGACATTTTAAAAATTATTATTGATGCATCATTTCGTTAGGAAAACTAAATTTACTTAATCCCAAATAACTGAAAAGCTCAGGATTTTGTCACAGAGAACTGCCGTTATGAGTAAGATTCTTACAGCATAAACTGTACTAACCATGCCATTTTAGATATAGTAAAGTCAATATAGATTTATATAAAAAAAAAAAAAAAAAAAGACCAAATTAAATACAAGTTTCGACAAAAATGTGACCGATGAAACACAATATTTTGGGAGAAACTAGTTTCTCTCTAAGTTATAAAAAGTCCTGTTTTTTTAAACTGATCTTATATTCGTCAAATATTTGCAAGTTGAAAAAAATTGGACTTTTTATAATTTATGGAGAAACTGAATTCTCCCAAAACTTACTCCCGATGAAATGCCCTCAGTTCCAACTTCTACTTTCAACCCTTCCAAACTTTAGTATTCTCTGGAAAGTCACAAGGCCGCCTTCACATCACCTAGTAGTACGCCTTCCTAGGGTTTCCCTATAAGAAAGAACATAAAGTGAACAACCTTAAATTTCTACTTTGTTCGAGACAGGTTTTATAGCAGAAGATGACTATTTTCTATTCATGAACTTTGTTGTCAGAAAAGAGAAAAAAAATCGCATATATACTCACAAGAGGATTTGGTCTGTAGCGGTAACCAAGCATCATCCGCTTTTTATACTGCTCATATATATCATCTTCAGGAGTTACGTCTCCAGGATTAGCAGCACCAACTCCCAAATTATTCAGTTTCACATTACCCGCCGAAATTGGATCGGCAATCCCATTCCTTGAACTCCCAAGTCCCTCCCCTGCAGTACAAAAAAACATCATCACGCGAAGAAATCACACAGTGGTGGACTCGAGACGTTTTTTTAAGTTGGTGCACAAATTATACTATAAAGATTTAAATTGTAAATTGTGAAATGTGAAATGTGAAATGAAAAAAGACTTGTTATGGGGATCAAACCAACAATCACATGGTTAAAATCTTAGCTCTTTACCCACACTGAACTAGACAAACTACTCCCTCCATCCCAAAATGTTTGTCCTATTTGACTTTTTTATTGAACTTTGACCACAAATATATGATAATTTAATTATGTTCAAGAAATTCTAAAAATTCCTATTGATTGACCATTAATAATATTATCAACAACTTATAGAATTTTATGAACATGATTAATCTCTCATAAATTTGTGGTCAAAGTTCAACAAAAAAGTCAAATGGGACAAACATTTTGGGACGGAGAGTATTTGATTCAGTGGGTGGACTTGTATCCATATCTAGCCTTAAGTCCGCCCCTGATCACACATGTTGAATTATTTCAAGAAGATTTCATTGATTCAGGACCCAACTTGAAAAGTATCAAAAATGACACCTACATGTCTTATGAATCTCCATATCTAACACAGATTTGGGTTAACGTGAGTAAAAAGATGATACGCAACAAGTCCTTCAAGAGTGACATCGGAACAAGAAGCATCTCATGGAAAAGTTCAGCCTTCAAGTAACAATTAGCAATGGGCCATATGATAACAAAAACGGGTGAATGACCTAAATATGCAACGTACTTTCTCAATTTTTACAATTAATGCAATGTACTAGTTAGTGACATCTTAATGATATGTACTATCTCCATTTTTTACATTTAATGCAATATACGTTAAATCAACCTAACGACGTCAAAAACTTAACCAAAATGTCAACATTCGTTAAAAAACTAACTCATGTTAAATGCACCAACAGTTGTTAACCACCCCACCACCCCTCTACCCAACCCAACGACTGCCATCATCTCTCTCGAATCCGGCCACCACCATCCCAACCACCCCCACACACCTTCGAGAGATTCGAAGGGGGTTTTAATGCTAATAAAAAAATTATTATAGAAAACATATTGTATACATGCAAATTCTCAATTCCTGCTATTTCCATTCGATTAAAAACCTGTTTCGATTTCAATATCTCCCATATAATTATTTTCCACAACACCATTTTTAATAACCTCACCATACAACTGCCTTCCAACCTCTATACCACCACACCTAGCAATCTTCAGAACATCCGGGAACACAAAGAACTACAACTCCGAACACTCAAACAACAAGTCCAGAAAGATCAAAGCAGCTCCCTTTAAAACCCATAATCAACGTACACGCCAAGAAAGGCCGTCCGTGAATGCACATTTTGCAGCGACATTTTATCGAACAGTATAGCTGCACCGTCAAAACAACCACATTTTGCATTCATTAGGAGTAACTTCGTCTCCACAAACTAGCGTCCGGGACACCCATTTTTTAGCGAGCGAGAATGGAATTGTTTTCCTAATATTGGGGATTTGCAGGATTGGAGGACGGAGGCGTACGTTTTTGTTTTTTACATGGTCTTGAAGAAAAGAAAATAAAGACAACCATGGTTTGTAGACAAAGAATGAGAATTGATTGGGGAGTTGCCACCCTTTAAGGTCAGGCCACAAGTAATTAATCCACCGGAGCCGGTAACTCTTGCCGTAGCGTAGAAGTCCGACAGATTTAGGTAACGACCGCCAGCAACCTTCGCCATGTGCTCTAATGGTGGTTGGGATGGCTGTCAGATGATGTGGCTGAGGTGTAGGTGAGAAAAAAAGATGTTAAGGAGTTAGATTGTGGGCAGAAATTGGGGAGGTATGGTGAGGGTGAGGGTGAGGAGTAGTAGTAGGGGGTCAACAATGGTGGGTGGTGTGGGCATATTCAATTAGAGAGAAGGGGGTTTTGTTAAGTTAGTAACTGAGTTGTATTTTTAATGAGTTTGTTAATCAAATTTAATGTCATCCAACCATGTTGCATTATTTGAAATAAAATCAAAAAGTACATTGCATTAAGATGTCACTACATAGTACATTATTCTTTGTGAAATAGAGGGTATAGTACATTTCATGGTATGGTAATTATTCATAACAAAAACCCTTTTCAATGACTTCATATAAGACCTTAAAAAGGATAACTCCCGAGCCATTGTGGATGGCGAAAGAGGTCTTTGATCTATTCTAGCATACAGTTTTCTATTTTTGTGGCAAAATGAATGATTGGAAGGTGTCTACAAGAGAATAAATAAAAGATGAGAAGAACATATCAGATTCTTAAGCTAAGAAATCAGAATATTGTTTCAACAGAAGCTGACAAAGACATGTAACAATCTCAAACACAAAAACTAATCCCTATCCCATAAAATATCTTATTTTTAAATTTATTTATACCCCCCAACCAAAGAAAAAAAAGGTCATCTTCTAAATTAAAGCAGTAACTTTCAATTGTTTTTTGGAAAAAAAAAATTCTTTTCAAAATTTAAGCAACAAATTTCAATTGTTTTCCCACTGTTACGTGCCATCTAAAAAGAGGAATTTTATTGTATTGTGAAGGAATCATATGAAAGTAAAATTTTATTATTTAAAATTGAAGAAGAGCGGTTTTCCTTTTTCAGGATAAATGGTAATTTTCAACGAGATAAAAAGTTCTTGCAAACAGTAAGAGTGGACGCACCTTCTTTCCAACCCATTTTGGACAAGAGTTTGTGCCCTACGTTGTCAGCCTGAATTTTTGCTCTTTCTGCGGCCTCCTTGGCTGCTTTCTGAGCAGCAGCATCATTACAATTGGCCATGAACTTATCAAGCTCTTCCAGGGGAATATAATCACCCATGTGATGACCCCTGTTACCAGGAGCTACAATGATGATGTTTAATGAGAAAGAAGAAAGATAAATGAACGTTATAAATAAGATAATTTACATCTGGAAAGAGACCAGAAAACAAAAATGAATAAAAAAATAAAAAATGCATACTTTGAAGTGAAGCAGGTGGAGGCATCTCATCCAAAGATTGTTTAGGCCGTCTCTTCCTCTCTTCTTGTGCAGCCTTCTTCGCATAAAATTCCATCATTGCTATGGGATCAGAAGCTGATGGGGCATAGCCAGATCTTTCATTTGATGCTTGTACTGAAGTCGCAGACACTCTTGTGCTCTCAGCAGCTTCGTATAAAGCTGAAGAATGAATTTGAAAGTTTGAGTGCTGCTGATGGGACCTTTGAGAACCCCCAATTGCATTCACTATTGTAGAACTCGTGACACCTGCAGAAATAAAGTTGCAGATTTCTAAGGTTTTTTCTTGGAGAAGACTAAGGGTCCGCTCCAAAGTTTTTAAGGGAGAGAAAGGAAAGGAAGGGGAAGGGAGGGGAAGGGAGGGGAAGGAGAGGAAGGGAGGGGAGGGAGGGAATTCAATATTTTTTCAGATGCACCATAGTAAGGAAGGAAAGAAAAAAGAGAATTACACTTGTACCCTTAATGAATGAAAAAATAATTATATTTGAGGGGTAAAATAGGTTTATCGAAAAAGTTTATGATAAAATTTTCTTTTCTCCCTAATCTTACCGGTTTTGGGAGGATTGTATAGGAGAGAAAATCTATTAAAAAAGTTTCCCTTTTCCATCAACTTCCTTCCTAAAATATTTGGGAGCAACCTTAGAAAGGAAAAGAAGTTAAAGACTTCTTCTCCTGTCCCTTCCTTTCTCTAGTTTTCATAACTCGGGAGCGGATCCTAAAGAAACATATCCCGATGGAGAATGCTTTCAACAAGTTTTAGCTACATCATAGCAGGGTAAATTTTCAGCAAAAATACAATTTATAACAAACTACACAACAAAAGTTGTTAACGGTGACAGTAAAATAGACCTTATGCATGCTTAAGACAGAGAAGAGAACCATCAAAAATCATGTCCGAAACGGTAAAAGGATCGCAAGAAAGATACAGGTATACAAGCCAGAGAACATACAAATAAGGATCCTTCAGTTTTCCATGGAAATTTTAGATCAAGAATTTTAAAACTAAAATGACAAAATAGGAGGTGTCTAAGGTGCATCAGAACATAGCAGATTATAGCGTTTTCACTGGAGAGGCCATACAAATTACCATGGAATGGTCTACATAAATTGCACCTAAAATACATGTGAGACCAAACACTACAACAAGTATTGTTGACATTGTTGTACACACCTGTTTGTGAGGCTTGGAAGTCAGATTGCAGCAATGCCTTTTCCTCCTCCCTAAGCCGATAATCATAGTATTTGTAACCAGCACAACTTTCATCGAATAGAAACCTGCCAGTTAATTTTCTATTAGAATATCAGAACAATAACATAAATGCAAAATCATGGGAGAATTTCCATGATATTTTTTGGAGGGAGACAATACAAGTCCAAGGAAGTGGATTTATTAAATAAGGCAATTTTCAGAGTTCACTGAAATTACCAAGGTTCTAAAAATCGCTTGGCGGCCGCTAGACGCCTGAGTCGGGCCTAGCACCTAGAGCGCCTAGGCCGGGCCTAAGCGAGGCCTAGGCGGTATCGAGAATTTGGACAAAATTTATAATATTCTGATTAAATAGTGTTGAAAATGTTACAAGAATACGAATATAAATATTTTATATGTAAATAATAATAAATTTAATGCAATTTTCAATTGAAAATACTAAAATTAATATTTATACAATATTTTCAAATTGGGTGATAAGTTGATAACAACTATGTCACATCTATTATCGTGTCCAATGTTTAAAGCTCTTGACCGTTGGTTTTTGACCTTTGGTTTTTCTAAACCTGACCATTGGTTTTTCTTCTTAACCTTTGGTTTCTCCCATTACCCACTTGACACTTCACAAACCCGTGTGCATGAACCCCCATGCCCACCCTCTCTTCTCTACTCATCAGTCATCAATACAAAGTACAAACCCCAAATTGAAAGCAAATTAACCCTCGTCCCTTGCTCCGCTCCGCTCCCCCTTCTTCTTCGGTAGGGTTTCAAAACTCAAAAGTTAAAACCCAAAAACACCTACTCCGCCAGGCCTTCTTCTTGCCCAAAACCTCCCCATCACCTCCTTCCGCAGCTCCACCGCCAACGACTATTACAACTTCATCATCTGCAGGTCGTCGTCTCCGCTCCTCCTCCTACTCCTTCTGTCTTGTCTGTCGCCTACATTTTATGTTCCGGCTGGAATCCTCTTCACCCGACATTCCTCTGCCCAATCCGCCTAACCCCTTTAGCCTAGTCCTCCTAAGCCGATTTTTCGTCGGAGCGCCTGGACTAACCGCATTGAAGGAAATCGCCGCGGAGGGCTGCCGCCTAGCGCCTAGGCCGCTTTTTAGAACACTGGACATTACTAATACAAAATTCAATGATCTAAAGAGCAAGAAAGCGAAGCATCAAAAACCTATTATGAGTATAACTAATGAAAATTGACAGAAGAAACAAAGCACCCAACATGGTTTCTTCGGCCTTCATATGAGATAATGTAACATGTATCCAACATTAGATGTTCACATGTGTACAACAAAATCACGCATTTCACTTTGGAATAATTCCTCTAGGGCCCCCACGCCCAGATTTTATTCCATTTTAAAGAGGGCTCTTTTGTAAAACCCAAATAGGGAGTTCTCCTGAAATTATAATTTCACATACACCCCTCACCTCCGTTGACCAGTCAAATAAAATCCCTAAATATTGAAACTACCCTCTCTCTCTCTCTCTCTCTCTCTCTCTCTCTCTCTCTCTCTCTCTCTCTCTCTCTCTCTCTCCCTCTCAATCCTTTCCCCTTTCACCTCCGGCGTCGGCGCTCCGAGTATGTGAGAGCAGCGCAGAGACTGGAAGGGAGCTGCTGAGCCGCCGCCATCTCGAAGAAGGTGGGGCGCATCCCTTGTCCTCCGACCTGGAACAACATCTCAAGAAATCTCTCTCGTGGTTTTAAGGTTTCGTCGGCGGTGTTACAGTAGTTGTTAACGTCTCTGGCGAGGAAGAAGCACAAAGTAAAGACATTGATCAAAATAACCATATTCATACATTCATTTGGCATACAACCCATAATTCTGCAAATTCGTAGCTTTACCCCCAAATTAGAACCAAATTGGTCAAAGCAAGAACATTACAGTAACAGATCAACATAAACCCTAGAAATGAAAGAAATGGGTATTGAATAAAGAACCTGAAAACAATAACCGATCTTGAGGGAAAGATAAGAGTGGGGGTTTAGATTAACGGAATTGGGGGTTTAGAATAAAGAACCTGAAAACACCAAGAAATAACCGATCTTGAGGGAAAGATAAAGTGCCAGTAATTATAGCATGTGTTGTGAGTTTTTTGTAAGAGATTTAATAAAAAGTCTTAGATGAGAGAGAGAGTTTTTAGTCTTAAAAAAGTTTTATATGTTATAAGACTTATTAAAAAGTCTAATTTAAAAGTCTTATAAGACTTAATAAAAAGTCTTATAAATTAGTTATAAGTTATTTATAAGACTAATTTAAAGTCTTATAAGACTTAATAAAAAGTCTTATAAGTTAGTTATAAGACTTATAAAAAAGTCTTATATGTTACTTATAAGACTTTTTTATTAAGTCTTTTACTTATATAAAGACTTTTTAATAAGTATTATATGTAACTTATAAGACTTTTTTAATAAGTCTTATAGTAACTTATAAGACTTTTTTAATAAGTCTTATAAGTAAAAAGACTTATTAAAAAAAAGTCTTATAAGTAACTTATAACTTATAAGACTTTTTACAACACAATTTCCAACGTTCAAATAGGTCTTATAAGTTAACTTATAAGACTTATTAAAAAGACTTATAAGTAACTTATAAGACTTTTTTAATAAGTCTTATAAGTAAAAAGACTTATTAAAAAAAGTCTTATAAGTAACTTATAACTTATAAGACTTTTTACAATACAGTTCCCAATATTCAAATAGGTCTTATAAGTAACATATAAGACTTAAAAAAGTCTTATAAGTAAGACTTAAAAAAGTCTTATAAGTTAACTTATAAGACTTAAAAAAGTCTTATCTATAGTATAAATAAGAACTTGTACTTGCTACAGTTGAGTGAACAGTATCAATTGCCAAATTTCCCATTTTGCCCTCACTAATTTGTCCCTTTCCCATTTTGCCAAAAAAAAAAAAAAAAAAACAAACACGTGTCCTTGGACACGGGCTTGCTCTAGTAACTTATAAGACTTAATAAGTCTTTATGACTTATTAAAAAAGTCTTATAAGTAACTTATAAGACTTATTTACAACACAGTTAATAATCTCAATGTTCTTATAAGAATTTTTTTAATAAGTCTTTACTTATAAGACTTATTAAAGCGAAAAAAATTGGTGAAAAAATAAATAGGGACATTTAAAAAAAAAAACGATGTGATTCTCTTTTTTAAATATTTTTTAATTGAAAATGGACATTTATTTAGGGACGGGGGTAATTGTTTGGAGGAATTTTACAAATTGGATAAATTTAGGGGGTGTAAGTGCACATTTATAGCTTATTTTTTAACGACTAAGTGAATGAAGATTTAAATTGCAATATAATTTCTTGTACAATGTTTTATATGGAATCATTATTTGTAGAAGGTTTAAACTACAATAGATAAATTTGTATAACGTTTATTTTGCAATTATCTCTTTTTTATTATTATTAAAAATTAAAATTTTCAAAATGATTTTTAAATCTTAAATGGACATTGATTTTAAGATGGAGAGAATATTAATTAAGATAGAACCATTTGTCCTTATTTAATTTGTCCTTATTTTATTTAACGATTACTCCATTTATCCCGAAAAATAACCCACTTGCAGATTGCACTTGTCAATTCATTCGTATCTTGTCAATTTGTTATTTTTCAAGGCAATTAACGGCTTTGGATTAGCTTTTTTGCTTTTTCCAATCCAAGTAGTGCGTTGGGTGTGAGCAATAATGAAAAAAAAAAGGCTTGTACGCTTTGCCAAAGAAGGCATTTCGAACTTTTTGACAACGAGGGGTGTCCGTGGAATTAGGATAATGTCGTTTCTTAAAATGAGATTAAATCTCGCCTCAGGGGTTCTAGGGTCCGTCGGCCTTTCACTTTTAAGGCACATAAAGAACTTCTCACTCAGTCTTCTCAATAAAGTAAGATCATCGATGAAGATCGAAGTGAGAAACAAATTAAGTAGCATAATCTTAAACAAAGTTTCTCCGCATAATTGCTATTTGATTGAATTTGTTGGTTTTGTTTAGGAGTATTATTAATATCGCGTGCAAATCTAATTATCTGGACGAAGCTGATTTGTAAAATATGCACTTCCTTTCCTGCAACTGAACATCGATCGGCAATTAACTATGGCTTCTCTCTCTACGTGAATGACACGGTACAACATGATTGGGAGTAGGAATGAGATCTACTGCCTCAATCCAGATGTAATGAAGCATTGAAGCTTATTGTGAAGATATGACATTACGGGTGGCCATATCAGCCTTCCGGATTGGCCTATTGCAAGTATCTATAGTTCCACAAAGTCATCCATGGTTGGTGAGCTCGTAACTGAGTTAATTAAGTTACCTCTTAAGGTTATGTCTCTTAGCATGTCCCTGTTTTGAGGCATCTTCACTTCAATGCACCTCACTCTGTCGTTCCTTTGTTTACCAGCTACCTCTAAACTTCATCGCCTCATTAGGGTGCTATGGCTTATTAATGGTAGGGGGTCTCATTCAAATTCCTATTCATCCTCAAGAGGCACTATTTTTGTAGCAGGCATTTTATTTTACATTTGCTGGTTTTCCTAAAAAAAGTATATTATTCTTTTAACTCTCTCTCTCTCTCTCTCTCTCTCTCTCTCTCTCTCTCTCTCTCTCTCTCTCTCTCTCTCTCTCTCCCTCTCTCACTGTTTTTTTCCTCACATCTTTTCTTTCACGATGACATATGAAGATTCATGTTAGCCGACCCAAATTCTTTTGGGATTAAGGCTTTGTTGTTGTTAGTCATGGAAAGTTTTAGCCATATAAATTGTCTTTTTAGTCGTTCGTTAGCTGCATGTGGAGGCATTCACTTGAAACTGTAGATAGGCTGCGTGGTTAACATTTATTTTGATAGTTATTGTAGATATTCAATCAGTTATAATGGATAAGTTTCTATTCCTATTGACAGTTGGAAATTTATAGACTGGCTATAGGACAACAAAGAAACATGTTGATTGGTTACAATTTTCATTCAAGCTTATAATTAACGCCATTATCTTGGCTTATGAAACTCAAAACTTTGAGGCCAAATCCAAACATAGTTCTGTCAAAGTAACAAACCCAAACACATAGTATACAATAACTAAACAAATGACGGGTAAAAGATACAGTACACAGATAATTTAGCAAATTGCAAACTTCTTTTCATAAATGAAAGAGAAATGAAACAATGAGGACGGTGCCAGTTTAATAGAGTAGTAAAGAGTAAATGTACTCCTTTCCTACTTTCTTATAATCATAAACATAGGATAAAGAACTCTACAACATAATTTCATATATATATAATATTCTATAATGGTTAGTGATTTATTTAATTACTCCAATCTCTTCATCCTCCACCTCCCAGTTTAATTTTGTAGTACATGCAAGTCAGGCGGTAGTTTAAATTAAGTGAGCTTACTTGAATGGTGTATTGCCAGGATTTTTTTGCCTTGTGACATGCTCAAACTGCCTTCCATTTTTGGCCACAAAACTTGCTAATTTGTCAGCAACCTTCTTTACGGTGGGATCAGTGGGCAATGGTGGTGCTGCATGTCACTTAAAGAACTGATTAACACCAAGAGAATAAATAAGGGAATCTAAATTACTCTTGGGCGAGGCACATATTCCAAATATGTCATGGAACATCTCTTTCCACCAATGTTGACAAGTTATGTCTAAGCTGCATTCATCAGACGAGAATAATTCAAGAATGTTTTGTCCTCTTAATCCACCAGCTCGAGGGAGTGAAGTCAAATGATGTATGCCAAGTGGATGAAGTGGACAAGACTTTGACCACATAATACTAATTAAATTTTATTTAAAGGAAAAACTTACAAATATTTTAATACAAAGACTTGCCACCAACCACCACAAATGACAAAACTACGAATCAATTCACCAATGACAGAAGGGACCGAAATGACTATCATTTATGATCAGCACTTACTTAAAACAATATTTTATGCAAAGAGGCACACCGAGGGGTATGTATAGCAATAGAAATCAGCAGATAAGTCCAAAGCACTGTTCAGGACTGAAAACAAAAGCAACTGAAACCTCAATAAAAGATTATGAGAGGACAAATGCCCTATTCAGCAGATATAGATGTTTTACATTAGAGAACCTGTCATAACCTCGAAGAATAGAGAAGGCCACTTGGGTTTAAAAGAACATCTCACAAAAGTAAAATCTTATTTATGAGATAGTAACATAATGAAACAGATGTAGTGTGCAAAGGAATAGCTACGGTACTGAATATTCACAAATAGATGCAAGATATGTGGAATATGCACTAATACGAACTGCTGGAATGTGAGTAATAACCAAGAAATTGGTTTCAATACTTCCCGTAGAGCTTGTAAAGGTCAGAGATAGAAGTACAAAAGAAATAATTACCAACGTCAACTTGTTTCAATGACCGCTCTGAGGCATCAGGCTGGCCCAACTTTTGCCTTTTTCTTGGTCCATCACCTGATAAATTACCAGCATTTTTTTCTTCCTCGTCGTCATCTTCATCTAGCTTAACAGCAGGTGCCACAAGTTTTGATTTCTGTTTCAGACTGAATGCAAGTTTTCCAATTGAAGAAGCCTTGAATGGTCTTGAGTTAGACCCCAAGCCACTATTACTATTGTCAGATTTATGAGGTTCAGACCCTGATAAACTAGATTTAGATTCTTCTATTTTTGCACCCTTTTCCTTCTGTTCTTGAAGTTTCTTGAACCTCTCCATAAATGAACCATCGTTAACAAATAGGCTAGAAGCTGTTCCTTTCTCCATTGGCAGAAAGCCAAGACTCTAGCTGTTTATAAAATGCACTATTTGACAAGTAAGCTTACAAGCCATTCAGAGATAAATGCAACAAGATGATCTATGGAAGCAACAAGATTACTAGAACTCTACTATTTCTGAAACTATAAGCAGAACCACTGAATCAGGGGGTGCAGCATGTGCACTATAGAAGTGTATCCACCAAGAGAATATAATACAAGGCAAATCGTATCCAAAAATATCCACAAAGAAATAAAAGTACCGGCAAAACTACCATTTGGGCCACTCAACTTTGTCGTAAAATTCCATTGATACCCCTCTATAGTAACCATGAATTGCAATCTCTATTTCTATGCTGTGATGCTCAGACCCTTCAATTTTGCCAAAGTACCCGTGTCCAAATGATAGGACATGAGTGTGGGTATGGCTATTTTACACTAAATTTGGTGTTAATTCTTAAAATTTTTGAGGATCCAACACTCGGATCCGAACCATGTCAGACACTCGTACCCGAGTTTGAGCATCATAGTTTCTATGAACGTACTTATATTCATATCAACAATTGCTATTCGTGTGTATGATTTTAAACTTTAAATCGCACCTGGAGCTTTAAAATTTTATTTACTATTTTGGGTTGCATTTTGAAATTTTAAAAAAATGCCTATAAATTTAAATTTTAAAATTTTATGAATATAAACATGTACATAGAAATTGAACAAGTAAATTATAATTCAAAAACATATAATTGAGGAGTTTAAATAAGATTTTGTTGACTTTTTATCGAAGATGAAAATGTGCATATTGACAAAAATTAAAACGAGGCAAAAATTTCACATATAAAATCTCATTTTTTTCAATTTTTGTTGACTTCATATTGATTTTTCTTGTTCTTTTTCAATTTATAATTGATATTTACATTACTTTATTGAGGGGTATAACTAAGATTTGGGAGCAACTAACGGAAAAAAGTTGATCAAAATTCATTTTTGGGGCAGTTTTCATTTTCTTAGTTAGTTTGATGGCAAGGGTGAATATTTTTTTAACTTTGGTGGTCTATGTGATTAAGGTGTCAAATTTAAGTGGCAAGGTTGAATATTTTGTAACTATGGTGGCCTACGTGAATAATCTGTCAAAGTTTGCTGGCCCAAATGGCAGTATTGCCTAAAAGTATTCAATCTTGTTCACAGAATACAATCATATTAAAAAAAAGGTGGGGGGGGGGGAGAAAGGATGAACAGAAAGGAAAGAAAAAAGATGGAAGAAACAAGGTCAAATAACATGGATGAGATATGAGTCTCATGTACTAAATTTCAAAACGTCGGTTTTGATGTTACTGTCAAACACAAAAAAGAAAATGACGTATGGAAGTGAAACCCAAGTTTTTCACTTGATTATAATTATCAGTTGACTCACTTGAAAATGCAAACAAAAAAAAATGATATTTCAAGAACTAGTTAGCCGATTGAAACCCCTGATCCAATAGTATAAATCTGGTGGCAAAGGAGGCGCGAAGAAAAAAGAGAAGAGTAAGAGATCAACCAGAAAGGACAAAAAATAGCATTATACAATTTGGAAATGCATCGGCAAAATTAGCCTATAACTACGGCCACAACATACTCACATGGTTGACGTAATGATATAAAACAAAATAGTCCAAAGAGACTATTACTCCAGTTGTACAACTAGCACATTGAACTCCATTTCCAAAGAGCACAATCGTGCAAACATCAAAGATGCCATATTTCTTCAGTATTAGAAAGACATAAACGTTGGAATTAATAAAGAAGGAATATAGATGAAAGTTAATTTCATGTCAAATCTCTAATTGAGAAAAACAGCAATCTACTACAGATTTATCTCTGAGTTGACAAAATATTACAGGTACAAATTACTCATTTCTTGATGTCTGACAAGGCCAGTAAAACAACAATTGCACTTAGGATTACTATAACTACCCCTGAAATGCCTAAATCTATCTCCACTCTGCCTGTCAACCTAGTCAAAATTCTGGCCCACTCAGATTTTTATTGAACTTTTCTGAACGAAAACTTAGAATTAAAGACAAATAAATAGAAAAGGCTTTACAAGAGAAGGTTGGGGAAAGGAAGACAGAAACTAGACAACGGGAAATGTTACCAGATTCCTCTCAAATAAAAAATGGACAGTTCCAATCAACATTGTGATCCGTTGCAATTGTAAAGCAAGAAAAGTAAGTGAAAGAACTCTGGTTAGTTTCACTGAAAAAAAGTACTGGTATATGTATATTACACCTATCCCTCACCAAAGTAAAACTATCACAAGTAAAAGACGTAATTTCATTGGCAAATTTGATACTTTGTTCAACCCAGATGAGGAGTGTCTTGTACGACGGAACACTTTTATAGGATGTATATGTACTTCCATGTACCTAAAAGAAATTGCTAACCGTAGACTAAAACAAAATAATTCAAATTCAATATAATTAAGACCTTTCACTGCAATAAAATTACAATGTTGTTATTGTCACCGCCTCCTCTTACGGTTCAGCCACAAAACTAAATAATTCCCAAAATACTATCAACCCTTCTAATGAATTCACCCCTTCTTCCTCCAACCCTTACCTAGTTCACCCCATACCTCCCTCTCACAAAAACCGACCATCTTCCTTCCTTCTCTCTCTAACTCTGCCGGCAAGAAACCTTTCTCCATCATCCTCCTCTTCACTGATTTTTCTTCCACAGCTCAATCACCACCATCTTTCGACTCCTCCCATCCCGTCCTTTCTTTTCGATCTCCGCCAGTATCTCCAAAAATAATATCCCTACTAAATCGATGGCGGTGGTTGCAGAGCTAATTCCCATATCTCCACACACTCCATTAACGTTCGTGCTTTCAAACCCATAAGTAATTTAGGACAAGAAGGGTGTGTTGGGGAGCATTACTAGAAAAGGGTTTGAGATGAAATACGGTAATGGGTTGAGGTCGAGACTAGAGATTGCACCATGTTTTAAAAGAAACTTGTCCTATCGATGCTTTAAAGCGGAGACGTTGATAATGTGCTACATGAGTTGCTTAGGAATGTGATGATGAGGATCAAGGCATTGACTTTCCCTATTTCCATAAAGAAGGTGCGGTATTCCAAACTATCCATCTCACTAAAATGTTGTCATCCCCCCCCCCTTCCCTTGTTGGTGGTGGTGTTGTGGTGGTGGTGAGTGGACGGTGGTATGGCCGGATACAAAGAAGATGAATGGATGAAGAAGAAGGGACAGGAAAGAAGGGGTGGGTATTTTGGCAAACATATAGATTTGGGGCAGAACTCATAAGAGAAGGGATTGCAATAACAACACTCCTAAATTTATTCCCTCTTTTAAAAATGCTTTTTAGGGGACAAAAGGGAGTAATAAACATAGATCTAACCCAAGTGAGAGAATCAAAAAGCAAGAGCAATATATTGCTTGTGAAGTTGGGCAACACATCATACAAAGTGAAATTTGGTGAATTATTCCCAAGCAAACCCAAACCGACAATAAGCTAGAAGCAGGTGTGACAGCTTGAGCCGGACAAATTAATTAATCACTGAACACTGCATCTCCAAAATCATAATAGACTTACAAGGGAAAATCTAATGAAATTTAATATGTATCCAGAACAGTTCTTCCACCAGCTTAAACTAAATACCAATGGATATTATGTGTTTTACAGCATTCAGCATATCTATACATATCAGTATGTTTTATCATGTAGAACATTACGTTATCCAAGCAAAAATATATACTTATTTAAGAACAAAAAACAGGTATTCCAATAATTTGTCAAACTGCAAAGTTAAAACCTAATACGATAAATGACATCAATCAATCAACTAAACAATTCAGACGATGAATCCAACTTTCCATTACATCTAAGAACTGAATGAAAGGGAATTTATTCCATCCCCCAACCCACGAAAGAAAATCAACAGTGTCGAATAATCTATCAAAAAATTGTCAGAATTAGTTCAAAAATAACCAAATTCCATAGTTAAAGAATGAAAAATGCAATCGACATCAGAAAATTCGTAATCAAGGAGATATTAGACGGGGGAAATTAATTACGGAAACGAATTCGATTGAGAGGCGTACCTGATTATGCAAAATAGTAGTTCCAGAAAAGAACGATCTAGGTGAAGGAACAAGCAAGGAATTTAGGGAGTACTAATACATAGTAATTGAGAATTCGATCGGTACTATAATTTGAGTGTGACGGAATAGTTTATTTAGAATCCCTAATATTTTTTTTTTGAGAGTTGTTAAAAAATGGTTAAGTATACTTGTATTACTAAATTCAACTCAAACAATTTAACAAAAACTTTTATTCTTCCCTCTTTGCCCTTTTAAGCACTCTACCCACACCCACACCCAACTTTCCATACACGGCATTGACTTTGTTTTTAGGCTTATTGACGCTCCCGAACAATCGACTGTCTTCCATGGCTTTGTGGTAGTTATTTCCCGATCTTCATTTGTAAATCCAACTCCAACTCCCTCTCTCCTTATCTTTATAATCATCTTTTATTATGTATTAATTTGAAGAAAAAAAAAACAATCTACTTCGAAAACGATTCAAATTTTGACCTTTTCTTGCAGAAAAAATTATAAAATTCGGCTGGATGTGACTGATTTATTGCAATTTTTTCAGCAGATCATAGCCGAAATTATCAATTTTGTCGGCTTTACCCCGTAGCGGACAAAAGAAAAGTCTGCGGGTACAACCGAAATTTTGTTTCCCCATTCCTATCATTGTTCTTCTTCTCAGCATTCATGCCAATCAACTAAGATCTCAATGATGGGGAATAGAGCTCTTAAGTTATTGATAAAAGTGTGATTTTATAGATGAATCTGTTGAATCCTAAGAAACAATTATTTATATTATTGCAGCCATGTATTGAATCGAAGGAAATTGATTTTGTATGCACAATGTTGCAGTTGAGGAGTAGAATTTGGAGAAGAACTAATTTTGTAAGAGCACGTCTCTATCTTCACTATGTGTGCGTGTGTGTTTTTTTCTTGTATGTGACTTCAACAATGGGAGAGAAGTAGATGAAAGGTGGTGGTGATGGTGGGAAAAAAAAAAAGATGAGTGGGGGGTTTTAAGAAGAGAAAAATGGGTAGAATGGGTTAGTGAGGTTGGAGAATTGATTAGGTAAGGGGTAATGTAGACATTTCATAGGATGACATTCTTGAAACAAATTCGACTACGTGTTTACTTAACAATTTTACGTGTCTTATATAACAACTCTAAATCTTTTTCTTTGTTTTATTTGATGTTTTTGTTTCACACATATGGTTGGGTTAATAATGTAACTCCTTGACCAGCTCAGCTCAACAATCTCTTTTCTTTTTATTTTAAGACTTATTCCACTACGACCCCCCTATATACTACCCAATTCTTATAGAGGATAACCAATTTCGGCTATTCTTGTTGTATTATTCAGACCAAACTATATTCTTAATAAAGCCCCCTTTTTGGTTTAATATAATTTTAAATGACAAAAATACCTTGCACATCCTAACAAAAAATCCAAAGATAATTAATTTCATAATGAAAGTTAAGGGTGTCAGAGGTTTGGTCTAAACCACGATTCGGAATCAAACCGAACCAAACTATGCAGTTTGGTTTGATTTCTAAACATGAAGGGTTCAACTTAATTTTAAATATTGACAAACCACCTTGGTCTACGATCTGACCCCTCTAGACCAAACCAAACCAAACTGTTCTAAACCGAACCGAGGTATGAACCGCGAGACCGAACCGTGGTCTAAACTATTGTATCAAACCATGGCCAAAACATTTGTATCCAGCTCCTCCCTCTCCCCCCCTTTCTCTCCTTCTCCATGTGGGAAAATGTACTTCCAAAATCACTCTTCCCTGCCAAACCAAACCTAACATCATTACTTCAATACAATATACTTGTATATTCTCTCTTCGTCCCAAAATGAAGGTTAAAATAGTGTTCTTTTCAAAAAAATTGGAGATTCATTTTAGTACAGAGGGGTATTCATGATGTCTTTGACTATAACTTTTGGTGCACCGTACCTCCTTGATATATGCTCGTGAAAGCACAAAACCATAATCCCAAGGATCACAAACGGATCTTCCACTTCGAAAATATCTTTGTAAATATTGATATTGCTAGTGCATATCTTTCTCTAACATTCTTATATAAATATCACTAGGGAATCTCTCTTTACCCCTCCCCCTTCATCTTTTCCAATGGCATCCTCCAGCCATATGTGTAACTTCTCATGCATCTTTGTTCACCCCCTTCTAATCAGGCAACTTAAAGTTGTCATTTCAAGGGAGAGACATCTTCTCTCTCTAAAAACGTGACAATAACGAAGGACCCGTGCTTTTGAGTTGGTTGTATACAAGTGTGTGTGACTGTGTATAAGTGTTTTGGTTGAATTTGCTTACTTATATAAAAAGTGTTCTTTGCACCAGCTAATTAATCCTATCATAGTCGTCGAGTTGTGATTTTGGGTGGTTTATGACGTTGTTTGGGAGTTAGGGAGTTAGGGAGAGTGTTCTTATTGGTCTACATAAAGTTGTTTTTGCTTTGGTATTATTGTTTGGGTTAGAAATGAGGTCATAGTAATAGTATTTCAGTGCTAAAATTGGTTCAAGAGATAACTCTTTGAGTTTACTAATATATTTTTTAGTTTTTTTTTCCAAATCTCACATTCTTCCTATAGGAGACAACTTTTTTAAAAAAAATCATTTGAGAGTGAATGTCACTGATTTTTTAATTTTTTTTTACTTTGGTAATCGGGTATCAAAGTTTTTTTAATTTTATAGGTTGCTATCAGAGGTTGTTGAACTTTGGCGAAGCACATATACTATTTTGCGCAAAATCGAGGTGCGAGGAAGACGGTTGGTATATTTTTATCCAAGGGACTCTTGAGGAATTGCAAAAATCTTTCACCTTCATAAATCATTACAATTAGGTCGAAGGCCCTTAATGTTGGGGATTCGATACCTAAATTGCAATATCAAACACATCCACACACATCAAATATGGAAGAACACACAAACAAACATAAGGAATTGTTAATTTGGCTCGTTGAACTAATCAACTACGTCCGGGGGCGATGCCAAGCCAGGAATAAACTAATTATTCTCTCACTATGTGCTACAATGTGTTCTATGTTGAAACTATGTTTATATAGGTGTACAACAAGAAACCCTAAACCTCGTCCAATAAGAAATCACGTTCGAATTAGGAAACAAAATCTACAATAAATCGGGGTTCTATGCGGCCTAGCTCCTTGGCCGAATAGCCTTCTAACTTTCAGATTGTTATGCGGCCTAGATCCTTGGTCTCCTTCTCCCCTTTTTCCTCCACCATGAGTACTTGGACCCCAACTCAAACTCCTCCAAGGTTTAGACTCCTTTTATGCCATCGTTTCCATGTTGGTTTAGACTCAATAATCCAACAATCTCCCACATTGAGACTAGTACCATATCCATAGTAACTAGCCGTCAAACTCTTAACATCGAATGAACCCTCAAACACATTTGTGCCCCAATAACTGACTTGGCAATGCTGAGCCTCCTCGCTCAAGTGTTAAGGAGAGCTAAAGCCAAGCGACGCTTCAACCTCTCTATGTTGGATTCCTCTTGCCTCTCCGAACTAATTGCTCTTGTGATCATCCCTCCATGCAGGTCCAACTCTTCTCCCTCCAAACCCACTTTCCTCGCAATACCCCTCCATAAAACACGGTATCACCTTGTCTCTTACATTGACTGCTCGTGGCCTTTCTTCTCTCTCTGCTAGGTACATGTGACTTATTCTCCATGTTGATCAACTTTGAATCATACTCCCTCTGACATGTCATTTGTTGATGGCTCTCCCTTTTCCACCAATAGGCCAGTTAGCTAGCATCTTGCTCCCACTTAAGCGAATAATGTTGTTGCACATAGTGTACAACAAATTATCTTTCCTCCTTGGAGCTACTACCTCCTCTCCTTTTCTGATTTCCCATGATCCGCCATTGAAGGTTACTCCATACCCCTCATCGTCCAACTATCCAACGATAATCAATTTTCTCTTCAAGATAAAAATGTGCCTCACATAACGCAACTCAAATACAACCCCACTTTCTATCTTTATCCTTATATCCCCTTTTTCCACAATCTTCAAAGGTTGATCATCACCGAGATAAACCACCCTAAATCTCCTGAGGTGCGTTGCTCTATCTCATCCGAGCCACTACATGAATAAAATGATGTACCTGAATCTAACACCCAAGCCTCATCTGACTGATCCTCTCCTCCCGTTACCATTCTCTACCCTCGGTGCAAGCCCCAAAGTCTCTCCATTTTCCTTCCTTCACACCTACTCCCCAAGGATAAATCTCTTACTTACGCATTCCTCAACGTTCCCTCATTTGTCGACGCACTTAGCTTCGTGACAGTCGGATCCCAACTATCGAACAACGAAGAAAGTAATATCACAGCCTGCACCTCGTTAGTAAAGGTAATACCGATAGTCCTCAATTGTTCCACAATACCTTTGAAGTGCCAATATTATTTGTTGTTGTTATACCCTCCGACATCTTTTGATTCAAAAACCTCCTCGTTAGATGAACCTTATTGATGTTTTATGGTTTCTCATACATATCATACAACAATTGTAGCATCTCCACTATTGTCTTGGCCTCCAACATGTTTTGTGCAATCTTGTCGATCAACATGCATCTCACCACACCTATCATCTTTCGATCCAACGTCTCCCAATATCCCTTTGACATGGTTGTAGATTTCTCTCCCAAAGCAAGATGAAGATCCTTACTATGGAAGTAGTCTGTGATCCTCGTCTTTCAAATGTGAAATTTGATATGTTGAGTTTCTCAATGCTTGACTTGCCCATCTTGACTACTGATGGAGGAAATCTCACTCTTATTAAATTACCTAGCAAGTGCACTAGTTTATCAATGTAGTAATATGGTTACTTGGAAGGGTCGAATCCACAGGGACTAAAGGGGAACAAGTGCATTTTATTAGTGTATAAAAGTAACCAAAAGAAGGGGTTTGATTGTTTGAATTATTAATCTAAAAAAACAATAAATAAAAGCAAGCAGATAAATCAAGAAACAAGAGATTCATGGATTGGGGATTATAACAATTGTCTATTTATGCTTTTTAAATCATGTAAAAGAAATTCAATCTCATTCTTGGGTTCATTCACAAAATATAGAGTTAAGATGTTAATATCTTCCATGAAGTCGATAAGAACATTAAAACCCTAATATCTCTATCTTGTTTATATATTCCGTGAAGTCAATAAAAAATTCAAGAGATTAAATTAAGAACACAAAAACATAAGAACCTAGATTCATTGATTTCCGTGAAGTTCTCAATTAAATCTATTCTTCTCAACAATGATCAATTGTATAAATCATCCTTCTGCGTGAAACGGTTTATACCTAAATTGATTCAAAGGTTAAAAGTATCTTAATATACAATTGAAGCATAAGAATGATCTTTAAGAATGTTGAGAGAACAAGAATGAAAGAGAGATAGGAAGGATTAAAACTCTAGCATAAAGATCAAAATTTTTACTTACTTCAATCCACGAATCAAATAAATTAGTCTCGAAGTACCATTAAAATAAATAAATCTTATTTTTGAATCTTCAAAATAAATAAAAAACCTAATCTAATATGTAATATATGATAAGGGAGAATAAGAGATAATAATATATGATAAGAGGATGATAAAGAGGTGCTACAAAAACTAGTCTATGGATCCTTTATATAGTAGGAGGGAGGAGTGATTCCTAATTTACCGCCAGAGGAGGTCAATTCCTGGTCAAATTTGGATTCTGCTGACATTCGTCACAAATCTGTCACTATTCTGTTGGAATTCCTTAGGAGCTGCTGCCACGAACCAGATCCGTCACTAATAATCAGTCAGAAAACCCCAGGAGTTGCTCTTTGTTTCTGGCCAAATGGTGCGGCCGCCCTGCTGCATGGCGCGGTCGCTCGGTCACTTGGCTTGTTCCTGCAGCCACTCCTCAGCCACGCCCCATTTTCACGGCCAGCTGCTATTCTTTGCCCATGCCTTGGCCGACCACCTCTATTCTTGGCCCAGCAATGTCGGCTAGCTTCCTCACTTCAGCTGCAGCCCTTCCTTTTCCAGTGAATTGCAATTAAGCCCTGAACTTTATAATACCAGTTTACTCCCTAATTTTCCATAATTACAATTTGGTCCCTGAACTTTCAAAACACTAGAAAAACACATTAATTCCCAAGGTTTTGAGCATCAAATAAGCTTGAAAATATATCTTTTGGATGGGTAAAACTACATCCATCAACTGCTTCACAAAATTCCCAAGAACGCGACCCACAGATCAACTAATGAATTTTGGATCAATAACAAAAGTTCATGATATCAGTTGTTGGGGATTTAGTGATACCCACACAATCGATAGCAATATCAACACACCCAAACACAACAAAATATGGAAAAACATACACACAAACACAAGGGATTGCTAACCCAGTTCGTTAAACTACTTAACTACGTTCGAGGGCGATGCCAAGGCAGGAAAACTAGTTATTATCTCAATATGTGCTACAATGTGTTTTAGGTCAGAAATAAGTTTACATAGGTGTACAAAAAAAAAAGCTCTAAGCCTTTTTCCAAGAAGAAATCCTATTCGAATTAGGAAACAAATTATGCACAAAAACAGGGTATTATGCGGCCTAGCTTCTTGGCCACATAGCCTTCTAAATCACTCTCAGATTATTATGCGGCCTAGCTCCTCGGACTCATAGCATTGCATTATTTCGTTCGTGATTTGGTCTCCTTCTCCCCTTTTTCCTCCTCTTGAGTTTTTGGATCCTAACTCAAACTCCACCAAAATTTAGATTCCTTTACACCATCTTTTCCATGTTAGTTTAGACTTCATAATCAAACACTTAATTGAATTGTATTTTATTTTCCAACTTCAATATCTTGAATACAACCTGGGGAGGGGATTGAGAACGCTTATGCCATCTGTGCCAAGCCATAATGTCAAGCTCAATGGTCTCTTATTCAGTTCGCATTAATAGGGTTGTTTGACTTGGTCGAAATGGACCAAACTTGAATAAGTCTTTTAGGCACATATGTTATTCTGGTGTGGCTTGATAATTATTTTGTGAAAATTTGTTAATAATGTCAAAAAAAATCAATGAAGTTGTAAATAAATCTAGGGGAAATTACCGTTGGATCCTTCACCCTAAGTCAATCGATCAATTAGGCTAATGATTTAACCAGCTAATCCACATTTAGAATCAATATTCCACCATATCCCTTGCCTAGTTTAATGAGTTTTTATAATTACGAAATGACCCTTGTATAAATATCTCTTTTTTCTCGCCTAAGGAATTGTACGCACCACTTTTCACATTTGGGAGCAGTGGAGAGAGAGAGTGAGATAAGGCAATTTTGAACCCCCTTCAATTCGGTGAGTTCAATTTTGCTTAATTGTTTGATTGTGATCAATTTAGAAGTCGATCGCCTTGTGATTTTCAATCGTGTTGATGCTTTGATTTTTGATTTTGATATTTTTTTTGTTATATGTTTGAATTTGATTTTTTGATGATTGGTGAACTTAATTGCTTTATACGAGCATCATTGATGATTCGTGAATATGATTTCATTTCGAAATGTTCATAATCTCAAATTCAGATTTTGTTTATGTTTAGTTATTTGATTATTATGAGCATTGTAGCTAATTCACGAATTTAAATGTTTTTTATTGTAATTGCAACAGAATATTTGGATTATTTGTATATTTTAAGTTCACAGTTGTCTGTTAGTTATACTAGAACATGATTTGATCTATTTTGACAGTTGTTTGTTAGTTATCTGTTAGTTCACAGTTGTTTTGTTGATTGTATTACTTATGTTGACAATTATTTTTACTTTGTTTTATTTTTTCTTATATGTTGCAAATTAATCAATCTTCAGAATATGAATTCTTGTGTGATGGTTTTGTTGAATTATGGGGATTTTACAGCAGTTGAAAAAGCAAGGACATTCTGTTTGGTGAAGCAGAATTGTCTTACGATAAGCTTAGACCATACTTTTTAAAGATGAAACAGTTGGATCCTACTAGCCACTTTGTTCTTGATGTTGCCCCATCGTCCTTTCACTTCAAGAGGTGTTTTGTGTCGTTTGGGGCTTGTGTAAAAGGTTTTCATTCATGTCGTCATGTGTTGTTTCTTGATAGGACTCATTTGCATGGAAAGTACAAGGGTATAATGTTGGCAGCAACAACCAAAGATGGAAACTCTGGTAACAATTTAACCCGACATATGCTTGCTTTACACAAAATTGCATTCAGTTCACTGTTATTTACAGAAGTTTACAGTTGTTTTATATTACTTATATTATTATCTTTATTCTTGTCATTTATAGGTCTTTTCAATGTCGCTTTTGCTGTTTTTTCTTCGAAAGATATTGCTAATTGGAGATGGTTCCTTCAACAATTGGAATCTCTTATAAGAGGTATTAGAATTACGTTTTTTTCCGATCGTCACCAAGGGATTATTTCTTCAGTGAAGGCTATTATGCCTCATAGCTATCATTCATTTTGCCTATGTCATTTGAGGAATAATTTGAGGGATAAAATGAAGGGATGTTCTATAAATTTGTGGCAAAAAATGGTTTATAAACTCTTTAAGTCTGCAGCAGCTCCAGCAAAGGAAAATTTCCATACTTTGATTGAAGAAATGAGGAATGAAGTTGGTCCCAAGGTCTGTGAATTTCTTGCTAACCTTCTGAAATTACCCGGATCTCGCGCGGAACGCGACGAGCGGCTTTCGCAAACTTGGGACCTCCCTGAAAAGGAGAGGAGGAGTCGCCACGTCGTTTTGTATTATGAGCCTAAACTTTGAAAAAGACTGGTTGGAAAAGGAGGTCATTTTGATTGGTAGCCAAAACTTGAAAAAGGCTTTGAAAAAGGGGACGTTTTGATTGGTAGCCAAAACTTGGAAAAGATTTGGAAAAAGGGGACGTTTTGATTGGTAGCCAAAACTTGGAAAAGGCTTTTTTGGACCAGAAATTGTTAGGTTCGGATGTCACGTTACGTTTTGGGAAGAGTATATTAAGATCACCTGAAACGCCTCGTATGACGAGTCTTTCTACCTTTCTCGAAAAGTGTGCGTGTGTGTGTGTTTGTGTTGCATTTTGAAAAGGAGCTTGAATGACAAGCTTTAATGTTGGTTTAAGTGACAAACGTTGATTTGTGGTAAAACGAGCGTTTGAATGAAAAACGTCGGTTTTGAGTTAGAAAAAGGGGTTTGAATGACGAACTTGTTCGAATGACGAACTTAAATCTTTATTTTGAATGACAAATGTTGATTTTGGTAAAAGAGCGTTTGAATGTCAAACGCCGGTTTTGAGTCGGAAATGAGCATTTGAATGTCAAACGTCGATTTTGAGTCGGAAATGAGCGTTTGAATGTCAAACGTCGATTTTGAGTTGTTTTGAAAACGGGTTAGAATGACGAACTTGAATCTTTAGTTTGATTGACAAACGTTGATTTTAGTAAAAAGAGCGTTTGAATGTCTAACGTCAATTTTAAGTCGTAAATGAGCGTTTGAATGTCAAATGTCGGGTTTTAAGTTGTTTTGAAAAGGGGTTTGAATGATGAACTTGAATCTTTAGTTTGAATGACAAACGTTTATTTTAGTAAAAGAGCGTTTGAATATCAAACGTCGATTTTAAGTCGGAAATGAGAGTTTGAATGTCAAACGTCGGGTTTTGAGTTGTTTTGAAAAGGGAGTTCGAATGACGAACTTTCGGTTTTGAGCCGGGCATTATAATGTTACCAATTTTATGAAAAAGGTAATAAATGAGATGCGATCAACGAGTCATTTTGTGACTCGGACATTTGAAATTAAATACTATCAACAAACCAAACGGCTTGGACTTGTAAATGATAGTATTGAAATGATGTGTCAACGAAATCGAACGATCCGGACGATAAAAGTGCGATCAACGAGCCAAACAGCTCGAATTTGTAAAGGTGCGTAAAGTAAATAGTGATATCGACGGATCAAACGATCCGGACTTTGTAAATGACAATCACGAACCAAACGGTTCGGACGGTAAAGAGCGAATCAACGGATCGAACGATCCGGGCGATAAATGACAGAAACGTAAAAACAGGACATGAACGCCGTTTTAACCCGAAATTACTTTTCTTACGGGAGAGAAGATGATTAGGGACTAAAACGTATCAAGTCCCATAGACGGCGTTACGTCTACATTTTGAGAGTTTCGACCGGATCGAAAATAGCGTTTGATGCGTAAATCGAGACGAAATAAAGTTTTAGAGAGAGAGAGAGTATGTTACCTATGGCTAGAGATTGACTCTTTGGCTCGGAAGGCGTATACGGGATACGATTTAGTGTTTAGGAGGTGTTTCGAAAGTGTTTGGCTCGAGTTTGGTCGGAAAACGTGGTTTTCACACAAATCGAGGCATTTTCGGGGCTCGAGAGGGGGTGTAGGCTGCTAGAACTGTAGGGTTTTCAGGAGGGGTAATAAATTTGTGACCCTTTTATAGAATGACAGCCTCTGTATTTATAGGGTTAAATTTGCAAAACAGGTCGGACGGCCTAACCTTCAATTTGGGGGGTTTTTGGGTATTTTGGAAATTGCAGGGACTTGATGAGGATTTTGGTTTTTCATGTAAAACTGGCCGGATGGCCTAACTATCAATTTCGGGATATTTTGGTTGTTTCAAACTCGAATTTGATTGATGGGGATGGGGGAGGCTGTGCATGTGTGCCACGTGTCCCTGTGAGTCACCAAGGGTAGGGTTTTTGTCCCGTTAATCTCGGTTTTGACTGTTTTCTAAATAACTATCCGGAACGGCCCGAAAAGTCCCGGAAATTGTGTTTTTCGAGGAAAGTGGTACTTTTACGTGTGACAACGTGTGTTGAGTACGCTTTGGATTTGGGATGCACGGGGCAGTCCTGGAAAGTCTCGTTAACTCGGGAATGGGGAGTCTAACGGGCTCCGATTTACTTGGAAAGGGCCAGTTAACGGATTCTGGTTAACTTTTAATGGATTTTAACGATCCGGATTTGAGTACTTACACCTTCCACCAGCTAATTATGCAAATGCATACTTTAAAGACAAACGTTATGGTGAGATGTCTTCAAACGCAGTGAAATCATTCAATTCTTAGTTTAGAGAAGCTCATGGACTCCATGTTAAAAAATTAATTAATCAAATCAAGCTTAAGTTGATGACGCAGATGTCCAAGCGTAGAGAAGATTCATTAAAGTTGAATACTGTTTTATGTCCAACATGGAGAAAAGGTATAGGGATAATCTGGAGATGTGTAGGTCATGGATAATACATTCTTTAACTGACAAGATATTTGAAGTCCATTCAGTTCCGTCCATGGTCATGAACATTGAAAAATTCTCATGTTCTTGTGGAAAGTGGCAGCATGAAGGGTTCCCATGTGTTCATGTCATTGTTGTCCTGTCCAATTGCACAGAAACTCGTTATCAATACATTGAGACATACTCCCTCCGTCCCACCTCACTTGACACTTATTTCCATTTTGGGTCGTCCCACCTCACTTGACACTTCCCAAAATAGCCTACCTTTTTATAATTTTATATTCACTCTACCCCACCATTCATTCTCTCTCTTCATTTTCCACCACTCAATTTATTCAACCAACACTACTATTTATCCCACTCATTCTCTCTCTTCATTTTCTACCACACATTTTTTTTATTTTATTCTTTTTCCTTAGTTGCCGTGCCCACCTCAATGGTGTCAAGTGAGGTGGGACGGAGGGAGTATTTTCATAGCAGCACCTATAAGAATTGGTTTGCTCAAGCTATTCATCCTTGTGATTTATTTGGAGATGAATCAATAGCAGTGGTTGATGAAGAAGATCCTCTAATACTTCCTCCAATAGCAAACACCGGGAAGACCAAAGAAGCTTCGATTCCCTTCAAGAGGAGAGTGATTTAAACGCAAAATGAAATGTGGCTGCCCCGTTTGGTTGGCCAATGTTGTGATGGTCAAGAAAAATAACGAGAAATGGCGAATGTGTGTAGACTTTACAGATCTCAACAAAGTCTGCCCGAAAGATAGCTACCCTCTCCCAGAATTGACAACTACCCTCTCCCAGAATTGACAAGCTGGTTGACTCCATTGCAGGACACAAAACCCTCAGCTTTCAAGACGCCTATTCTGGTTATCACCAGATGAAAATGGTAGATGAAGATATTGAGAAAACAGCCTTCCAGGCAGCTGGAGTAATTTATTGTTACATTATGATGCCCTTTGGGCTCAAAAATGCAGGCGCAACCTACCATCGCATGGTCAGCAAAGTACTCGGGGAGTAGATAGGCCGTAACATGGAAGCCTAAATAGATGACATGGTCATCAAGACTAGGAATGGCGGTCACGCTCCAGACTTGGAGAAAACTTTTGACAACCTCCAAGCAAACAACATGAAACTGAATCCAAGTAAATGTGTGTTCGGGGTGACGGACGGAAAGTTCATATGATTTATGGTATCGAAAAGAGGAATCGAGGCAAATCAGGAGAAAATAAAAGCCTTGATGGACATGAAAGTGTTGGTGTTAGGCCATAGGCTTATAATTGTTTTGACTAATAATTAATATCGTTATGTAATCGTCTTTACCATTTATAATAGAGAATATTTATTTTGATTATTATATATTTTACATGTTTATTATAATAATTTGTGTCCTTAGTTATTGTGAATAACTAGTATAAGTTGGTAATGAATAATCATAGAGATGATTATATGCATGGGAATGCACATTACACTTATGGGTACTTGTTAGAGAATAAGGTACTGGATAGTCCCACCTATGAGATTTATGCCATAGTCTATGGTCATATATGTCATAATTAAATCTCATGGTAGTCGTGTCATTAGAATCCTTAGTAATTGAGATTATCGTCGTCTTCCACACGATGAACATAATGTTTGAGGTAGTCTAACACTATCTTTAATAGAATAGCAATAAGGGATATGTTGGCATGACCGGATTCTTGTAGATAAGTCAAGATGGGATTTGTCCCTCGTAAAGAGAGATGTCTGCTTGGGTTGATGAATAGTGTTGATGAAATATATGGTCATACTCAAGAGATTTGATAGAGATCAAATGTACTTGGATTATCAACATATTCGGAATCGAGAAAGCATTTAACAATATAAGTTGACGTGGACCATGACTTATGTTCAATATGATATCGTGAGACAAAGGGATTGTGACAATGATCTATCAAGGAATCAAGCTTTAATGTTATATTTAATTAGGTAGATATAATGGCTTGCTAGAGACCTCTTATATCTTGTGAGGATTGATTTTTGACTCACTACCAACATAAATATAATTTATATAGGGTCACACACAAAGAACGGATTGAAAAATGGCTGAGATATGGAAAATCAGAAGGGGCGATCGCGCGCCATGGAAGGGGGCGATCACGCCCAGTCTCTGGACAAATGGGGCAATCGCGCGCCTATGAGGGATAGATCGCGCCCATTGTCTGGACGTGAGGCACACGCCTCAGCCTTCTCCAGGCGGCCGCCTCACTCCCAGATTTAGCACCTCCAATTTTGGCTTGGATTAGGGTTCTCTTCCTTATTGTTAGGAATATTTATAAAGTATAAATAGCCCCTTTTTCTTCAGCCAAGATACACGAAAATTAGGGTTTATGAAACACTAATTCATTGATTTTGATTACGAATCAAAGATCAAAACACCATAGATTCAATTCCATAACAGCCATAGATTGTTGAAACGAGTTTCAATAATAGAGGATCATCTAGCAATCCTACAAGATATAGATCTTGGTTCGTTCGCGTGTGGATTACCAATAGAGGGTGATTGCTTTATCACCTAAAGCTTTAAGGCCTACCGTTGTTGATTCATCACAAGAAAAACAAGGAAAAGATAAAGTTTCGTCTACGATTCAAATTGGATTACGAATATGTGTACGAAAGAGAAAAGCGCAACAAAGGTTAGTAAATATATATTAGTAATTCTAATATATTCATATTAGACGGATTAATGGCTAGGGTTTTGTGATTATGCTAAGTCTTCCGCTGCGTATGTTATCCCAAAACCCAACAGTGGTATCAGAGCCAGGTTTAATTATCATTAGGTTAAACTGGCATGCTATATATAATTGAATTATATGCTTTAACATGCTAGATGATATAGATTGATGATTCTATGTGTATTGTTTTGTGAAACAATTATATGCGATATAACATGATTATGATTAATAGATGATTGATGTAATTAATCTTCTACATGGGTTATTGATCTCTTTAATTTGATTATCTAGATCAGTAAATTCTCAAGTCGAAACAAATTGTTTGTTTAGGATTTGATGTTCATATTTAATTCTATTAACATGATTATTTGAATCCTTATGTGAAATTCCATGTTCATGATTATGTACACATAAGTTTCATATACAACCATGCGATATTTGTTGCTATATGGAAAAACCTTCTTAAATGTTTAAGTTTTATGCCACCCCTTGATTAGAACACTTGTGAAATATTTGGGTATTTTGATGTAGTTTCGACTCAGTTGGGTGCATCATTATATCTTAATATGGATCAAGATGAGATAACGGCTGATGTAGTTTTGACTCAGTTGGGTGAATCGTTCTATGTGTCTCATACGTTTGAAAAAGGTTAAATTTAATTAGTACTTTCAAAAGAGTTTTGACCCAATGCATAGATGAGATTAAAACATGTGTTGACATAGGATGTCTAGAATCTCATAAAAGATCTAAGAGTCATATATGATATGATTGATAAATGTTATCTACCTAAATAACTTGATTTCGGGCATTGACTCAGTTAAACCAAAATTAAGTGAAATATGGATCTTAGCCCATTATAATTATATGATACATGCTTGTATTTGAAGGTGTATAATTTAGTGGGAGTATTTATGAAATACATTATTTGTCTCTTAGATGGTAAATAAATTGATACTTTTATGTGTTCATATTGTTTGTATATCCTATTGAAGAAATGGCATCAAACAATAATTAACCATTGTCCCTGCGATCCGTCCTTGAGAAGGAAAAGCTCGAAGAGAATGGTACAAACTATTCTGATTGGATCAGAAGCTTAATAATTGTTCTTAGGCAAGAAAAGAAATTGTACGTTCTTGACGAACCAATTCCAGCAGAACCCGCTGCCAGTGATGTAAGGGCAGATAAGGAGCAATATAAGAAACATGTTAATGATTCTAATGATGTTGCTTGCCTTATGCTTGCCACCATGTGTAAGGCTCTTCAGAAGGACCTTGAGCATATGGTAGCTGCTTTTGACCTAGAACAACGCTTAAAAGAAATGTTTCAAGTGCAAGCTAGGCAAGAGAGGTATGATGTGGTGAAGGCTCTTAATGCATGAAAGATGCAAGAGGGGCAGTAGGTAGATCCTCATGTATTTAAGATGAAAGGATATATTGAGCACCTTGATATTGGGTATCCTATGAGTTTGGAATTCGCAATGGATACGATATTGAATTCATTGCCCGAAAGTTATGGTCATTTCATTATGAACTATAACATGAGTGGAATGGAAAAGAATCTGTCAGAATTGCATGTGATGCTTAAGACTGCAGAGAAAAATATCAAGAAGCCTAGTACCGCAAATGTGTTAATGGTTAACAAAGGAAAGTGGTTCAAAAAGAAAGGCAAAGTAGGTAAGGCAAAGGTTTCTAAACCTAAGGCAAAAGTTGCCAATGTCGAATAGGCTAAACCCAAAGTGTCTCAAAAGGATGTAATTTGCTACTTTTGCAATGAGATTGGTCATTGGAAGCGAAATTGCAGGCTTATCAGGAAGGCCTAAAAGCTAAGAAGTGCAATACGATTGCTACTGCTTCAGGTATCTATATGATAAATATTTTTCTTTCTACTTATAGTTTATGGGTATTGGATACCGGATGTGGATCTCACATTTGTATAAATATGTAGGGACTAAAGAATAGAAAGCTACTCAAAGAAGGTGAAGTGGACCTACGCGTGGGGAATGGAGCAAGAGTTGTTGCATTAGCCGTAGGAACTTATGAAGTTACTTTACCTAGTGGACTAGTACTTGTTTTGAACAATTGTTATTACGTTCCGGATTTGAGTAGGAATATTATTTCAGTTTCTTATTTGGATAATGAAGGATATAGTTTTCTTATTGAGAATAGGAAGTTTTCTTTTATTTATATGATATACTTTATTGTATTGCAAATTCATTTAATGGCCTTTATATCCTTGATGATGAGAAACAAAATAATGTTGAAGATATCTATAATGTAAATAAGAAATCTAAACCGAATGATGTGAAAAACACATACATGTGGCATTGCCGGCTTGGTCATATAAATGAGAAACATATATCTTAACTTCATAAAGATGGACTTTTAGACTCACATGATTATGAATCATATGAGGTATGTAAAACTTGTTTATTGGGTAAAATGACCAAGCCACCCTTTACTAAGAGTAGTGAAAGGGCTAGTGACTTATTGACCCTTGTACATACAGATGTATGTGGACCATTAAGTAGCATTGCTAGGGGAGGATTTCGGTATTTCATTACATTCACTGATGACTTATCTAGATATGGCTATGTCTATCAGATGAAGCACAAAAGTGAATCATTTGAGATATTTAGAATATTTCAAAATGAAGTACAAAATAAACTTGGCAAAACTATTAAAGTACTTCGATCCGATAGAGGTGGTGAATATTTAAGCCAAGAGTTTGACAATCATCTCAAAACTGTGGAATCGTTTCAGAGTTGACTACACCCGGAACACCACAATGGAATGGTGTATCTGAGAGGAGGAATAGAACCTTGTTGGATATGGTTCATTCGATGATGAGTCAAGTTGACCTTCCTATTTCCTTTTAGGGATAGGCATTAGAAACTGGTGCGTTTATACTAAATATAGTCCCTACTAAATTGGCCCCTAAGCCCCACATGAGATGTGGCATGGAAGAAAACCAAATTTGTCTTTCATGAAGATTTGGGGTTGCAAAGCTTATGTGAAGAGACTTGTCTCCGATAAGTTAGCACCAAAATCTGACAAAGTTATTTTCGTTGGTTATCCTAAGGAAACTAAAGGATATTATTTTTACAACCGCAATGAGAACAAATTGTTTGTTGCTCAATATGGTACTTTTCTTGAGAAATAATTTCTCAATAAAGAATCTAGTGGGAGTAAAATTGATCTTGAAAAAATTCAAGAACCCGAAGATAACATGGAACCAAGAGTAGAGATGGAACCAATTTCACAAGGAGTTGTGGAACCAATTCAAGATACACAAGTCCATCGTAGATCGGATAGGTTACGATCCGAACCCGAGAGATATGGATATCTCGTATCGGAAATTAATGAAGTGGAAGTCATTGAGAATGACGAGCCTACTTCCTATCAAGAGGCGATATCCACTCCTAATTCGGATAAATGGCTAGGAGCCATGGAATCCAAAATACAATATATGCATGATAATCAAGTTTGGAACTTGATTGATCCACCTGAAGGTGTAAAAACCATAGGGTGCAAGTGGGTCTTCAAGAAAAAGACCGACATGGATGGGAAGGTGCATACTTACAAGGCTAGTCTTGTAGCAAAGGGATATAGGCAAATTCATGGTATAGACTATGATGAAACCTTTTCGCCAGTTGCAATGCTTAAGTCTATTAGAACTTTAATTGCCATAGCCGCATATTACGACTTGAGATATTGCAAATGGATGTCAAAACAACTTTCATAAATGGGAAGCTACTTGAGGATGTGTACATGACACAACCTGAAGGGTTTGTCGATCCAAGAAATTCTAATAAAGTATGAAAGTTGCAAAGATCCATATATGGGTTGAAGCAAGCTTCTAGGAGTTGGAATATTCATTTTGATGAATCGATCAAAGAGTTTGGCTTCATCAAGAACGAAGATGAACCATGTGTATACATGAAAATCAGTGGGAGCGTAGTACTATTTTTGATATTGTATGTCGATGATATCTTACTTATTGGAAACGACATTCCTGCACTTCAGACTATCAAGTCATGGTTAAGAAAGTGTTTCTCAATGAAAGATACGGGTGAAGCCGCCTACATCCTTGGCATCAAGATCTATAGAGATAGATCTAAAAGGATGATTGATTTGAGTCAAAGTACTTACATTGACAATGTTCTTAGAAGATTCAAGATGGAAAATTCTAAGAGAGGAAACTTGCCAATGGGTCATGGTGTTACTATTAGCAAGAATCAGTGTCCTAAGAGAACTGGTGAGCGAAAGAGAATGAATGAGATTCCATATGCTTCGGCAATTGGATTTATCATGTATGCCATGATTTGTACTAGACCTGATGTCTCGTATGCTCTAAGCATGACGAGTAGATACCAATCTGATCATGGTGAAAACCATTGGATGGCAGTTAAGATGATCCTTAAAAACTTAAGAAGGACTAAGGATGCGTTCTTGGTCTTTGGAGGGATGGAAGATGATCTTGTAATAAAGGGTTACACAGATGCAAGCTTTCAAACTGACAAAGATGATTTTAGATCGCAATCGGGGTTTGTGTTTATGCTTATTGGAGGTGTGTTTGTTTCAGAACCTAATCGTTCTTTTTATACCGCAAGTGTACAGGCTATATATAGTATAGCAGATGCAAGTACAAGTCAATCCCACAGAGACAGGGTTTACTTAGGAGGATATTTGTTTTTATACATAATTATAGAAATAAGATTGGGGAAGAATTAGTTGGTTAGAGAAAATACTTAAAAGCATACACATATTTATTTAACTTAACTCTTATAAGATGAAGACGTTCTTGGGGCCGGGACTCAAACGACTATTTATTCATCAATTGATCATGCCTTCGAAATAACAGTTTTCATCAAAATCAAGGATGGTACATTCAGCCTATGCTACTTCTCACGATCAAGCAAGTAGCATTTGTATCCTTCACTAATTATGCCCTATCTCTCGATGGCCCATAATTAGTAAGAATCCATTAGTGCTTTATAAAGTCTACATACTTTCCATTCAAGGAACATCCCTAGGCCATTAAACTACTCTCGTGATTAATGAACCTAGTTCCTTCATATGGTTCTGCTAATCGAGATTCTCAGCTAGGTACTTCTCTCGATAGGCCAGATGCTCCCTGCTCGGCTTTATGATGGATGTGGTTTTACCCATCCAAAAGATATGTTTCCCAGCTTATTTTCTGCTCAAAACCTTGGGAATTTAATATGTTTTGTTAGTGATTTGAAAGTACAGGGGTTAAAGTGCAACAATGCTGAAATTAGAGGATTTGAGCCTACTTTGGAAGTTTTGGGATCAAATTGCAATTCTGGAAAACTGAGGACTAAACTGAAAGTATAAAGTTTAGGGGCCAAAGTTAAAGTCTGGAAAATTCAGTGACTAAAATGCAAAAGTCAAAAATGTGCAGTGACCAAAGTACAACTGTGGATAAAAACTCGGAAGAACAAAGCCTCAAAATGACTGTTTACATGGGCGACCGCGCAGGGACTTGGGCGGCCGCACAAATTGAAATACAGGGCCGGATTATGAAGGTTGGGCCTAAAAGTGGATTGAATTGGGCCTGGATTGAATTGGCCTTGGTTTGGGCCCAATTGGATCAGCTGTCTCATGCGTTTGGTGCCCTAGGTAGTTATATAACGAGGATTTGGTTTTTGCAAGAAGAGAGGGGAGACGTTACTGTTGCAAAAAATATGAGGAACACTATTCCGAGGAAATAAAGATTGTTCCATATTTTTATTAAGATTCAATTAAAAGGTTTTGTTTATTTATTTTAATGGCCATTCAAGGCTAATTTATTTGGTTCGTGGATTGAGGTAAGTAACAATTTGATCTTTATACCAGGATTTTAATTCTTCATATCTCTCTTTCGTTCTTATTCTCTCAACATTCTTCAAGATCATTCATAGGCTTCAATTGTATGTTAAGATACTTTTGGCCTATGAATCTATTTGGGTATAAATCATTTCAGTAACTCGGACATTTATACATTGACCATTGTTGAGAAGAATAGATTTAATTGAGGACGTAACTGAAATAAATGAATCTAGGTTTTTATGTTCTTGTGATTTAAATTGAATATCTTGAAATTTTATATTAACGTAACTGAATATATAAATGAGATAGAGATATTAGGGTTTTAAGGTTCTTATCGACGTAACTGTGATATTAAAACCCTTTTTTTTCTTGGTTACTTTTTACACTAACTAAATCAATTTGTTCACACACAAATCTCTGTGGTTCGACCCTTATTTTTGTATATTGCTACTTCGGTAACTTGTACACTTGCAAGATTTTTTTTATTACACGAGGATTTTATCCATCAAGTTTTTGGCACCGTGCCGGAGATTTGTTTTGATTTGAACAAGTTAATTTTGTTAGTATATTGTAAATATTTTCTTTTATTAGTTTCTTTTTAGTGTAAATAATTTTCTTTCTTTTTCTAGTTGTTTAAAAATTAAAGGTCATGCAAGAATCACATTCTAATGAGAAGTTGGCCATGCAAGTAAAAGAATTAATTGCTTTGTTCAATGCGAAAAGTGCTTCGCCTAGTGCCAATATAATACAAGATGCATGTTCCTGTTATGGATTATACTCTCATGCTACTAATGATTGTCCGTCTAGGACATATTTTCATGAGTATTCTCCACAGATGCAAAAAAGGAGTTCGTTCCACCCATGTCAACCACAATATGATTATTCCCCCAATTGTTATACTCAATGGAGGGGAAACCACTCAAGCCGGGCATGGAACAATTATGAGCCACATTATTATGATCCACTGAAACCTAAAAAGCGATCATGGGAAGAGGCTCTTGCAAGTTTGAGGGAGGAAAATCGTCAAAAATGACAACAATTTGGTGCAACCATGGATAGGTTGGAAGCAGAAGTGACTAAAATAATAAAAGCATTGAGAGGTTGTGAGCGAGATACTAGTTATATCCAACTTGAACGTTATGAATGGGAGGACGCTTCCATTAGTGACGAACTACCGATTCTCTCTCTGTCTCCTGCAAGTGATGTTGTGGTTGTTGATGAAGATGTTGATTGTGAAGAAGATGGGGTGGACGAGAAATTAAAAGATGATGAGGGCATTAATGTTGATGAGGTTGGGCTCGACCAAATTGACGAACAATGCCTCAAAGAAGACCTTATCCATCCCATTGAAAGTGTGAAATATTTTTTCTCCATCATTCTTGTACCTCCCCCTATTTTTGAGGGTGAAGAAAGTGGTGAAGGATTGAAAGAGGAGAAGCCTAAAAAGCTGAAACGTCAAAAATTCCATTGGGCACAAAATAATATCAAAGCTCGAGGAATATATATGGGGTATGAACTGAAAATAAGGAACCTGAAATTACCCGGATCCGAGAGGCAGCGCGTTCGCGCCCCGGCATCTGGCTTATTCCGTTTTGCGTTGGAGGTGTCTCGCCGTTTTTTTCGCAATTGTAGAGTCGCCACGCCGTTTTTATTAAGCCCAAAACATTGAAAAAGGGCATCAGTTTAGAAATAAACTGTTTTTTGTGTGATGAGATTTTGAGTTCGGAGGTCAGATGACTCCTCGGGAAGATAATATTAGAATCTTAGAGCTCACCCGAGTCGCCTCGTAAAAACGAGTCTTTCGGATACCCCTAATATTCTTTAACTGTTGTGTGTGTGTGTGTGCTTTTAAAAATGCATGCTGTATCGAATGTCTACATTGTACACTACGCATTGAAATGTATTGAAATAGTAATGGAAGGAAGCCTTACCAATGTTGGTTCGTGTCTGTCTTCCGCTGGGGAATAGTGTTTGAGGATGGAATAGTGTTCCGGCACGGACCGGGATTGCTTCGGGAGGGGCCGGTTGTCTGCGGACAGAGTTTCGGCGTGAGTTGAGATTGTAGGCTGCGTTCGGGCAGAGGTTCGGCGTGCGTGGGGATCGCAGGGATTACTCGGACAGAGTTTTGGCGTGCGTTGGGATGGCAGGAGTCACTCGGGCAGAGTTTCGGCGTGCGTTGGGATGGCAGGAGTCACTCGGGCAGAGTTTCGGCGTGCGTTCAAGCTACCGGTTTGACTCGGAAAGAGCCGGGACACCTTGGGAAAGACCAGGCAAGGCCTCGGAGTACCACGAGGGGCCTCAGAGTACCTCGAGAGTGCCTCGGGGCAGCGCGGGAGCGCTCGGAGAGGCTTCGGAGCACCACAAGGGAGCTCGGAAGGCCTCAGAAGGATCCGAAAGGGGTCGGGATTGCCCCGAAGGGTCTTAGAGGGGGAGCCTGAAGGCTGGGGGGAGAGGAGAGAAGAGGGACGTGTGTAAAATGAGGGAGGGGGAGCCCTCTATTTATAGTGCCAGAAAATTGCAAAGAGGTCCATACGGACCTCCTAGGTAAACCAATATTTTGGTTTTCCTCGATTTGAGGGAATATGTGATGATGAAGAAGATTCAGCCATGATGATGTCCCCTGTGCAATAAGGTCCGTACGGACCATCTCAGCATGCAAAGAGGTCCGTACGGACCAACCATGCAGGGGGGTAATGATGTTCTCCGGGATTTGAGGGAATATTGTGGACTTTAAGGGGATTTAGTAATCATTGAAACAAAAAGGTCCGTACGGACCTTAAATGCTTTTCTGATTTCCTGAAAATTCCCAAGAGGTCCTTTTGTCCCTTTTTATCCCAGAAAAGTTCCTCCCTTGGTTTGGCTGAGGGTTTTTTGAGGGTTTTGAGTGCCAGAGGTCTTCGAGACTGCGTTTGTGAGTCTGCGGTGTTTCCTGTGTACTCGGGAGAGGGTGATCCAGATTGGGGTACTTACAGAACCGCGAAACCATAAAGTGGGCCAAAGGACGGAAGGTGAAGTCCAAACGTGGGCAATGGTCGGGCTAACGACCTTAACCAAATGTGCTAATTGGGAGGCAACCTAAGTAGGTACGTTTTATTTGCTTTATTTATTTGCTTTGTTGTGTCATATCGTCCTTTGAACCCGAAGTATGTTTTTGTTCTCTTTGCTACGAGGACATAGCATGTTTTGAGTTTGGGGGTAGATATCTCTCCGAGTTTGTGGGTTTATAGGGGAATGTATATAGTGTCACCTTCCAAAAAAATAGAATTTTTTTTAAAAATTTTGTTCTTTTCATATTTTGGGAAGTTGGCAAGAGTCCATGATGATTTGAGAGTGCTTTAATTTTAAAATCTTGAGTATTATTGTCAATATGGGAATATAATTTCATTGATACATGTGAAGTATGATTTCTCCACCTTTCACTTCCATATTATTTTTCTTGATCATTGTTACCAATTTAGGAGACCTTTATAGAATCACTTTGGCATTCTCGGGATCCCTAGAACATGTTTGCATGACTGTCAATAACATATCAATTAGGCTATTCGGGAAGTGATATTTGACTATTTTCTTTGAACCCTATTTGTGAGCCTTTAACTTTCTCGTCACTTATATAAAATTTTCCGCTAGAACCTCTTTTGAGCTTAAAAAAAAAGAATGAAATCTCTCACAAAGTTGGAGGTTCTTAGACCACCATTCGCCTTCATTTGTACCTTCATTGTCCTATCCTTTTAACTTATACACTATTTTCTCACCTTTTCAAGAAAATAAAACTAGGGAATGAATGGGAATGTTTGGGTGAAGTTTGAAAAATCAAGGGTGGAAAGTGGACATGAAAAGAAAGAAAAGAGTTATGTTATGTAATGAAAAGAGGGGTTTGGGCAAAAGTATTGAATGCACATTCTTCGTGATATACTTGTCAATAAAAAAGAATAATAAAAAAAAAGAATTAAAAAAAAAGAGCCTTGCTCTCTCTAATGTTGAAGTGGAAAGTGACTAAAAAGGAAAGAAAGGTGATCAACCCCAAGTGTGAAAGTATGCAAAATTATAAGTTTGGGGGTTTAATCAATGGGTTGGCATGAAGCGGAGTGATAAATTTCAATGGGAGGATGTATGATGAAAACTTCTTAGTTTCACTACTTGACTTCGTATGTCCTTACCGTCTTTTGTAACCGTGAACCTAGCCCGCGTTATCGTGATAAATTACAAGCTGTTAAGCCATATTTGATTCCTAAAGAGTAGCCGGGTTGACAGTTGTGTCTAAACATGCATATGAGTGTCCTTGTGAAATTTCATCTTATTATCATTAATTTAGAGCATGTGGTTAGTGACCCTATAAAATATCTTATTTTGGTGACAATGATCTCTCATTTTTCATTCATCTTTCATTATGTGGCGGAGAATTGTAAGTTAGATGCATCCGTGTAATTATAGTCCCATGTTCATGATAATTCTTGTGGATTATGTGTGTTGTAAGATCTGAGACTTGTTGTGCCAACGGCCTATTATATGAATTGAACAAATCCCAAAAATATTTTATTTTGTTTTGTTTTAGTTAGTTAGATTTTATTTTATTTTAGTTTTGTTTTACTCGAGGACGAGCAAAAGATAAGTTTGGAGGTATTTGATGGAAGTGGTTTTACCCATCCAAAAGATATGTTTCCTAGCTTATTTTCTGCTTGAAACCTTGAGAATTTAATATGTTTTGAAAGTACAGGGGTTAAAGTGCAACAATGATGAAATTAGAGGATTTGAGCCTACTTTGGAAGTTTTGGGACCAAATTGCAATTCTGGAAAACTGAGGACTAAACTGAAAGTATAAAGTCTAGGGGCCAAAGTGAAAGTCTGGAAAATTCAGTGACTAAAATGCAAAAGTGAAAAGTGCAGTGACCAAAGTACAACTGTGGATAGAAACTCGAAAGAACAAAGCCTCAAAATGACTGTTTACATGGGCGACCGCGCTGGGACTTGGGCGGCCGCACAAATTGAAATACAAGGCCGAATTCTGAAGGTTGGGCCTAGAAGTGGATTGAATTGGCCTTGGTTTGGGGCCAATTGGATCAACTGTCTCATGCGTTTGGTGCCCTAGGTAGTTATATAACGAGGATTTGGTTTTTGCAAGAAGAAGGGGGAGACGTTACTGTTACAAAAAAAAAAAGGAGGAACACTATTCCGAGGAAATAAAGATTGTTCCATATTTTTATTAAGATTCAATTACAAGGTTTTGTTTATTTATTTTAATGACCATTCAAGGCTAATTTATTTGATTCATGGATTGAGGTAAGTAACAATTTGATCTTTATGCTAGGATTTTAATTCTTCCTATCTCTCTTTCGTTCTTGTTCTCTCATCATTCTTCAAGATCATTCATAGGCTTCAATTGTATGTTAAGATACTTTTGGCCTATGAATCTATTTGGGTATAAATCGTTTCAGTAACTCGGACATTTATACATTAATCATTGTTGAGAAGAATAGATTTAATTGAGGACGTAACTGAAATCAATGAATCTAGGTTCTTATGTTCTTGTGATTTAAATTGAATCTCTTGAAAGTTTATATTGATGTAACTGAATATATAAACGAGATAGAGATATTAGGGTTATAATGTTTTTATCGACGTAATTGTGATATTAACATCTTAACCCTAGGTTTTTGTGAACGAACCCAAGAATGAGATTGAATTATTTTTACATGAAATAAAAAGCATAAAGTGATAATTGTTATGATCCCCAATCCATTAATCCCTTCTCTCTTGATATCTTTAATTTATTTTTTTTGCTTTCTTAGTTTAATAGTTCAACCAATCAAAACCCTTTTTTTTCTTGGTTACTTTTTACACTAACTAAATCAATTTGTTCACACACAAATCTCTGTGGTTCAACCCTTACTTTTGTATATTGCTACTTCGGTAACATGTACACTTGCAAGGTTTTTTTTATTACACGAGGATTTTATCCATCACTTTGTGTCAATGAAATGATAGAGCAAGTCTTCATCCATAGCACGATGAACGACTGGCCGACCTAGCCTGAGCTTGGGGCCCTTCCTGGCTAACACATCCAGCCCCATGATGGTGGGATAAACCGTCAACTCCTTAGCCATCTACTCGACCTCAGCATACATTTTCACGTGCCGAGCAGTGACCTCCTCGGAGGAAGATTCAGCCGCTATTTTTTGGAGGGAGGCTCCTCCAATACAATTTCAAACCTTTGCCGTTTCTGGGCAGGGGTCCTCTCACCGGCATCAGCCTCCTCGATCTCAGCTAGATCGGCATGTTTCAGGGCCTCCTCAGTTCCAGGAGCCAGAACTTGGGAACTTTGTCCCTCCTAGACCGGGGCCTCTTCCCCGTCATTACCTTCCTCGGTGGAGGCACTTGCACCTCCCACCGGCTTCAAGGGCTGCGCCCCAGCGTCGTTGGTGGACAATATGGCTTGACGATTAACAACATCATCCCGTCTTTTGCTTCTGGCCGAGGACCTAGACGTCCTCCTTTTCAGCTTCATCAAAGCTTGAGGGTCAAGAATCTCCTCCTCCATTTTCTTAATCTTCTCCTTGGTCAAATCTGCAAAAATGAAAAAGACAGTTAGTAAATGACGAGGAAGGACAAAACAAAACAAAAATTGCACAAGTGTGGAAAAGACTGGAAGCAAGAAGTTTACAGCCGAAAACGCCATCCTCGGCAAGACATCTGTCTTCATACAACATGCAGATATCACACTCATCATGGAAAACCAGGCTGGGATGCACCCTCCAGTCTGGGAATCTATTCCATCCCACGACGGGGACGAGGGGCCCCAAGCCGTCCAAGGACCCTGGCATGATGCCTACTTGTACATAATACCTCTGGTCGATCTCCAACCTTGACCAACACAGGGTTCCTACCTCGGCAAATTGCCTTAGTCTCTCAATTAATTGGCCAATCCTCTCCGGCCTCCACACCTGCTCGGGCACACCTGGGTACTTCGAGGGAGCAGGAAACTCCCAGCCTTATCGGCTCTCCACCCTTATAACATGGTTGTTCCACCCAGAGACATTGCTCGACATGGGATGAATCAATTTGGGCTAGTTAGGGTCACTTCGTATCACCAAGATCATAGTATTCTCCTTAAAGCTAATAGTGAAGAAGTGATGGAAAGCAGATTGACAAGGTTCAAAACCTAGACTGTGGCATAACACTATAAAGCCGGTGAGGAACCTCATAACATTGGCACCTAGCATGGCCAGGACAACTTGCATGTCCTCAAGGAACTCACAAATAAAAGGGGTCTAAAGGAAGATGGAGTTCAAGCTGGAATTGATTGTAGAAAAGTGCACGTATTTCAAGGAGTACATGAAGTCCTCTATTGCCTTTTCATTCTTTATGGGGGCACCAGGAAGGTAGCTAAATCGGTACTCATCACTCGACACCCCATACTTGGAGTGTAACTCCTCTATCATTGGTTCCCCGACTTTAATGGGTTTGGGCCTAGGGGTGTATACTCTACCTCAGTTGGACCTCCCTCGTCTTCTATACCACGGCCCCCAGCATGGGCTCCCTCGACAAAGGCATCCACAATCCTCCCAAAAGTTGAAGGACCAGTAGGACGAACAGTATTACTTCCTCTTCCCGTCATGGCTGCACAAACAAAAGAACAAGGGTCAAAATTTGGCCAAGGCAAATGGAAAGACGAGGACGAGGGAGAGTATCCCTCCTCGTCCTATCAACTAAAATCGATGAGGGATCCTTACCTAAAAAAGTTCGCTCCAAATGGTCAGACTTCAAGTAATAGAGGTTGATGTGATCAAGGATCTCAGTGCAACCATGGAACAACACAACATTTGGGGAACCTATATCAAGTCGGTCAATCCTAAACCGACTAGTATAATGCACATCGGTTCTAGGAGACTGGTACCTCGTCAGAATCTCCCCTATCTCATTCAAACTTAGCATCATCTACGGCCCATCGATTCTCTGATAAATCCTAAGGTTTTGGGTATGATAACAATATAGGGCGTTGAGATTGCTCCTCCACGTCCTTGCCATTTCAAAGAACGAGGAAGGCACAAGAAATTGCTCAAGAACAAACTCCAGAAAAGCTTCAAGAAATGAACAACAATGGCGGTTTGACACAAACCCACAAAGAACAACAATCTAGAAATGCATAAAAGAGAGAGAGTAGAAGAAATTATACCTGAATCCGAAGTTTGATGAAGGAAACACGTACGAAATCAAGAACAATCACGGGAAAATCAAGCTTGGATCTTAGAAAATCAAGAGCTAACTCAGAAATCAATTTGCAATTTTTCAAGTTTATGGGTCTTTCTCAAATGCAAATAGTGATAAAAGAGTAGAAAAGAAATGGATTTGGCTTTATATACCAAGATCTAAACGGGTATGGGTCAAAAAGTTGGTAAAGCACCGCCTCCTTCCTCACAATTTATGTTCTAGCAGGTTCCCAAGGGGAATATCTCGTCAATAATGGGGCGCATCCCCCAACGTGAAATAACAGGCCGATAAAATGATTACGGCTCGTGATTCGTAAAAATCCGTTCGTATTCGTTTAAGCCGAGGTCGAGCACCAATTCCTACTCGTGATAGCTGAGTTAGGAAGTTGTGGGTCACTAAACTGTATAAATCGAGAAACGAACGTGGGTTATAACCGGGCAAGGCCCAATGGATTGGGCTCAAAATATTATCCATACAAGTCTCAAATACGACACAGGGAGTGGGTCTTCCTACCTATGCTAGTCATGCCTCCTCGTCATCTCCCACTATGTCGACCTAGAAATAGAAGATCGAATAATAACTAAGGCATTGAATTCTTTTATGCCGACAAGGCACACTCTCTTATGCCGAGCAAGACATCCATCAAAGCCGACGAGGGCTTTATCAAAATACGAGGAGACCTTCCTCGGTCACCATCTAGGACAAGGAAATAGGCTTCCCTATCCTTACTCCCCTCTACCTCGACACTCATTCAGGCCGAGCAAGCATCACATGCTGAGGAGCTTGCCTTCTAGGCACACGTACAGAAGGCAATTACCTAATCCTACTCAAAAAAAAAAAATTGTGGGTAGTTATAATCCAACTAGGATTATAACCTTCTCTCACACAACTTCCTATTTCAAGTGGGACTCTACATCCTACACCTATAAATACAAGCAATAATTTACATATTTTTGGTAACACATCTTTTGACTATAAACTCTTGTAAATTGATTTCTCTCTCTAAACACAAATACTAACTCTCACGCCAGAGTGCCTTTGCCGGTGAAGCCCCGACTTAGTTTACGTGTTTGCTCATATTTTTCAGGCTATTCAAACATACAGGATACAACCTGCCGCTAGATTTCGGCTGATCCGAATGTTTTTGGCACCATCAATTATTATTATTATTATAATATATAAAATTTATTTTTTTAATATTAGCATTTGTTATATTCTCATCTTGTACTTTAAAATCTAAATTATAAAATAAAATAAAATCATAACACTTAATTTTATGCTCAATTTACAGAAATAATAAGAATCAAAACGTGAATTTTGAATGTCTATTTGTAATTCCACAAAATCTAGGGAGAAACGCGTTTCTCCATAAGTTATGGAGAAACGGGTCCCGACATGTCGCGCGACAATGAGCTAGATAGCCAGAAACCTATGAAAGTGATATCCAGAAACCTTCAAATGAATATCCAGAAACCTTCAAAATGTTTCTGGATATACATTTGAAGGTTTCTGGATATCCAGAAACCTTCAATAGCAATTTACGGATATGCCTAACACATTTCTGGATATGCACCTAACGGTTTTACGGATATGCACCTAACAGGTTTACGGATATACATTTCACATCCTTACGGCTATCAAATACAAAGCTTCGGATATCAAGCTTGCAAAGCTTCTGGCTATCAAATGCAAAGCTTCTGGATATCCAGAAGCTTTTGGTCTTGGCCTTGGGTTTTTTTTTTCTGATTATCAAATGTAAAGCTTCTGGCTATGAAAAACACGTTTCTCCATAGTTATGGAGAAACGCGTTTCTCAGCAGACGCACTCTTGTAATTCTTTGTATCTCCATAAGTCTACAATAAGATTGTTTATCTTCTTAAAAAAAATGTGACTCCTTAGGATCGAGATAGAATTACTTAGGTTTCAAAAATACTTATGGAAAACAATTTGTGCCTACCTCACTGAGAATTCTAAGTCCACGACTAATATAATCTAGATCCACCAAAAGTGGCCACAATAATCGTTTCCTTGGCTAGTATTTCTTGCCTTCACTCACAACTGTCCCATTTTCTAGTCATGCGTAATAAACTATCTTCCCGACAATGCAGCCTACATGAACATCTTGCGTGCAATGCATGACTCTCTCTCTCTCTCTTCTCTCTCGATCTCTCAATACATATATATATGTGTGTGTGTATATATATATTTAGCATACACAAAATAAAAAAAAAGAGTTTAGCCTCAAAGATCACATACTTAAAAGGCTTGAATAAAAAATGAGAGTTGTGGTAGAGATATTGACAGGAAAACTCTTCTACATCCAAATCAACGACAAAGCTACAGTGTTAGACTTGAAGAGAAAGATTGGCGATCAAGAAAAGCTCCCGTTGGATCGACTTATCCTTGTACTTGACAACAATTTGGTTCATTTTATGAACGAGAATGATGTTTCTCTAGTTGATTATGGTGTCCAAGATGGCTCCCATGTCTATCTATTCTTCAATTCTGTTGATGATGGATCAACTGATCAGAATTTCCTCCTTAGTATTTCACAAGATTCTTTTTCTCCTAATTAAGAGTTAGTATGAAGAAAGAGTATAGCATAACGTAGATCAAGCATAGCCACATTATCATAACTAAATCTTATGTAAACACGCACGAGGATTTTGTGTTCGGAGCTAGTAGACCTCTAGACGTAGTTTAGTGAACTATCTTTTTTTTTTTTTGGGGTACAAAAGGAAAAGTTTACAATTTTCTTTTTTCTCACTTTTACCATTGTACTACAGAAATGACTTCCATTTCAGTCATTGACGTTAACGACATTATATTGAGTTAACGAAATCGATGACATGGCTATACATGTGGGGTAATAAAGTTGACAAACTAAACACTTGTTATACATTAAGCGAATAGAATAACTTGCAATGACTGGCAGTCTCATTGGCCTAGCCATGAATACTATGTAACCCATCTAAAAAATCAACATTTGAACCCTAATTTCAAACCCATGAACAAAATTATCCAGTCACAAACAACACTACCCAATGCATCTCCAATTTTGAACCCAACACTAACACATTCCATCAATTAAATCCTAGATTTTTCCTCATTTCACGAATCGAACCCTAAATTTGCACCTATTGTAAGAACATGGATTAATGTAACATATAAATACTTAATAATATAATGATCAATATTATAATATATGGTATAAAGTATAGAACTCTAAATAATATGTAGAATTCCATAATATAAGTATACCATTAAATGATGGGCATAATGGTAATATCTTATATATCAATAGGTGTAGTCCCTAAATGAAGTGCCCCTTGGATTCCTATATAAAGGCCTATCCATCAAGCCTATGAATCACTAGTTATTTTTCATTCTCATTCAGTCAAAATTCTTCCTAAGTACTTGAAGAACAAAGAGACTAAAAAGGCACTCATCATTTAGAAGATCTACTCTTCCTAAATCAAAGACTATCTTCATATCTTCATCAAGAACAAGAACAATTATGGAATCTCAAGGTATACGCTTCCGTCTTCGTCTTCTTCTTCTTCTTCTTCTTCTCTTCTTAATCTAGTTATGAGTCGGTTCATGGTTTGATGGATCGTTTTTGTTCCAACAATTGGTATCAGAGCCTGCTCATATACTAGATTGAGTTTGAAATTCTTATAAAGCCTTATGCTTTAATTCTTGTATGATTTCATTAAGTTTTTGTTCTTGTTCATGATACTCATCTTGTCTAAGAGTATTATATTCATAAACTTCATTCTATTTCTGATTTTGGTTTACTCAAGGCTTTCAATTCTTAATGTAAGATTATCCTATTTTGGACATAGCCACCATCATTTGATGCGTTGTGAGTTTGTTCAAATGTATAGCCACACATTTAAAAATGTGATGTGAGTATATGGATCTACTTGCTTTGGTTGAATAATTATTCACCATTAAGTTAAGAATTGATAGTCTAAAGGGTATTGGATGTTATGTCTCGTTGTCCTGGCAAAGGGCCCGGCGCCCTCCGAGGGCGCGGGCCTAGCCGACATGTAGGCGGTATCGGACCACAAAGGGGTGCGGGGCGTAGCCCCCGTATGTATGACTCTCTTCATTTGGTTGAAAAGCTGTTCATAAAAGGGTTCAAAAGCTGTTCATAAAAGGGTGTTAAAAATGGTGACTTTTCGTCAAATGCAGGCACATGGGCGGTCGCCCATCTTGATCTCAGGCGGTCGCCCATGTGTACAAAGAACTTCAATGCTCGTGAAATGCGGCTTGGGCGGTCGCCCATCTTGACACTGGGCGGTCGCCCATGTGTACGCAGCGACTTCAAAATTTGTGGAATTGAAGCTTGGGCGGTCGCCCGCACCTTGACTGTGCGGCCGCCCATGTGTGCGAAGCTTCAATGTTTATAGAACTGCAATTTTTTGGTCATTCATACCCTTTTGGTCTTTTGTGATAATTTGTTAGTAAATTATAGTATCTGGACACCAGTCGCGCTTCGGCGGTTCTTAGAGTTATCGAACATTAAGAATGGACGGGTAGAACAAAAGGATACTATCTTTTAATGATAAATTTCACTTATTTATTTACCCTTTAAATTTTCGAAATAACCTTTAGGCCTTTTATTTCCGATTAATTATATCCTTAACATTTTTGGATATAATTAACATGCTTGTTTCCCAAAGGAGACCTTGTTGATTAAATTCAAACTTGTTAAAAGATGAATGTAAATATTGATATGTGATAACATGCTTGTTTCCCAAAGGAGACCTTGTTGTTGACTAAGTATTTACATTCATGGGGTAATAATTGAACTAAACTTTTGGTCATTTTAAATCTTTGTGAACCATCCCAAAGGAAGGCGGGTGTTTAAAGTGAATTGTTTATATTCTTTATTCTTAGGGGAACAAATACCTTAAATTTTAGGACATTTTTTATACTTGATCCGGCCCAAAGGAAGGCAAGTATTTAAAGTGTATTGTTTGAGCTATTTGTTTACCCTAAGATAAATCAAATTATGAGTCAATTCGCAATCCAAAGATTAGTCTTGATGTCATGTTGATTATCTTTTATTATGATGGAATTCATTTTGATATAATTAATCATTGTGTAGTTTCTTATATATGTTTTGTTTCATTCTTTTGTTCTCTTCATTCGGATTTGATCGGTGCTTCATACATTACTCTTGCCTTAAACTCAATACCTTTGCTAAGCTGGGACAAACTTTAAAACTTGGAAAAACAAGATTATTATGGTCTTAGGCTGTTTGGACCTTGACCTCGCATTAAGAGAACAAGCTCCTGCCCCTCTAGCGATAAAAGCACTGCGGAAGACCGCTTGAGTTCGGAGAGGTGGAAGCGTTCTAATCGCGTCGGCTAAGCATTATAAAGAATGCGATCCGGAGACATTTTTGAACAATGTCTCAGAGGATAATGGAGCTAAAGGCTTTTTGGATGCCACTAGAGGAACGCTTTGCAAAAAGCGATAAATCGGAAACAAGTGCTACCTTAAGGAAGCTTGTTTCCATGAGGTATAAGGGCACTTAGGAAGCATAAGGGAATATATAATGGAAATGTTTCATCTATCTTCTAAATTAAAGGCACTCAAGTTAGACCTTTCGGAAGACTTGCTTGTGCATTTGGCTTTAATTTCTCTTCCTCATCAATTCGGTCATTTTGAAACGACCTATAAGCATCAAAAGGACAAGTGGAATATCAATGAATTGATTTCACATGTGACGAGAGGAAGAGGATAGATTGAAACAATCTAAACCCGAAAGTGCTCATTATGCATCTACCTCTTCTCGTGGGATAAAGAGAAAAGGTAAGGAGATTGCGGTTGCATCAAAGAAGCCTAAGGGATCATCAAATGATCAAAAGGTGAAAAAGTGCTTCTTTTGCAAGGACCCCACTCACATGAAGCCCGACTGCCCTAAGTATCGCCAATGGCGAATTAAGAAAGGTATGCCATTTAGCTTTGTTTGTACTGAAGCTAATTTAGTTTCAATTCCTTCGTATACATGGTGGTTAGATTCCGGTGCAACTACTCACATAAGTTCATGTATGCAGGGTTGCCTGAACTACCGAACGCCCAATGAAGGTGAAAGATTCATCTACATGGGAGCTGGAAAGCCGGTAGAGGTGGAGGGCATAGGGACTTTTAGATTATCTCTTAGTACTGGATATTATTTAGTTTTGAATAATGTATTTATTATTCCATCCTTTAGACGGAATTTAATTTCCGTCACTACATTAGATCGGGAAGGTTATTCCTGTATCTTCGGTAATAATAAATGCAATTTATATTTTGATTCAAAGCTTTTTGGTACTAGTTCTTTATCTTACATTGATAATCTATATTTACTTGACACAGTCAATTCATTAAATGAGTCCCAAAATAATGAAACTAACTCTCGAGGCACAAAACGAAAGTTTTCAAGTAAAAACTCTTATACTTTGTGGCATAGGCGTTTGGGTCATATCTCCAAAGGAGAATTGACAAGCTTGTGTCCGAGGAATATTACATAAGCTTGATACTCCGGAAAATAACTTTTGTATTGAATGCCTTAAAGGAAAATTCACGAATAGTACAAACAAAAATGAATCCTTGAGAGCTACAAAAGTCTTAGAACTAATTCATACGGACATATGTGGACCGTTCCCTACCCCTTCATGGAACGGACAAACATATTTTATTACGTTCATAGATGACTTCTCTCGTTATGGATACATTTATTTACTTCATGAAAAGTCTCAATCATTGGACGTTTTCAAGTCTTTTAAAGCCGAAGTTGAAAATCAACTTGAAAAGACTATTAAGAACGTTAGATCCGATCGTGGTGGTGAATACTACGGTAGGAATGACGGTTCGGGAGAACAACGTCCGGGTCCTTTTGCTCGCTATTTGGAAGAGTGTGGGATTGTCCCTCACTACACCATGCGGGGACACCTAGCATGAATGGTGTAGCCGAGAGACGTAATAGAACCCTTAAGGATATGGTAAGAAGTATGGTTTCTTGTACTTCTTTACCTCACTCATTATGGGGTGATGCTTTGAAAACCGCAACCTACCTACTTAATAGAGCTCCTTCAAAAGCTACTAACAAAACCCCTTATGAATTATGGACCGGAAAGAAACCGTCCCTAAATCATTTTCATGTTTGGGGTTGTCCAGTCGAAGCTAGGCCTTATAAACCTAACGAAGGAAAGTTGGACGCTAAGACGGTTAGTAGTTATTTTGTAGGGTATTCTCAAAGATCTAGGGGATATAAATTCTATGACCCTAAAACTAGAACCTTTTCGAGACGGAAAATGCTAGGTTCTTTGAGGATGTTGAATTTAGAGGGGAAAATTTGAATAGTAATTTTGAATTTGAAGAAATGGAAGAGGAATTCGTTTCTATACCTCTTCCTATAGTTCCTATCGAAAATCAAGCGGTTGTGCACGAAATTCGACAAGAACATATAATTCAAAATGACGTTAATTCTCCTATTAATGAACAACATGAAAATGTTGATGAGGAAATTCAACACCCTCAAAATCAAGAAGAACCGGTGCCCTTAAGAAGATCTAATAGAGCAAGAAGGAGTGCTATACCCAGATTATTATGATGTGTATCTTGCCGAGAATGAGGAACCGATTAGGTTTAGTGGGGGATGAGCCAATCACCTTCCATGAAGCCATTAGTGGTCCAAATTCTCATAAATGGATTGATGCCATAAATGAAGAGTTAAAATCCATGAATGATAATGACGTTTGGGATCTTGTCTCATTACCTAAGAATGTGAAACCCATCGGATGTAAATGGATCTTTAAGACCAAAAGGGATTCAAAAGGTAATGTGGAAAGACATAAGGCGCGTCTTGTCGCTAAAGGATTTACTCAAAAGAAGGCATTGATTACAAAGAAACATTTTCACCGGTATCCTCTAAAAATGCCTTTAGAATCATTATGGCTTTAGTGGCACATTTTGACCTCGAGCTTCATCAAATGGATGTAAAGACGGCTTTTCTCAATGGTGACATTGAGGAAACTATCTATATGAAGAAACCGAAATGGTGACTGATTCGGATCAAACTAGTCAACTAGTTTGTAAACTCAAGAAATCCATTTATGGGCTTAAGCAAGCGTCTCGTCAATGGTACTTAAAATTTAATCAAGTTATTCTTTCATTCGGTTTTGAAATGAATCTTGGTGAAGATTGTGTGTACCATAAGTTCAATGGGAGTAGATTTATATTTTTGGTCTTATATGTGGATGACATTTTACTTGCTAGTAATGATAAGGACCTTCTTAAGGAAACCAAGAAATTTCTCTCAAACAAATTTGAGATGAAAGATCTTGGAGAAGCTTCTTTTGTATTAGGAATCCAAATACATCGTGATCGCTCACGAGGTATGTTAGGATTATCACAAAAGAGCTATATAGAGAAAGGTATTACAAAGGTTTAGCATGGAAAATTGTAAACCACATGACACCCCGTCTCTAAGGGAGATAAGTTCGATCTAAATCAATGTCCTAAAAATAATCTTGAATCCAAGTATATGGAAAATATCCCTTACGCATCGGCGGTAGGAAGCCTAATGTATGCTCAAGTACGTACTCGCCCGAGATCTTGCCTTTATTGTTGGCATGCTTGGGCGATATCAAAGCAATCCGGGAAGAGAACATTGGGTCGCAGCCAAAAGAGTGATGAGATACTTACAAAACACGAAGAACTACATGCTTACATATACAAAGTCGGATCATCTTGAGATCATTGGTTTTTCCGATTCGGACTTTCTTTGGATGCCAAGATAGTCGCAAATCGACATCGGGTTATGTCTTCACTTTGGCCGGTGGAGCGATATCTTGGAGAAGTGCCAAGCAAACATTAGTTACTACTTCCACCATGGAAGCCGAATTTGTTGCTTGCTATGAGGCATCCAATCAAGCTATATGGCTGCGTAAATTCATTGAAGGACCGCGAATTGTCAAAGGTGTTGAAAGACCACTTAAGTTATATTGTGACAATCGGGCCGCGGTATTGTACTCCAACAACAACAAGAGTTCATCTAAATCTAAGCATATAGATATTAAGTTTCTTGTTGTGAGAGAAAGAGTACAAAATGAACAAATAGAAATAGAACTTATTGGTACAAACTCCATGTTAGCGGATCCATTTACTAAGGCGTTATCTCCTTTAGTATTTCACGAGCATGTTGCTCATATGGGTGTAATGACTTTTGATAATGCCTAAATCAGTGGGAGTTTTAAATGTTTCTATTTCCTTGTGTTGTTTTCATTTAAATTGATCTCATTTGGTTAAAGTAGGACTAGTTGGAGAATATATATATGCATTCTTCATATATATTCATTAATTTTCCATGCTACATATCTATACTTTATCTATGTCATTTAGTTGGATATATATATGTGATTAATGTGGGTTTAGTTGCGAATCAATTACAACGAATGCCCCTTTAGTCCTTATACTTATATGACTAATGGACGGGATTGTTTTCGAATGACAACAAAGTGCACATAAGGGTTGTCATTTGTGTTATAAATATGATTGAAGAAATTTATTAAGTGAAGGTATATGTTATAATAATCCAAGTGGGAGATTGTAAGAACATGGATTAATGTAACATATAAATACTTAATAATATAATGATCAATATTATAATATATGGTATAAAGTATAGAACTCTAAATAATATGTAGAATTCCATAATATAAGTATACCATTAAATGATGGGCATAATGGTAATATCTTATATATCAATAGGTGTAGTCCCTAAATGAAGTGCCCCTTGGATTCCTATATAAAGGCCTATCCATCAAGCCTATGAATCACTAGTTATTTTTCATTCTCATTCAGTCAAAATTTTTCCTAAGTACTTGAAGACCAAAGAGACTAAAAAGGCACTCATCATTTAGAAGATCTACTCTTCCTAAATCAAAGACTATCTTCATATCTTCATCAAGAACAAGAACAATTATGGAATCTCAAGGTATACGCTTCCGTCTTCGTCTTCTTCTTCTTCTTCTTCTCTTCTTAATCTAGTTATGAGTCGGTTCATGGTTTGATGGATCGTTTTTGTTCCAACACCTATCACTCTAGTGTTTTCCCTCTTTTATTACCTAACCCTAATTCATGCAATTCCATGAGATAAAAGAGAGATAACTCAAGAGAAAAACCCGTTCATGGAGCCTAGTATTAAATTCAATTTGGGGTCTTATAAAATTGGGAAAGGAGGTTCTTACCAACAAGTCCCTCACCCAAATCAAAACAACGAAAAAGGACATACATTTTCTAAACTATCAAAAAGCCCTTGGTATAGTGACTTGACAAGATTTCCCCTCATGATGTGGCTTGCGGGTTCCCCGATGCTTTTCCTCACCTCTCTGCTCTCTCTGCTCTCTCTCTCTCTCTCTCTCTCTCTCTCTCTCTCTCTCTCTCTCTCTCTCTTCCTTCCTTATTTTCCCCTCAAATTTTTTAAAATGAATATATGAGAATCAAAAAAATAATTCAAATCCATCTTCGTCGAGTTGAATCAAACAAGTACACACATCACATAATTCATAATTTAGAAATTAAAAGTTTCATTTTTTCACTTATAAAGTTGAGACATTCATTTTCCAGTTGTTCATACTTGAGTATAAAAAAACTGAGATTCATGCTTGAGTATAAAACACTGAGAAATTTTCTCTCAATATTTACAATTAATAAATCATTTTCTCAAATGTTTAAACTAAAGATGAATGCACTATCACAGACTCGTTCAACAACAGAGAAATAAATTCCTCATATGGTAAAACTAAAGACGAGTGTTTTGTCACTTGAGTTAGTAAATGGATTGTAAAAAATATCACTAATTTATCACTTGTAAACGATTGCAAAATTCATTTTCCAGTTGTTTAAAGTTACAAAATTATGTTATCACATCTTTTAAGAACAACAAATAACTAAATTTCTTGATTGTTTAAAGTTAAATATGAATGTTCTCGTATATTTCCTCCATCCCACTACTAGAAACTAGAAATTGATCAATTACCGACAAACTAATACGCTGGTATATTACTAAATCCGTCGGTAAATGCATATTACCGACGTTAATATTTCGTTGGTAATATCGACGAAAAATTCCGTCGGGAATACCGACGGACCGTCCCCCGGTAAACATCGATATGATGTCGGTAATTGTCCGTCGGTAAAGGAAACTCACCTGCCGACGATCGTTGTTACTGCCAGAGATTACCAATGGAGTAATCCGTCAGTAATTGTATTGTATTTTACCGACGTAATATTCCATCGGTAAATGAATTATGATTATCGACGAATGAATTACGTCGATAAATTGTACAAAATTAAAAAAAATTGAATTATTTAGAATGCCACCTGCAACCTGTTCAAATACCAGAATACCAATATTCAGATACAACTCAATTAAATATTCATCAAAATCATGAAAAAACAAATTCAACGTTCACCAAATTCTAAAAAACAACATAAAAACTAAATAAGTTTGATTACAATCCAAATAAAACACAAGTTTAATGACCACAACCGCCACCACCACTTCACCTACTAGTGCCACGACCAACATTCAAATCAAGGTATTGACCGACTAATGAGGCAGAGGCATTACCTCTAGTAGGTTGTTGTTGTTGCAAATTAATGGTTGCCATTACTTGTTGCATGCGCTCCTCAAACTTTCTTTGCACAACTTCTCGCTCTTGTCGAAGATGTTCCTCAAACTTGCTTTCCAATTGGCGATATGAAACTTCTCGCTCCTGACGCTCCATCTCCACTTGCCTTTGTACCTTTTTCCGAACCCGAGCATCGAATGTCTCTTGATCCACACTCTGACTATTGGAAGAAGAAAAGCATTATGTAGTATGGTTGTTTAATGGCATGTTAAAAAACCTAGCACCATGTGTTTCGAATCCAGGCAAGCGATCTCCCTTTGGTTGCTTGTCTTCAAGGACAACATTCAAAAGTTTTTCACGAATGCGGGCCGCTCGGTGCTCTCAGAATCCATGCTTCCTTTTTCAATAGCCTCCTCACGAGCACGCTTCTCATACTCTTTAACTAAATAATTTTTCCTTAACTAAATAATTTTTAATTTACTAATAGAAAATAGTATTAACACTTACATAAAGGCTCTGGTAATAAGGCCCTGGTAACAAGTCACTTCATTTAGGTTTAGAATTGGGGTTGGCTTCCATCCCATCCTGAAATGCACGATTATATGATTTGCAAATATCACTTTGTCTATTTGCAATTGTTTTGTCTAAGGCCTTTGATTGTGATGTAGGTTGGCAACAGAGAACAGAAGCAGCGGAGGTTGGCAACAGAGAACAAAGGCAGCAGGTCTGGAGCTGAGGCGGGCGCCTCATGTAAGCCCAGGCGGGCGCCTGGCCATCAGTCGAGGACTTCGCAGCAACGCAAATGTAAGTAGCAGACATCAGAAAACGGGCTTCAATGTTGCTGGCTTTGGGCTTAAATGGTTTTAGGGGTTTTTAGGGTTTTATTAAAATATTAAGTAAGGTTATTTTTGTAATTCATCATTTATTAATTAATTAGGGTTTTAGAATGTTCTTGGGATTAGTATTTAAACAATGTTAGGGTTTTATTTTGAGGGAGACTTTTTGATTATATGAAATAGAAAAGAAAAGCTTTGGCTTTCGAAATTGATTCTTGTCATTATTCGTTCGGTCATTCTATTCTCTAGCCTATTCGGAATTATTTGGTATCAGAGCCAGGTTCATATATCAATGGCTGAACGAGGACGCGTTGCTCGTATAGTGGACGTGGTGGTCGATAGAGCAGCCGTGCGGCGGAGCCCCAAGAAGATGACTATCATTACAAACGACGCCATCGCAATATCGAGATAGATGAGATTCGAAGACGGATTCAAATACTCCAGAACCGCTTGGATCGCAGAGAAAAGCTTCTAGCGAAAAGGGGTTCAGATTCGGTTATTCCAGCCGAGGAAAAGGAGTATCGAGAGGGGATGGATTCCTTCGCCCTAAATCGGGGACATCATGATAGGTATGCAACTAACCGTTCGAGGGATGTCGATATGAGGATCGAACTTCCGGAGATCGAAGGTAAGGTAAATCCTAATGATTCCTTTGATTCTTGGATAGATACTATTGGGTTCAAAGAGGGCTTGTTTGTCGAATCTTCAAGTGAGGAAAATCTTGTTGATTGGTCAAAACCCCCTCTGTTTGATGCAAATCCGGAAGAATTGATTGATTCTTGGATGGATACTGTTGGTTTTAAAAAGGGTTCTTTGTTCGAATCTTCAAGCCACGAGAATCTTGTTGATTGGTCCAAACCACCTACGTTTGATATGTGTCATTGTGACGTTTGTCAAGTGACGACAACCGATCCTGTTTATTACAAAAATAACCCTACTTAATATTTTAATAAAACCCTAAAAACCCCTAAAACCATTTAAGCCCAAAGCCAGCAACATTGAAGCCCATTTTCTGATGTCTACTACTTCTGTTTGCGTTGCCTGCTGAAGTCCCTCGACTGATGGCCAGGCGCCCGCCTGGGGTTACATAAGGCGCCAATCAAAGGAATCATTAGGATTTACCTTACCTTCGATCTCCGGAAGTTCGATCCTATCGACATCCCTCAAATGGTTAGTTGCATACCTATCATGATGTTCCCGATTTAGGGCGAAGGAATCCATCCCGTCTCGATACTCCTTTTCCTCGGCTGGAATAACCGGATCTGAAACCCTTTTCGCTAGAAGCTTTTCTCTGCGATCCAAGCGGTTCTGGAGTATTTGAATCCGTTGCCGAATAGGCTAGAGAATAGAATGACCGAACGATAGAACAAGAATCAATTTACGAAAGCTTCAAGCTTTTCTTTTCTATTTCATAAAATCAAAGTCTGCCTAAAAACATAAACCTAACAATGTTTAAATACTAATTAAGAAAATCCTAATGAAAACCCTAGAACACTTTTTAATTGAAAGGACTAAAACACCCTAAATTAATAATTCATTAAAACATTAAAAACCCTAAAACTTAAAGCCCAAAATCAAGCCAACGCTGAAGCCCGAAACTGCCGCTGCTGAAGTTTGCCCGCCTGTTGCCCAGGCGGCCGCCTAGCCTCACCTGAGGCGCCCGCCTGGCCTCACCTGAGGCCCCCGCCTCACATCCAGCGGCCTTCCCCTGTTTCTGCCATTGCTTCCTTGTTGCTGCCTCTGTTCTCTTCCTGTTGCCAACCTGCCTCATCCTCCCCTCCTTAGAAAAGACTCGTCCTCGAGTCAATATCCTCGATATGAACACCACGATACCCCGAAAAATCTGAACTCCATCCGCAAAAGGAATTCGATGCCCTTGACGAACTTTAAACTTCATTGCTCTTGTGGCAGCATCCATCCAATCAGCCCAATGCATTGATACAAAAGACTCAATAATCAATTTCTGAATGATATATCGAACAGAAGAATGGGGAACATATGTGTCAAACGGATCTATGTACCCAAGATCGATGGTAACCGCTTCAAACATCCACACCAAGGTTGCCCCTTGATTAGCAACTACTTCCTCGGTCTCCTTATCTGACTCAGCAGATGATTTATTGTCATCAACAGGATCGGTTGTCATCGCTTGAGGAACATCACCATGACACCCATCAAACATAGGTGGTTTGGACCAATCAACAAGGTCTTCTTGACTTGAAGGCTCGAACACAGAACCCTCATTGCAACCAACAATATCAATCCAAGAATCAATCAATTCTTCAGGATTTGCATCAAACAGAGGGGGTTTTGACCAATCAACAAGGTTTTCCTCACTTGGAGATTCGACAAAAAAACCCTCTTGACACCCAACAGTATCAATCCACAAATCAAAGGAATCATTAGGATTTGCCTTACCTTCGATTTCTGAAAGTTCGATCCTCTTATCGACATCCCTCGAACGGTTAGTTGCATACCTATCATGATGTCCCCGATTTAGGGCGAAGGAATCCATCCCCTCTCGATACTCCTTTTCCTCGGCTCGAATAACTGGATCTGAACCCCTTTTCGCTAGAAGCTTTTCTTTGCGATCCAAGCGGCTCTGGAGTATTTGAATCCGTCTTCGTATCTCATCTATCTCGATATTGCGACGGCGTCGTTTGTAATAATGGTCATCTTCTTGGGGCTCCGCTGCACGGATGCTCCATCGACCACCACGTCCACTACGAGCAACGTGTCCTCGTTCAGAACTGGAGCTCTGATACCAAATAATGCCGAATAGGCTAGAGAATAGAATGACCGAACGATAGAACAAGAATCAATTTCGAAAGCTTCAAGCTTTTCTTTTCTATTTCATAAAATCAAAGTCTGCCTAAAAACATAAACCTAACAATGTTTAAATACTAATTAAGAAAACCCTAATGAAAACCCTAGAACACTTTTTAATTGAAAGGACTAAAACACCCTAAATTAATAATTCATTAAAACATTAAAAACCCTAAAACTTAAAGCCCAAAATCAAGCCAACGCTGAAGCCCGAAACTGCCGCTGCTGAAGTTTGCCCACCTGTTCTCCAGGCGGCCGCCTTGCCTCACTTGAGGCGCCCGCCTCATGCATCCAGCAGCCTTCCCTGTTTCTGCCATTGCTTCCTTGTTGCTGCCTCTGTTCTCTTCCTGCAGCAATGTTAGGGTTTTATTTTGAGGGAGACTTTTTGATTATATGAAATAGAAAAGAAAAGCTTTGGCTTTCGAAATTGATTCTTGTCATTATTCGTTTGGTCATTCTATTCTCTAGCCTATTCGACATTAGATTGACTTTAGGAATCCCTTCGTGGACTCCTTTGATTGTTTGGCGGTTTAAGTTCTCACCTCGATTAGTCGCAGTCTAAATTCAGTCTATACTTCATTGATCGCATTGATTTAAGTAATGTTTAATGATTTGCGGGTTCATATCTTTAAGATGATTCATCATTAACTAATTTAAATATTTACCAATTTTGATCAAGTCAATTCATCATCTTGATAATTTTTAGTCAATTCAAGCATTCTTGAGTAATCTCCACATTTAGGTTGTTTATAACCTTTGGGGAATGCATAGGATTGATAAGAAATTACTAGACAAAAATCGGCGTAGAGTCGAGAATGTGTTATTTTCGAAAATAAACGCATAGGCTTTCAGGGGTGAATAGCAAGTGGCTTACACTCTCGACTAGCGGCAATAGGCGCGCCTTGAGGTGGGAACGCTAACCGTGGATTGGGGAGCCAATAGGTCTCGTCCTGTCGGGCTGCATTTCACTAAGGTTTGAAATTTAACGTTACAGAGTACACTTTCCTTTTAATACAGGGAAGTAACCAGCTTTCCCACTATACAACTAACTCACTCAAGTCTAACAAACTATAAGGCTAACAAACTTTAGAGAGAGAGAGAGAGAGAGAGAGAGAGAGAGAGAGAGAGAGAGAGAGAGAGAGAGAGAGAGAGAGAGTGGAGCATGACGTTACCGTAAATGATTGAAGCTGAAACTATACCAGAGTGATGCTGAAGAATCTAGAGAGTGGTTCAAATGATGTTCAACTCCATGTTCTTGTAGTTTCTATTTCCAGTGAGAAAAAATATCCATTACTAAAAATATGCTGATTGCATAAATCTTGTCTACATTTTATTTCTCTACACATATCTTTACATTTCACCAAACTAATTAATGACAAACATAATTTTTCTAATGATGAGATCTTCTTTACCTTAGATCAAGCCATTACAAATAATCGTGAATACAGTTTTTCTCATATCAAGACTCCTATCTCAATTGAGGTCTTGAATACTCCTTCTGTCCCACAATATGATTTCTAGTTTGATTTTCAATATTTTTCAGTTAATCCTTCGAGAATCCATTGCCCAAAAAAAAAAAAATGAGACCACGTAGGGGCACAGAAATTGGTCTGTGCTACTGCTGCCATTACCCTCTTCACTTTCCAATCCCTCACCATTTGACCTCCCTAAATTTTTGGAGTTAGGCCTCTGAAATTATGTAGCTTTACTCAGGTAGTTGGGTAACAAAAATCTTTAGACAAGCAGTTGTGTTATCCAAAAAATAATAATAATAAAATAAAATCTTGAAGATGACTTAATATCGAGGTGCTATATTGTGCATGGAGCTGAGGGATAAGGAATTATGTATGTGCCTTTGTTGCGTTTCGTTTGGGGGAATGACAATCAAAGTTTTGTGAAATCTGTAGTTTTTATTGTAAGGAATTGGGACACTACAAGAGGGATTGTCCAAATCGTAAGGACAATTCGGTGAATGTGACAGTCGAAGGTGACGATGTACTGGTTCTGAGTGTTAGTAGTGCACTAGAATCATGGGTGCTGAATTCGGGGGCATCATTCCACTCTTGCGGGCATAAGGAAGAGATGGAGAATTACACTTCCGGTGATTTCGGTAAGGTCTATCTGGCGGATGGCGAGCCTTTGTAAATCAAGGGGAAGGGGGATGTCAGAATAGGAGCATCGGACGGGAAGGTCTTGCATCTGAACGGGGTCAGACACATTTCGGGTTTGAAAAAGAACCTACTTTCAGTTGGGCAGTTGGACGAAGAAGGTTACAAGGTGACATTCGAGTGCGAGGCTCGGGTTATTACCAAGGAGGATTGTGAGATCGCTCGAGGTAATAAGGAGGGTACATTGTATTTGGCAAACAACACCAAGGATAGTATTGCGGTGGCGGCAGCCAAGGGTGATACTGATTTGTGGCACTGTCGATTGGGTCACATGAGTGAGACGGGGATGAAGGTGCTTTGTTCAAAGGGACTACTACCGGGTTTGAAGACAGTCAACGTGGGGATCTGCGAAGATTGTATGTTTGGCAAACAGGGGAGAAATAATTTCTCGAGGACAGGTAGGGGTTTGAGGGAAGCAAAGTTAGAATTGGTTCACACGGATTTGTGGGGGCCATCTCCGGTAACGTCTCTGGGTGGTGCGTCATATTACATGACCTTCATTGATGATTCTACAAGGAAGGTTTGGGTCTATTTCCTGAAGAGGAAAGATGAGACTTTCGAGGTGTTCAAGAAGTGGAAGGCCTTGGTGGAGAATCAGACGGGACTTAAGCTTAAGTGCTTGAGATCAGACAATGGTGGGGAGTATGAGCTCGGGGAGTTTAGGGAATATTGTGCTGCGAATGGTATTCGTATGGAGAAGACTCCAAAGCGGACACCACAACTCAACGGGGTAGCAGAGAGGATGAACAGAACATTGAATGAGCGGGCTAGAAGTATGAGATTGAAGTGTGGACTTTCGAAGACGTTTTGGGCATATGCAGTTGACACGGCGGCTTTCTTGATCAATCGGGGACCATAGGTACCATTGGGGAATGGAATTCCAGAGGAAACTTGGAGTGGCAAACAGGTAAATCTGTCCTTTCTTCGCATATTTGGCTGCGTTTCTTATGTTCATGTTGATTCTGCTGAGAGAACTAAATTAGATGCAAAATCTGTTAAGTGTACGTTTATTGGGTATGGCGGGGATGACTTCGGGTATAAGTTTTGGGATGACCAAAATCATAAAATTATTCATAGTCGAGATGTGGTATTCAATGAACAGGTATTGTACAAGGACAGAAAGGGGGCATCTGATGACACTAGTTCGGAACCGAAAATTATAGAGGTGGATATTCCAAACTCGGGTGGGAGCATAACGGTTCATGATGACCATGGTCAGGAGGTCACTGAAGATGAACCACGTACTCCAGAACCGTATATTCCGCTGCGTATATCCAGCAGATTGCGTGGATCGCCTGACAGGAATAATCCATCCAATTATTATTTGCTATTGATAGATAATGGGGAACCGGAATGTTATGCAGAGGTTGTTCATAGTGCACTTTGTAACAAGTGGAAAGCTGCGATGGATGATGAGATGGACTCATTGAAGGCCAACAAAACTTGGGAGTTGACTGAACTACCTAAGGGGAAGAAGGCATTGCATAACAAGTGGGTTTACAGGATCAAGGAGGAAGCGGACGGTAGCAAAGCGTTACAAGGCAAGACCGGTTGTAAAAGGGTTTCAAAGAAAAGTACGGTATTGACTACACCGAGGTATTCACTTCGGGTGTGAAGATGACCACTATCAGAATGGTTCTGGGGATAGTAGTGGCGGACAACTTGTTGCTTGAACAGATGGATGTGAAGACAACCTTTCTTCATGGGGACTTGGAGGAAGAAATTTACATGGTACAGCCAGAGGGTTACTTGTCTAAGGGTAGCGAGGAGCTAGTTTGCAGATTGACTAAGAGCTTGTATGGCCTTAAACAAGCTCCTAGGTAGTGGTACAGAAAGTTTGATGGGTTCATGCACGACATTGACTTTATCAGATGTGAAGCGGATCATTGTTGCTACTTCAAGAACACGGACAATGGGTATATAATCTTGCTGTTATATGTGGACGACATGCTAATAGCGGGCTCTAGCAGTAGAGAGGTAAACAGATTGAAGACTCAGTTGTCAGAACGGTTCGAGATGAAGGATTTGGGAGAGGCCAGAAAAATCTTGGGCATGCGGATTGACCGGGATAGGGAGTCGGGCAAGTTGGTTCTTTCACAAGCAGAATACGCTGAGAAAGTCTTGGCAAGGTTTTGTATGGAAGAGGCTAAGCCAACAGGGACGCCATTGGGTTTGCATTTCAAGCTATCCGAGAAGGACTCACCTATGGGCAAGGAGGAGCGTGACAAGATGGAGAGAACTCCATATGCTTCAAGAAAGGGGGAGTCTCATGTATGCAATGGTGTGTACAAGACCGGACATTGCACATGCGGTGGGAGTAGTCAGCCGGTTTATGGGCAATCCAGGAAAGCAACATTGGGAAGCGGTTAAATGGATCCTGCGTTACTTGAAGGGTACTGCTGGTAAGGCTCTGTGTTTCTTAAGCAAGGAGGTGGTGTTAGCGGGTTATGTTGATGCGGACTTGGCATCAAGTGATCTTGATAAGAGGAGAAGTACTACGGGTTATGTGTTCACATTGGGTGGTACGACAATCTCCTGGGCTTCTAAATTGCAGAAGATCGTGGCTCAGTCAACTGCAGAAGCAGAATATGTGGCAGTGACAGAAGCAAGCAAAGAGATGGTATGGCTGCAGAACTTCTTGGGTGAACTTGGGAAGACGCGAAGTGGTAACGTTCCCTACAGTGACAGTCAGAGTGCAATACATTTGGCTAGGAATCCGGCGTTTCATTCGAGGACGAAGCACATTGAACTGAGGTTTCACTACATCAGACATCTCTTGGAGGAGAAGATCTTAAGGCTAGAGAAGATATTGGGATCGGAGAATCCGGCTGACATGTTGACAAAGGTTGTGAATCTTGAGAAATTGAAGCTGTGCAAAGCTTCAATTGGGCTTGGAGAATAGAAGAGGAGGATGGCACTACCATGATCGAGGTGAGCACTAGGAGGACACCAAGGATGAGTTGAAGAACGGATACGGGGCTTGTATATGTGGTTGATCTCTAGGTGGGAGATTGTTGGGATAGAGGACCAACCGGACTAGACTTCGGGGCAAAAGGGGAGAAATTCGTCAGAAGTTTCTGGAGCTGAGGGCGACCGCGCAGGTGATGAGCGCGACCGCGCACTTGGGCAGTAGGTGAGGCTCGGAGGAGATCCATTCATGGGCGGCCGCGCTTAGGGACTAGGGCGACCGCGCTGGAGGGGCTAGCGAGGGCGCAGGAGTTACTGGATACTAGCGCGGACGCGCACATGGGGAGAGCGGCCGCGCTTGGTCGCGAGTCTGGGCCGGGTCTTTTGGCAAATTTCGGATTTCCTTTTGTAAATCTAGGGTTTGGCTGTATTCCTAGGTCATATATAAGCATTGTTCCGCCCCTTTTCTCATTGTAACATTATTCTACATATTATAGTGCAAGATCCTGGCTTGTTAGTGCCCCCAGACGTAGCCAATCAAATTGGTGAACTGGGTTAACAATTTCTGTGTTCTTCTTTGTGATTTATTTCTTGTGCTTGGTTTGTGTGCTCTAATCGTTCTTGTAGGTTTGCTTGGTAGTGGAGGGCCATATTCACAACACGCCCTACCTCAAATAAGGACAAATTACCCTTTTTGTTCGTCCCACCTAAATGAGGACCGCCCAAAATTGTAATGCGTTTATACTTTTATATTCAATGGGACTCACTTGTTATACTTACCAGAATAATTCACTTATTATTTCTCATACTCATTCTCTATTATATTTTACTTTTATACTCACAGCACCTCTTTTCACTCATTCTCTCTCCTACTTTTCCTTATTCACTATGCCCAAAAGTTAGTCTCATTGAGGTAGGACGGAGGGAGTACACCCTAATAATGATAAATCAAATTATTTCATCCTTAAAATTGTTTACAATAGATAAATTATTTGATTGAGAAACTAATTTCTCACTTACGCTCGTGAAGTATGTTTGTTTAGTGTTATAGTAGTAAATGTGCAGAATGTTAACAACAAAATGCTTTTCATAGTGTTTCAAGGGAATACATTAAGTCTTTTGGTCATGGGAGGTCACATGTTCAAATCCTACCAAAAGACATTAATTTTTAAATAGGCTGTCGAAAGGAGGGATGTGGACGGCCGAAGGTGGGGTGGTCGGATGGTTTGGTCGCCGAAAGGAGGTGGGGAAGCAAGAGGATTGCGGCGGCTGTGGTGGTTGGAGGTGGTTGTCGGACGGAGGTTACCGAAAAAAGACCGGAGACCATTGGTCCGCGGCGGCGAGACGGTGGTGGTGGCTGGTTAGATGGGGGTGATTGACCGGCGGGAGAGGAAGTTTTAAGGGTATGGGGAGGTGGGGGTACGTATTTTTGCCATTAAGAATTATTAAAATGAGGGTTAGGGACTTTACAATGTTTTATTTCAACCCAAGGAGCTACCTGATCTGGAAAAAATATTGTCGTCGGGTGGGATGTTTAACTTATTTGGCAGTCACTCGTCTAGATTTGGCTTATTCTGTACACATTTATCTCAATATATGCAAGCACCTTGTGTTGAACATTGGGAAGCCGCCTTACGGGTTCTTCATTACTCGAAAGGAACACTCTTTCTTGCGAGCTATGGCTTAACTCTTTAGGAAACGCACCTTAATAGCGCATTTAAAAAGCGCTATCTAAGGTGTACACTTACGTAGCGCATCCTCATCTTTAAATTTAATAATCAAGGAAATAATAATAATAATAATAAAAAAAATTAACTAACATAGCGTATATTAGAAAAACGCTATCTATGTAAAAGCTTACGTAGCGCTTATTAAAAGTGCTATGGTAGCAAACGCTTCCTAAGGGCTATTTTTTTTCTTTTTTGAGGCGTACGCGTATCGCTCTCTCTATCCTATTTGCCGCTGTTCTCTCTTCTCTCCCACCCACGTCCCTACACACTCTCTCCCTCTCTATCGATTCCCTAAACCACGCAACTTACCCGGCCCTCTTCCTCCTCCGTGCCATTGCCGCTGAATCCTCCTCCATCGCCTCAGATTTCACCGCAATTACCAACCAATTTCGATGGTAGCTGATAACTAGAGCCATCCGGTTGATGTTGGAACAAGGAGGAGAAACTGGTTCAAAACCCTAAATCTATAGGGGGAGACGATGGCTGAGTTTAATAATCAGGTAATTCTCTGATGATGGGTTACTGATTACCCGATTATTGTTGGTCTTATATCTCTCTGCATAATGTTGTTTCCGTGAATATACCCTAAACCGCTGGTTCACCACAGATGAAAAAGAATTGGTTGGTGGGCATACCTCTATTTCTGCATATTATCTTCCTGCAATAGCTATTTATCTGTCCTGCTTATTTTGGTTGCAGTCTTTGTGTTTTACTTCTATAGACTATTTGTTTAATTTTTCTCAGATGTGTAAAATAATACTTATGGGGATCAATATTTTTTAGGAATCTTTGTGTTTTATCAAAATGATGAACCTTTTTTTCTGTTTTAAAAAAATTGATTACGACACTATTTCTATAATTGGTATCGAGTTGTGCAGTTTTTGCTCTCGCAGTTACTGAAATTTGTAGCTCTAAACACTTTCTTGTTTGTAGTTATTAGACTGTGTCATTGGTTGGGACAAATTACCCAAACATTTCCATCTAAATGTCACCAATTATCTTCTCTAAACCTAGACTATACAATGTACATGTTTGGCACTTGAGCTATCCTTGTTAGGTGTCAATGCTTTCTGACTTCCAGCTTTCTCGCCATTAATAATAATTCCAATTTTGATATAAAACAGATGTTCTTGTGCACATGCATTTCTATTTTTCTATCACCACATAACAATGCTAAAATATGATTTATTTATTATTTTGAGCAGGAAACAAATCATTCAGTCTTTTCATTATCATCCGACTCCGAATCTGGTCCTGCAACCAGTCCTCTAAGGGATGACAACCATGAAAAGTTAGATTCAGAGAAACCACAAGACGACCAATCAAAGAATGAGAAGAATAAGGAATCTGTTCTTACAGAATTCTCCTAAGAAGAAGGCACAATTAGAAGATCAGGGACCTACGAAGACAAAAGTAAACATCCACATGAAGAAAGGTATGGAGTAGACTTGATAGCAGGGTCCCAAGCTCCCATGGTGCTTTCATATAGAATGACAAAGATATCAGATTATGAGGAGAACCCATCTCTCTCTCTCTCTCAAATGTGCACACACAAATTTTTACATTTTCATTCTTGTCCTAATCTGGTTTAGATGTGCTGTTTGATGATGGTATAGATAATGATGGTGGCATGGAGGTTGTAGAGGAGGGAACAACTGAGAAGCCACTTGGACCGTATGTAAGAAGATTCAGCAGTAATTAATTTAAATTTGTTTGATTAATGCTTGCATTGTTGAATTATCTTTATTTTCCGTGAAAAATTGCAGGTCTCATCTTCAAAAGTGCCATTGGTACTTTTTGAGAAAGTCCAACGTTCAAAAGTAAGCTCCACATCAGCTACCATTTAATGTCAAGTAATTTTCCATATCTTGAGAAATTCTCCTCATGGCAGTGAGTGAAATTTCGAAACTTATTGGTTATAGTCAAATCCAAAGAAAAATTATGCTATATACAGTTTTCTTCTTTATAACGAACAGTTCATTACAGGCATACATGTAGGATTATAAATCATTCATTTAGACTTGTGCACAACAAATGCTTCATTGATTTTTCATTAAAGCCTAACCTGTATGAGTGTGCAGGTTATGACCTAAAATATATATGAAATCTATGACAAAAAAGCGATGCATGTGAAATTGATATGTTTGTTCCTTGCTTCTGTTTTACCAGCCTACTTCTGTAGGTTTCTCACTTGTCATATATATTATCATTGAATTGTGGACCTCTTGCTATTAAATTTTTTGTATTCTGGGCAGGCACTTGTTGAGTGTGAAGGTGAATCCATAGATTTGAGTGGTGACGTCGGTTCTGTTGGACGAATAGTTATTTCAGATAACCCATCCAAAGATCATGACATGCTCTTAGATTTGAAAGGTATGCCTGGTTTTTAATTTGATTAGAGCGATGAGCTCACTTTCTTTTGTGTGGCTCCACATACTTTCTTTATCCTTTTGTCGCATCCGCAAGGAAGAAAGTTCTGAAACATAAGCATGGTGCTAACTCAAGTCCCACATGAAGTCAATGTCTCATAGAATTATCTATATGTTATCTAAGGCTTAGATGCTCTGATATCTTCCTCTTTATAGCTTGTATCCACTTCTTCTATTTCAGGAACTACATACTCCCTCCGTCCCACTATACTTGACACTTCTTTCCATTTTGGGCCGTCCCACTATACTTGACACCTTCCAAAAATAACCAAGTTTTTATATTTTTATATTCACTCTACCCCACCACTCATTCTCTCTCTTCATTTTCTACCACATATTTATTCAACCAACACTACTATTTACCCCACTCATTCTCTCTCTTCATTTTTCACCACACATTTTTTTTATTTTATTTTTTTTCCTTGGTTTTTGAACCCACCCCTTGGGTGTCAAGTATAGTGGGACGGAGGGAGTATAAAACAACAATAGTACTTTCCAGAACATTCTGCGTGGTATGCATTATTCTTCAAGTCCATTCCTCTATTCACCCTGCCATGCACCTCTGAAATAATTTAATTTGATGTGATTTAAATTGCTTTCTTCCTCCTCCCACAGGTTAGTTTTGGTCCATCATAAGCAAAGGTTCGTTTCTTGGTACTTGTTTTCTCTTCAACTTTAGCTTTTGTTCCCCCACTTTGTCCAAGGGGTTTTACGTCACAACTCACAACACATGGGCATCAAATAGTCTCCTATCCATTGAAATTTTTCGCTTTAGAATGAAAAAATAAAATAATCGAGTGAAAAAACCCTTCCTACCTACCCTTTTATACTACATTTGAAAGATTACATATTATCTTAGAACGGTTCTTCATTGATCAGATAGAGGCAATATTGAATGACTTCATTCAGCTGGAACCACAATCTAACATTTATACGTCTGAAACCATGATTGAAGGTTAGTGCCTCATTTTGATGGTTCCATTTGTTTACATATGTTGAAGTCAATGAATTTATCGTGTTTGAGGTGCATTGAAAATGATTATGGGATGGATTTCGGGTAGAATTTGAAATTCAGTTTTATAAAATAATTCGTTCACTAGTATTCATACTTTTTTTCTTTCATGTGTTTCCTTAGTTCTTTATAACTATTTATCAGTTGGCAAATTCTTTGCTGTTGAACCAAGTAATAATCTGTATACCACGAAACTTCATTCGTCTAGTATAATGTGTTTAATATCCTATGAGTTTGTAATTGAGAATGATCATATCATGCCAACTAAAGCAACTTTTGAATTAAGACCACAGCCATCAGGTATTTAGAAATTCATTCATAAAAGTATATCACTGTCAATTTGGATGAAGCACAAATTGCCTATTTTATTTTCTTCAAAACAAAATTTAGTGCAAGACTTGCACGTTGACTCAAGCTCAACGCTGAAAAGGAGTCGCTAACATACAGAGGACAAGCTCTGTATAGCCTTTTGACAGATGTGGCTGAAGGTATTGCTGGAATTGCAATCCTGCATCGCTGCCTCTCAATGTTCCGACCTCTTTCATCTGATTGGTTCAGATTCACCCTAAAGGGAAATTGGCTATTTGATGTTGTCTTGGGATGCCTAATGTTTCCCCTGGTCAACCGGCTCTCACAATTCAACCTAAATTTGTTGCCTATGTTACCCTCCCTCGACACCTATTACCGTCTCAAATGTTGAGCAATCAATTGTTGTACGAGATCCAGTGGCAATGGCACTTTATGCTGTAGTGGTTTCCATTTGTGCCCCTGACTGGGAGGAGATTGTCTTTTGTGGGTTTCTTCTTCCTTCCTTAACCAGGTACATGCCTGTCTGGTGCTCAATTTTGGTGAGTTCAGTAGCTTTTGCATTGGTACGTACTCCCCGCCCCCGGATTTGGTTTCCTTTCATTTCTATTCCCAGTTGTTATTGTTGTTGTCGTTGTTGTTGTTGCTCTGTTGTTGTTGTTGTTGTAGCAGATAACAGAATAGTATGCCATATAATAAAAGAATCATTCATCTTCCTATCAGTCCTCTGGAAAGTGCTTGAATTAGTGTCTCTTAGCTTATTTTATGTCAGTACCTTGTACTGAAGTACTGAGTACTGAGTACATCCTATGTCTGCCTCATTTTTTTTTTCTACAGATAACAGTTAAGCACCTGAAACACTGAAATGGGTTACTTATAGCAGGGTTCATTTATTTCTATATGTCTCTTTCTCTCAAAAAAGGCTCCTAAATATCTGGTTCAAATTATCCCAAAAGAAAGAAACAAGGCTTAAGTGCCACTGCTACAACTTTCTGGTATTACATCTATTTATTCAAGTTCATTATGGTTAAGAATAGCTTATAGCTGGAGATTAGCTTCTTCATGCTGTCCTTCAAGGATATTGTGAGGAAACGATAATCCTCTCTATTTGTTATACATTATCATAGTATCAGTCAATTCCACGTGAAGAAACTAGATTTAATTCCAGTTTGAAGATAGACTAAGCTACATTGTATGTACAATAGCGAGTTTGACCAGGGGAAGATGCCCCTCCACTTTCTCTGTTAATGTGTCCGTCTGCTTGTGTGGGAGAGTTGTTTGGGGGTGGGGAGGAGGGCTGCTGCGTAAATCTACCCTTACTATACCAAGGCCTTGCCTCTTTCTCTCTTGTGGGCATTCTGGTGAAATTTTAGAGCTATGCGTTAACGGGCAATTGTTGAGACTTAGGTCAATTGAAAGTGGATTTGATGTCTGAGAGGACAAATATTGATCCATGTAAAAGCTTCCCTGAATCACATTGTAGCTATAGGGGCATATGAGAATTGAGATGTAAAGCAGCTAGAAGACATGCATTACAGGTTGAGACTTAGGTCAATTGAAAGTGGATTTGATGTCTGAGAGGACAATTGTTGATCCTTGTAAAAGCTTCCTGGCCACCTGAAACCCATTGCCTCCTCCAAGCCATCAGACACCCGCCCACATGATTCTAAACCCTGTATTACATTTATGAGATCTTGCTGCCACTATTTCACCATCCCTACTTGATTTGTGAACAAGTGAGTGAGCCTGGACACAAGTAATTTGTTCATGGGTAGTTGAAATTTTCTAGCTGCGTCTCTTTCTCTCTTGTGGGCATTCTGGTGAAATTTTAGAGCTATGTGCCCTTGTTACTGCCGCCGTTGCTGTTGCTGTTGTTGTTGTTGGGCATGCTGTTGTTGTTGGGCATCTGTATTTTGGCTTAATTTTTTTCAATAATATTGTTTCTAATAAATATTTTTCTGTAATTTTTTTTGGTACAGTTTGTCCATACAAACCGATTCAAGTGTTATCCTTCGAGAAAAATGCAGATTTTTCAGATTAATTGGGCAGTATACTTGTATAACCGATTTCTTAAGGAGAAGATGGGAGGGAAGTAGTAGAAAATTGGCATTACAAAATTTTTTGGTTCTAACTAGTATTGATTGTAATATTAATGATATTGATGATCGAGAGAACAAATATTTTTTTACTCTTGTTAGTATAACTCTTTTGGATGATTGTAACAATTATTATTGTGTAAATAAATGAAAGGTTGATTATTATTGTTGAATGGGATTATTGTTAGTTTCTATTATTTTTTTATATAATTTAAAATAGGTGCATATTAATTTTTATTTTTATATAATTTAAAATAGGTACAGCTGAAAAAAAAAATGAAATTTAAAAGCGCTATGCAAGTTGATTTCTAAAAAAATAAAAAAGTGCTTATATAGCGCTTTTTAAAAGCGCTATCTAAGTTCGAGAGCTTATGTAGCACATAAAAACGCTATGCAAGTTGATTTTTTCAAAATAAAAAAAGTGCTTAGATAGCGCTTTTTAAAAGCGCTATCTAAGTTTGGGAGCTTAGATATCGCTTATAAAAGCGCCATGCTAACTTGCATGACGCTAGTTTAGATAGCGCTTATAAAAGCGCTATCTAAGCTAAAAACAAAGCGCTATCTAAGCTCAAATCTGTACTAGTGCCACTTGTTATACTTACCATAATAATTCACTTATTATTTCTCTCACTCATTCTCTATTATATTTTACTTTTATAAACACAACACCTCTTTTCACTCATTCTCTCTCCTACTTTTTCTTATTCACTATGTCCAAAAGTTAGTCTCATTGAGGTAGGACGGAGGGAGTACACCCTAATAATGATAAATCAAATTATTTCATCCTTAAAATTGTTTACAATAGATAAATTATTTGATTGAGAAACTAATTTCTCACTTACGCTCGTGAAGTATGTTTGTTTTGTGTTATAATAGTAAATGTGCAGAAAGTTAACAACAAAATGCTTTTCATAGTGTTTCTATGGAATACATTAAGTCTTTTGGTCATGGGAGGTCACATGTTCAAATCCTACCAAAAGACATTAATTTTTAAATAGGCTGCCGAAAGGAGGGATGTGGACGACCGAAGGTGGGGTGGTCGGATGGTTTGGTCGCCGAAAGGAGGTGGGGAAGCTAGAGGATTGCGGCGGTTGTGGTGGTTGGAGGTGGTTGTCGGACGGAGGTTGCCGAAAAAAGGCCGGAGACCATTGGTCCGCGGCGGCGAGACGGTGGTGGTGGCTGGTTGGATGGTGGTGATTGACCGGTGGGAGAGGAAGTTTTAAGGGTATGGGGAGGTGGGGGTACGTAGTTTTGCCATTAAGAATTATTAAAATGAGGGTTAGGGACTTTACGATGTTTTATTTCGACCTAAGGAGCTACCTGATCTGGAAAAAATATTGACGTCGGGTGGGATGTTTAACTTATTTGGCAGTCACTCGTCTAGATTTGGCTTATTCTGTACACATTTATCTCAATATAAGCAAGCACCTTGTGTTGAACATTGGGAAGCCGCCTTACGGGTTCTTCGTTACTCGAAAGGAACACTCTCTCTTGCGAACTAAGACTTAACTCTTTAGGGATCGTGTGATTCAGATTGGGCGGCTTGTCCTATAATTCGCAAGTCTCTGACTCGTTGGCTTGTCTTTTTCGGTCATTCACCTATCTCGAGGATGTCAAAGAAACAAGAAACTATGTCTCGGTCTTCCGCGGAGGCAGAATATCTGATGCGGACATAATTGCGGAGTCATTTTTGGAGTCGTTTGAGTGTCAACGCGGAAACGGGCATAACTTTTGATTCCGGAGGAGTTACGGGACGCACAGCATATCAAAACGACCGTATTTTCGAGAGGAACAAGATTCATGGGGCTATGCCCCATGAGCAGGCTAAAAAAGGCCCAAAAATGCTTCTAAAGGCCTCAAAAGGCCCGAGGAAGTTTTCTAGCAGTTTTTCCTAGTTTTTGGATATTTTCGTCTTTTGGATTATTTTAGGGTTATTTCGAATTAGGGTTTGGGCCGACTTATTTATACCTTGTTTTAGGGTTTGAAAGACAGTTTTTGCCGTTTTATGAATGAATTCATTCTCTTTCAATTTTCTCGAGCGAAAATTGTTGATTGATTGTTGAATTTCTCGAGCGAAATTCATCGATTAATCTTTATCCAAGTCTTCCGCTACGTCAATATCACTATATGGCAGCAAGTACTTGTGATTTGAAGTGGTTAAAGGGTCATCTATTAAGTCTGGGAGTGCATCATCCAACACTTTTCCACTTTTTGTGATAGTTAATCGGCTTTCCACCTTTGCTAAGAACCCGATTTTCATGAGAGAACAAAATATATTCAGGTTGAATGTCATTTTTGTTAGGACCTAACTATGTAAGCCACATAGTTATAAAATGTTTTGAAAAAGAAATATATCATATGTTATCTAACAGCCAAGATAACATATGACTCTGGACAGCTAAGCCCATAACTCAAACTGCACATCTTATATATCATCTGGACAGCAATGATTTAACCAAGCTTCAATGATCTAACTCAAGACCAATCATATATATTAATGTATTTATTTACATTTGGATCATTACATATTGCCTAAACCATCTAGATCAAAGACTTAGCTCTGACAGCTAAGGTTCTCAAACAGCAAATACTTCATCCCTCTGACAGCTATGATCTTCAGCAAACAATCAGCAGTGTTGTACTTATGTGATGATCAAGATATGCCTTGCCCAATCTCTCTCATCTGATGTTGCCAGCTCATCTCCATGAAGATCACATCCATGGTTGCAGATTCCAGCTATGTCATTATTCAGTCAACAAAGGCTCTAAATGCAACTCCAACATGCATTTACTTCCTTGTCTCCTTGTCCCCTCCAACGGCTATATCCAAGCCTATAAAAGGAGTCCTCCATGACTGAAGACACCACCCCTAACACACACAACTTTTACAACCTTACCTTCAATCCTTCTCAACCTGCAACCAACAATCAAAATATCTTTGAGACACTTGTAACTGACCTCAAGTGTATAAACTAATTTGTAAAACCACTTAAGACTGACTTTAAGTGGGTATTGTAACTTGCTCAAGTATAGAGCATAATCCCTAATAGACTGTACTTATTAGGAAGAGGAAGTTCAAGGAACTTGCCTATCCAATCCTTTGTAAATCTTAACGGGAACTAGATTTAAGTGGATTGATCTCACTTGTCAAAGATTGACAGTGAGGGTGGACGTAGAAGGAGTGAACTCTGAACCACCTTAAAATTCCTTGTGTTCATTTGGTATTATCACACAACACACACACACATATACACACACTTACACCATTCACTTGTCTTTACATTATTTCAAACACTTTTATTCCGCTGCACATTTAACACTTGCTTTTAAATCCAGTTAATATCTGACAGCTAAGATTTCACCTCAGCTGTCAAAGCTTAACTGTCTAACCTTCCAATCTGATTAAAGTAAACAGGACCTTTCCATTGGTTTCAGAGCTTGTCTTCACACACAAAAGTCTAACAACTTGTGAAGGATCAATTACCAACTCACCATGCCTCAACCAATGAGAAATAATGAGAAAGACATTCCCCACATTGATGACTGTGGATCCTTTGAAATCTATGCCTCAAAAATCAAAACCTACCTTGATGCAAACAGCATCTGGAACTGGTATGTTCTAGAAAATGAAGTCACCTGCCTGTGACGATGTTGAATTCCAATTCGCGGAGAAAATTCGATTTTTCGTTTCTTTGAAAACCAAATAAAACCGGAAAAAACGGAGTCGCCACGCCATTTTTGTTTTAAGGGCCAAAACTTTGAAAAATGCCCGAAATGAGAGATTTGGGTTCGGAGGTCACGTTACACGCCGGGAAGAACGTTAGTGTTCACCCGGAATGCCTCGTAAAACGAGTCTTCCAAGCATTAAAAACCATTTGTGTGTGTGTGTGTGTGTTACTTTGGCCAAAAAAAATTGAAACTTAGAAAAGTAAAAATTGGAAAATCTTTATTAGACTTTGAGCGAATCCCATGATTTTTGGTATGATTTTTGGGTTGAGTTTTGGGACTCAAAGGATTTTTTGAAGTTGAAAACCAATTCTGCCAGAATGAAAAAGGCAGTGGACACTTGACTTTGAAATGGATTTAAGGGCTTTAAAACTTCATAATCTGAGGAAACTCAGAAATGAAAGTTGTTCCAGACACCTTAAATAAGTTTTCTGTAAAAGAATTTTCCATTTTGGAGATGATTTGAGGGACCAAAACTTTCTGGAAATCTCAGATGTGGAATCTGGATTTCCAGAGACTGATGAACTGACCTTTAAAAGAAAATTTGAAAAGGGGAGTTTTACTCACGCAAAAAATAAAGTAAAAATATGTCTGGAAATCTCTGGATGTTGGCTACAAAAAGTGTTTTGTAGTCAACACCAAATTCCAAGTTTATCTGTGTCCAAAAAATTAGACCATGGACAGAGGTCTTAGAAAATTGCTACTGGACAGCAACTCTCTTAAGAAGAAAAACATGATTTAAAGGGGGGGGGGTTTGCATCCATGCTTTTCCCCATTTCCCTAGGTTTTGATTAGTGATCACTTAACATTTTAGTGGTGAATCAACTATATCAAACCATCCTTGGGGTACATTAGGACTTAAGCATTTCATTTGCTTGGGAAGGGGAATTTTATCCTTTGAAAATGAAGATTTGATGTATGAAAATGATTTTTAGGGTTTTGAAAATGCATTTGCAAGTAAGTAAGAACACTTTGGAGAGAATTTTGATCCTTGTAGAAGATCAACCATGGAGATGAACTTCCATGGTGATCTTCTTGGATCTAGGGCAAGAAGATGAACAAACTACATTTTGGAGTTTGAAAATGTATGCATGGATGAGAGAGATTTAGGGTAAGGAGAGGGAGGTTATACCTATCTTCCTTGTGTTTGTGTATGAGGCTTGAATATGTGAGTGTTTGAATTTGAGAGTGAGTGGGATTTGGGAAAATAATTAAGAGAAAAAGGTGACAATTCTAGAGAATTCTCACTGTTTTCTCCTTATTTTCGCCAAGGTGCAGTTGTGAATTGTGTTATTGCTTCTTATTTCTGTGACTGAAGGCCTCAATTTATAGCCCTCTGAAAGTGCCAAAGTCATCCACGCGGACCAGAAAGGAAGCGTGCACTGTTCATTAAATGCAGCTCCAGGCTTTGGACACACAAAATATTTTTCAAAAAATTCAAACTGGCTGTGTTTTTCAACTTACCAGATTCGGATTTTTCCATTTCTTTTATTTTTTGAGATTCTTTTCTAGGTTTAACCTTAAATAACAATGCCCACTTTACCCTTGCTTGGTTAGAAAAGTTAGGAATGTTAGGAAATGTTAGGAATGTTAGGACCTTCGTTAATTTTCTAACAAAAATACTAACAACTCAAATTGGAGCACTTACAGTAACCCCTCGGCGACGGTGCTTTCGAAGGAAGCGGGGTCGTCGATAAGAGTAAGGCTCCATATTTGACAGGATGATCAAGTGATCGAGTGGCTGGACCTAGCGATAGGCTACCTACGTATCCCGAATGGGAATCAAGCCGACCGTAGTTCGGGCCTTTGACCCTGGGGATGATGGCGTTTTAGGTGCCTCGAACCTTGATGAGCGAGTTCTGCAGTCGATTGCTGAGAGAAACTCTGCTGGGGATAAGAATGACCATGTTGGTCTGGTGGTTGAGATTGTATATCCGCTCTGTTAGGGATAGGAATGACCATTTTCGGTCTGATGGCTGAGATTGTATATCCGCTCTGCTGGGGATAGGAATGACCATTTTCGGTCTGATGGCTGAGATTGTATATCCGCTCTTTTGGGGATAGGAATGATCATTTTCGGTCTGATGGCTGAGATTGTATATCCGCTCTGCTGGGGATAGGAATGACCATTTTCGGTCTGATGGCTGAACCTAATGATAGGCTACCTACGTATCCTTAGGAGGAATCAAGTCGGCCGTAGTTCGGGTCTTTGACCCTGGAATGACTATTTTGAGGCGTCAACCTGGTGATGAGGGCGTTTTAGGTGCCTCGGACCTTGAAGATGGCGTTTTAGGTGCCTCAGACCTTTGGAGATGATGGCTTTTTAGGTGCCTCGGACCTTTGGAGATGATGGCTTTATAGGTGCCTCGGACCTTGATGATGATGGCGTTTTAGGTGCCTCAAACCTTGATGATGATGGCATTTTAGGTGCCTCAGACCTTGATTTGAAATGTTTTCCCTTAATGGTTTGGGATGGATGGTCCTTCGGTGGACTTCGTCTGCTGCCGAAGGAGAGGGTGACCGTTTTGGTCGGGTGGCTGGACCTATGGTAGGCTACCTACGTATCCTTAAGAGGAATCAATCCAATCGTAGTTCGAAACGCTGCTGGGGGGGGGTTTCGTTGGAGAAAAATCGGGCTTACGTTTTACGGCCGTTGATGATTTTGATGAAAGAAACGGAATTCCGTTATCTTTCTCGGAGAAATCGGACTTACATTTGACTGCCGTTGATGAAAGAGACAGGATTCCGTTATCTTTCTCGGAGAAATCGGACTTACGTTTGACTGCCGTTTGATGATTTTGATGAAAGAAACGGGATTCCGTTATCTTTCTCGGAGAAATCGGACTTACGTTTGACTGCCGTTTGATGAAAGAACGGGATTCCGTTATCTTTCTCGGGGAAATCGGACTTACGTTTGACTGTCGTTGATGATTTTGATGAAAGAAACGGGATTCCATTAACTTTCTCGGAGAAATCGGACTTACGTTTGACTGTCGTTGATGATTTTGATGAAAGAAACGGGATTCCGTTATCTTTCTCGGAGAAATCGGACTTACGTTTGACTGCCGTTTGATGATTTTGATGAAAGAAACGGGATTCCGTTATCTTTCTCGGAGAAATCGGACTTACGTTTGACTGCCGTTTGATGATTTTGATGAAAGAAACGGGATTCCGTTATCTTTCTCGGAGAAATCGGACTTACGTTTGACTGCCGTTTGAAGATTTTGATGAAAGAAACGGGATTCCGTTATCTTTCTCAGGGAAATCGGACTTACGTTTGACTGCCGTTGATGATTTTGATGAAAGAGACATGATTCCGTTAATTTTCTCGGAGAAATCGGACTTACGTTTGACTGCCGTTGATGGTTTTGATGAAAGAGACGGGATTCCGTTATCTTTCTCAGAGAAATCGGACTTATGTTTGACTGCCGTTGATGATTTTGATGAAAGAGACGGGATTCCGTTATCTTTCTCGGAGAAATCGGATTTACGTTTGACTGCCGTTGAGGATTTTGATGAAAGAAACGGGATTCCGTTAACTTTCTCGGAGAAATCGGACTTACGTTTGACTGCCGTTGATGATTTTGATGAAAGAAACGGGATTCCGTTAACTTTCTCGGAGACATCGGACTTACGTTTGACTGCCGTTTGATGATTTTGATGGAAGAAACGGGATTCCGTTAACTTTCTCAGAGAAATCGGACTTACGTTTGACTGCCGTTGACGATTTTGATGAAAGAAACGGGATTCCGTTATCTTTCTCGGAGAAATCGGACTTACGTTTGACTGCCGTTGATGATTTTGATGAAAGAGACGGGATTCCGTTATCTTTCTCGGAGAAATCGGACTTACGTTTGACTGCCGTTGATGATTTTGATGAAAGAGACGGGATTCCGTTATCTTTCTCGGAGAAATCGGACATACGTTTGACTGCCGTTGAGGATTTTGATGAAAGAAACGGGATTCCGTTAACTTTCTCGGAGAAATCGGACTTACGTTTGACTGCCGTTTGATGATTTTGATGAAAGAAACGGGATTCCGTTAACTTTCTCGGAGAAATCGGACTTACGTTTGACTGTCGTTGATGATTTTGATGAAAGAAACGGGATTTCGTTATCTTTCTCGGAGAAATCGGACTTACGTTTGACTGCCGTTAGGGTTCCTTTGAAAGGGGGTTAACTTTGGTTAACTTTGGTTAAGTCTGTTAAGTTGAGGACTAAACTGCAGAGTCCTAAAATTTTAAAGGGCAAAACAGTCATTTTGCCCCTTCAGACTCATCCGCGCGGAGGAGAAAGGAGTCCAGACAGATTTAAATGAGGGCCAACGCCCTTCCTTCTTCTTCCTCATTTTTCTTTTCGCCGAGGCGCAGGGAGAGAACCGAGGAGAGGCCATTGTTAGCCAAGAAAAGCTTCGAAAATCCTCCGTTTTCTTTGATTTTTCGAGCAATGGAACACGGGGAAGCCGCTATTCAAGGCCAAGGACGTGGCCCGGTCGCGGAGAGACGATTGGAGCTCGTTCGAATGAGGAGGCATTACACCCTTTCGCAATCGATTGCGGAGGAGTACTATCCCGATGCGTGGCAACATTGGGCCACTGATCCGAGTCTCCGAACGGTATGCTTCGAATCTCTTCACTTTTTTTGTTGATTTCTTGCTTGAAATAGATTTTGTGATTGATTTTTTTTTTTTTTGAATATCCGAAAATTGTGATGCTCTTGGGCTTGAAATTTGATTTTGATGCCTTGCCTGTTGTAATGAGTATATGGGTAATGCATTTTGTTTGAAAAAGAATGGGCATTTTGCCAAATTTTTTTTTTTAATTCGAAAATTGCATTCTTTTTTTAAAATTCAAAAATTATGTTTTTTTTTTTTTTGACATTGAAATTGGATTTTTGATGATTTGTGTTTGAAAAGAATGGGCATTTTGCCTTTTTGTTTTTGTTGTTTTTTTTTTGAAATGTGAAATGATAAGGAATTGGCCCGAATTTGGGACGGACATGAAAGTATGCATGTATGCACTCTTGTAGGATTTTTTTTTTTTGTAATGGGATGATGAATGATATGAATGATATGAATGCATTTTTTTTTTTGAGAATGTGATTTTCTATGAAAAGTGGGACGGATTTTGATTCCGTTGATTGAATGAATGATTTGTGGAAAAGCTGTTTATTTGTGCTATTTTATGAAAAATGGGACGGAGTTTTTACTTCCGTTGACTCGATGTTATTGACATGCTTTTTTATGTATGAATGAATGAATGGTTGTTGAAAATCTTTTCTTTTGTGTAAGAAAAATGGGGCTGAGTCCATTGTATGCCGTTATGCTGCCCGATTTTTTTTCAAAATTTTATGTCTATGATGCATGTGTATGCTCTTTTTTTTTTTAATGCAATTTTTTTTTGAATGCAATTTTTTTTTTTGAATTTTTTTTTTTAATGCAATTTTTTTTTTGAATGCAAGTTTTTTTAATGCAGTTTTTTTTTTGAATGCAAATTTTTTTTTCTTTGACTCTTTCTTTCTTTTTTTTTCAATTGCAGTGGTGGAGATCGCTTTGTGACGCAGCAGTTGAACAAGATGAAGACTCGAGGATCAGTGGAGTCTGTGGTAGACCTGTGGGACCGGCTTCCAGTCTTGGGCCGAGGAGCTTTGATGAGTCCTAGACAGATCGTCATTGGGACCGGGCTGTACGAGTTTATTGAGTGCCTGAGGGGGTTGGTTAAGTTCTCCAAGAGCAAGGGTCTGATCTTCGCTTTGGCACAGCATTGGTGGGACGCGACCCACACATTCCATTTTTTCTGGGGGGAGGCCACAGTCACACCTTCCGACTACGCAGCGATTACTGGTCTGTCCTTTAAAGGACGGAGCATTGAGTGGAGAGACGGCTACAGTGATCGGGACCTGCAGGATCTTCTAGGTTTTACCCCCATTCCCAAAAAGGGGATGGGGATGGAGTACGCCGTGGTCTACGGAAAGATCGTAGAGACCATCGGGAATTACGAGGCTGGGGACGAGAGAGTGGGCGCGGTGCAGGTTGCCAGGGCTTTCTTGTGGTTTGCCTTTTCGAGCACACTTTTGGACACGCCGAGGGGACGGCGATGTTTGCTTTGGCCGAGGAGTTTGGAGGATGTGGAGATGGTCGGGAGGTCTCTTGGGAGAGGCAGGCCGGCAGAGCTCTATTTTGCCTTGGATCGATATAGCCGGAAGGCCGTCGCCTCTTTGACATGCTTCGAGTTTCCTCCGAGGTACAAGCTTTCTTTTTGCTTTCTCTCTTTCTTTAAGCACGTATTCCTCATTTTTTTGCACCGGATTGATGGGATTTTTCCCTTTCGCAGTAATGGGCTCGAGTTCTTTCACGTCACGATGTGGCGGCAAATGCGGAGTACATCTGGGCATACCCGCCATGCTCTCCCGGAGCAAGTATGCTCGGGAGAAGATAGGTTCTAAGGGGCGCACGACCCTTAAGTACAGTGGAGTGCCCGCTTTCGACGAGGGCCGAGACCGATGAGAGGATGATATTTTATCCCCGGGACCGCTTCGATGTGGAGCACCAAGGGTGCCGAGATATGGACCGTGCAATGAGGATTTTGAGGGGCTTGACTTGCGACGTGTATTATCTGGGAGAGAGAGTGACGCGCCAGCATGGCATGAACTCGCCTTGATGGCTCCAGTGGAGCCTCCCGCCGACATGATGCATCCGAGCGAGAGGTCGGAGACCTGGGGCGACATCGAGGTGGCCGCACTTCTCGGCATTCGTGGCGATTGAGCAAGATCCGGTATTTATCTTGAGGAGGCCGAGGATGCCCTGTGTCCCGAGCGAGAGGGGGTAGGGATCGTACGGTACCCGCGGACGGACTTTTCATATGTCCAGATGGGGTCCGATTGAGGGTGCAGATCCCTCACTCGAGCGGCTTCCACGAGCTTTTCACCTCGTCCGGTATGAAGGTATGGCTTCTCCTTCCCACCTCTTTTTTTTGCTTCGTCTTTTCCTTTCTTTCCCGTCATCATTTTTCGCCTCAACTATTTCTCGACGCTTTGCTTCCGTGCGCTTCCTGAGGTGGTCGTGGAGAAGCCGACGAAGCAGTGATCGGGGCTAAGAGATTCATTAGGAGGATGGTTGCTTGTGGAGCCCCTCAGTGCTAGAGCGAGGCGAGCACACTCGGCGCCCGTCGAGCGGGAGACTTCCCCGAGCCTTCTCGAGCGTTCTTCCGAGACTCCTCTTTCTCCTCTCATAGATCCCAGCGTGGTGCCGCCTTCGACCACGTCATTCTCTGGGATCCGTACGGGCAGGGGCATGTCTCGGCATCACGGTGGGTCTTCTTCACACGTCCAGAGTCCGACGCATTCACCTTCGGATATGACTTCTTGCGGATCTTGGTCCGTCGTATCGTAGCGTGCCGGTTGGTCCCGACGAGCCTTCTTCCGAGACGAGGACGATGATTCCGAGCCCGAGACATTCATGGCTACCGAGGAGGCGGGCCCGAGCCGCAAGAGGGGTCGGGGAAAGCACCGGCCACCGAGGATTCCGATTGACTTCCGAGATTGATTTCGGACCTGGGACTCGGGATTGTACTTATTCGTACGTATACATTTTATGCACATTTTTTTTTTTGCTTTTCTCTTTTTTTTTTTTGGAATGTAATAATTTAGGATTTTATTTTATTTTATCTATCATGAATGCAATTTTATATGAATGCATTGTTGCATGAGCCCCGGTTTTTTGGCAAGGGTGTGAGTGTTTGGTATGTGAACTGTTTGGGCAGGCTTTGCACAGGTTTCGAGCAACCGGGATGAAAATATTCCTCCGTGGTGCAGCAGTTTGGACTGTTGCAGATTTTTTTCTGGTGGTGGCAATTATGTCCGCGCGGATAGGACAGAATCTCGACACCGTCCTTTAATTTTGCTTCTGATCTGGTCTTCCTTTATTTCAAATTCAAACACCTTCTTCAACCACCAGTTCAAACAGCCATTTTCGGGAAGAAGGAGAGAAAAACCATGGAGAGAATTGTGAGCATGCAAAATCCACCCAAATTATCCCAAAATTCTCAAATGCAATTCTTCACCAAGTTTAAAGAGTGGTCTCGGGAGATTATGCATGAGAGGAGGTCATTCTTTGAAGAAAGGTACAAGATACGATGCTTGTGGTCTCTCAAGGAATTGATTCCGGATTATGAGCTTTTGAGAGCTTCTTCCTCATTTTGGGACACTAGAAGGCATGTTTTTTGCTTCTCTTACAATGAAATGGTCCCGACTGTTGAAGAATTTCGGGCTTTGCTTGGTGGTCCTGAGGTGGAGGAGATTGCAATTCCTTTGCCCGGAGGAGCCTCTTTGTTGACAAGTCAGTGCAACCTTCTTCATCTTTCCCTGAGGAAGCACAAGGTATGATCTCCGTGGTCCCGATCATTTTAACATTTCTGGTCTCCCCGATAGATTTAGGGGCTTAGGCTTGCTTGACGATGCCTATTGGGATGCCTTTGCACTTTGCATGTTCGGGACCTTGTTCATGGTTTATTCTTTTCGGGATCCGTCATCGGGCTCGCTAGATGTAGTCGTTCACCGTCGCTTGGGCGTAGACGTTGTACCTTTGATCTTGGGAGAGACTTTTCATGCTCTCGACAGTCAAGCTACGGAGACGGTATATGCACGGGGCAGCCCGTTTCTCTTGACTTTGTGGCCGATGGAGCGCCCGGGGATTCTTCGGGAAACTTCGATATGATCAAGCCTCGACATTCGCCAGAGAGGGGTTTTGGTGGATTTTGATGATCGTGGCTCGTGGGAGCGATGGATGGCTGGTCGTCGACCGAAGATATCGATGGTCGGTGCCTCATTGGCGAGTGGAGACTCTGAGAGTACTTCAGACGGATCTCCCGTGGTTATGCTTCCGGCTTTCTCACCCAGCTTTTACATTCCGGCTTTGGTTCCGAGACGCTTAGGTTTGGAGCAGTTCCTTTGGAGGACTTTGATGATATAGCCACTAGGGTGGTGGCTTCGCTTCTATGGATGATCCTTCGGTGTTTCCATTTCTTTCCCGAGTTTGGAGGTATGACGTCTTTCCTCCTCGGGTTATCCTCAGGCGTCCGAGACCCGTGTTCTTGACCACTTGGTACCCGGATTGGTACGAGAGGCATTTGGGGGAGACTCGTATGGCTATTTTGAGACGGCGTGAGGCCATGGGGGGTGCGGAGGACCTGACAGTTTTGGAGAGGAGGAGGGCCGAGGCGAGGGCCCACCCTCATGACAGATGCGGAGATGTTGTGACTGACTATGAGGCTTATGTCAAGAGACAGGAGAGGAGGGCTCCTATGCTACCGCCTAGGCTACAGGAGATGAGAGATGATGCTAGGGCCACTAAGGCCCCGACAGAGGCCGGTTTGATAGATCCCTGCTCCTATACCGCAGCTTGGTAGGAGGAAGACCGACATTTTTCCCGTTCGTAGGAAGAAGACCCGAAGGGGGAAGAAGAGGGGAGATGCCAAGACGAGCGGCTTGGAGTGACCTTGAGGTTTCCGAGTATCCCTTTCTTGTCGTAGCGCATACATTAGTTTGATTATGTATCTTAGTTTTCTTTTAGCAGTTGCCGCTGTAGGAATGAACCGGGCTTAGACTCATCAAAAAGTTTTTAACCGTAATGAATATGTGAATTGCTTTAGAGTTTTTCGAGACGCTTTCATGGTCTCGATCGTTGTATTGATGTCAAAGTATGACTTTTATTTGTGCTTTAGACCGAACCGTTTCCGCCGCCACGTTCCCTTCTGACAAAGGGCTCAGTCTCCGTAGTTCGACCCGGTTTTTTTTTTTGTTTTGTTTTTTTTTTTTTTTTTTTTTTTTGTTTTTTTTTTTTTTTTTTTTTGTTTTTTTTTTTTGGTGCAACCCCGTTTTTTACCTAGGCCGCCCTTTTCGGGTTTTCAACCTAGTTGGGTATTACTCTTTTAGCACTCCTTTTTTTTTATTTTTTTTTTTTTTTTTTGACTCGTTGTTTTTACGCGTAGTATCGCGCAGCCTTGTCACCATTCACCGGGTGTACAAAAGGATTTCCGTCGAGGTCCGCAAGTTGCATGGCTCCTCCGAGAAGATCTTCTCGACGACATATGGCCCGACCTGCACAGCTCCCATTTGCCAAGCGGGTTGATACGGACGGGCTTCTCTTTCAAAACGAGATCACCTTCCCTAATCTCCCGATGCTTTACTTTCTTGTCGAAGGCTCAGGCCATTCACCCTTGGTAAGCTCGGATATGTTCCATGGCCTTTAATCGTCGCTCATCTAGCAGGGCCAATTCATCATGGCGACTTTGGAGCCATTCGACCTCATTGATCTGACTTTCCAACAAGACACCTGAGTGAAGGGGATTTCTAGCTCGATTGGGAGTACGGCTTCCATTCCGTAGGTAAGAGCAAATGGTGTTTCCCCGTTGCCGTTCCGACGGATGTTCCTCGTAGCCCCAGAGTGCCAGTGTAGCTTCGGGCCAATCTCTCGCCTGACACCATTTTTCTGATGATGTTTTCCAAAGTCTTGTTTGCCGCTTCGACGGCTCCGTTGGTTTGGGGCCCGTAGGAGATGACTTGTGACAGGTTATTCTGAATTCTGCCAGCAGCCTGCCGCATTCCCCTTCAAAGTGGGATCCATTATCGGAGATGATTTCGGCTGGCAACCCGTATCTGCATATGATGTTTTCTTTGATGAAGAGGGCTACTTTCCTTGAGTTGAGGACTTTGTAGGATTTTGTAGGGCATCCTTTCTAGTTCCTTCGAAGAAACTACCAATCAAGCGTCTCTTTAGGCTCTTCCGCAGCTCCTGCATTCACACTCGTCAAAACCTCTTCGGCAGCTTGGGCTCGATTTTCCTCTTTCCGAACAACCTGCTCAAAGATTTTTGTTCTCTCTTTTTTTTTGTTTATTTAATGTGTCTGCTTCTTTATCTAATGAATGTTTTTTTTTTATTAGTTAATTTATCATTAGTTAAAGTGGCAATCAAGGGATACTCGTAAAGGTTCGTCATTTCATTGAGAACGAAAAGGAATACAAGATTTGCTACGTACTTGTAGTCTTCAGCGTAAGGCCATCTGGACGACCCTAGAGACTCGACCTTAACAATGAGAGACTCCTGAGGACTCTTCCTAGATTGACACAAAGGGACGGGGACCAATCCAGGCTTGGTGATCATTTCTTCTTTGGTCGCGGACGGGCCCGAGAGAGTTTCCCGATTCTTTAATGGCATCGTCGCCGACCTCACGACTGGGAATTATACTGCTTCGTCCTCCTTCCTCGATCATCGCTACCATTTCTTTGATCGAGCCGAAATCAATCAGTCCGGCACCTGATCTCTTCCCCGAATAACCGCCGCATAATCGGACCATCCCAATCATCTCGAAAAGACTTCGTGGCTTTGGCTTTCGGCACCGTCAATTCAAACTCAGTGCTTCGGACCTTCCCCGGGCGTAGGAATTGTGGTAGTAAGCTTCTCGAACCTGTTCCACTAGGCTTGGCACGCCTTTGAAAGTGTACTCACTCTTCATGGTAGTGGTAGCCCCGGTATCTTGGGTAGGTCCAGAACATTCTACGGACCGGGTTAGCTTTGGCTCCCCGAACTTGTTGAGGCTATCCCGTAGCTTCACCCACCCTTCGTAGGAGCGGGCTCGTGATGTTACCCGGTTGTGTGGGACCCTTTACAAAGTAGTCACCAAATTAGGACTCGAAAGGGAGAGATTTAGGGTCGTCGACCGGACCCTTCCCGTGATAGCTTCTTTCCTTTGTAGAGCAAATTCTTTTTCTTTCGCGGTGTCCACCGAGGAGGCCTCATATCCTGTGCCGTGGCGAGTTTTCTCGTCCTTTCACCTCGATGAGTTTGTGAGTTCCTTGTTGGTGCTTCCCTGCATCGAGGCCAGTAGATAGCTCATCTTTCTCATCATTTTCAAGACCGGAGGGATTTTATCCCGAGTGATTGTCGATCTATGTTGCACACTTGGGCTTGGGAGGCTCGACCGTGAAGCCTCGTTAGCATGAGACCTTCCTCATCATGTTTGATTTCCGTAATAGGTATTCCACCCGTATCCGTGCCCTCCAAGGTGACTAAATCCCCGTAAATGGTTGTCAGTCCCCATTCGAGACGAATTTCACACACCGGTGGAGGCTTGAGGCGACCCCTTGACTCCGATGCAGCCAAGGTCTTCCCAATAAGGCATTAAAAGTGATCGGATGTCGATAACCCGGAATTCCACAGTATCAATTTCGGCCAAACCAGAGGTCCAAAGTAGCAACTCCAAGGACTCGCCGAGATGTCGAGTCGTAAGCTTTGATCGTGAGGGAGGAAGGCTTCAAGTCTCGTAGTCTTGATGTCAAGCGTGCTCATGATCTTTGCCGGAAGGATATTCATTCCGGACCCATTGTCGACCAGACCCGAGGGAGGCGTCGTTCATCCAATTGGACCGTGATGAAGAGAGGCTCGTTATGATCGCCCCAAATTGAGGGAGGTCGAGATCTCGTGAAAGTGATTATGTTCCCGTAGTGGATGTTTCCAATCACCGTACCACGTCATCGGGAGTAGCATCAATAGGGACCAAGGTGCGGGCCAGCTTTCTTCCAGCCTTTAGCTTATGGGGATAGGATGAGGTGAGCAGGGACCATAGAGAGATGTTGGCCTCGTGTTTGCTTCAACCGGGTGAGCACGGGATCCTCCTTTCCGGGTCGAGCTTCGGCTGTCTTAGCATAGGGGCGGCGGTTCTCCTCAGTGCTTGATTCGCGGCCTTCTTATCTCGCCTTGGGATTCCCTTGAAGATTTGCCCGGATCGGGTCAACAGTTAACTTCCTCATCGCTGCTTCTTGACTAGATTTCTTCAATGCCGCTAAGGTCAACGGGGAGCCTTTTTGGCTATCGGCCACCGGTTCCGACGGAGTCTAGCAACGGTGAGGGGCCGAGCTTGAGCCGTACCGGCTCCTTCCCCGGGCGGCCCTTATAATCGGCTTCCCAAGTCACGTGCTTTTGAGTCTCGGGGTTGTGTTGTTGCCCCCGGATGGCCCACGTAGCTAGGGCGTCCTCCGATTCGCTCCCATAGCCCGCCTTGCTCATAGTTATCATACAACAAGAGTCGCTATTGTCGGCTCGGCGGCTTTTCGATCTCATCCCCAGATAGTGCAACCATTCTCGGTTCCTTTCTCGTAATACTCGTAGCCGGAGATGATTATAGCACTCGTGTGGGAGGCGCATCCGGTATCATGCCGGTTTCCGTGACTTCTCTCGAGAGCCGACATACATTCGGGGAAGGTGACCTCTTCTTGGGTAACCCCGACAAGGAGTGTTACTTTGTTCCGGGGTGGATTTGATCTCGACCATGGTTATTTTCTCATTTGGGCGGATGGGAGTTAGTTTCCTCTCTCTATCGATCTTCGACTATCGCCCGGATCGGATGCCCGAAAACCCTTTCCCCAAAGCATGGTAGGCAAAGGTTGAACTCTAAGACATCCACGTGCTCGCACCCAGAAACTTCATGGCCTTCATGTCCTCGGTTTCATATTCGTCTTCCGAAGTGTCTTCGGTCTTATGGCTATCGCCTCCATCTCATCATACATCTTTTTCTTTCACCCTTGCAAGTAGGGCAGCCACAAGTAAAGGATAGGCAACGTTCCCCTCGTAGTTCGATGTAGCACTCGATAGATCCGGGTCCAAATAAGGAGCACCCGGTCCATTGTCGGGCACCGGAGCAATTAGGAAGGCGTCATGTGGATCCATAGGTATGAAAGCCACCGGGGAGACGTTTAGATCAATAACCCTTTTCGTTGATTGCAGCACTCGCCGTGCTCAAGCGGCCCGGCCAGACCCTTACGGTTGTTATGCCATCCGTTCTCAGGAAAGAAGAAAAAGATCCGATGACGTTTACGAATTCTTCATCTTCTGGTCGCCAAAACCCTCCATTCTCGACCAACGCTTCAATGAACCCTTTCCATTCACCGGTTAGGTTCTTATAAGGAACATTGTGTTCTAGGATTTCGGATGTGTACGGATCTGGGCGCGGGCTTTGTTGTCCCTCATCCTCTGAAGTATCCGGACACTGACCGCAGTGCATCTTACGAGGTGCGCTTCTTGGGGACCCATCCCTATTGGCATTTGACTTGCATTTTCCGGTGGTTCTTCATCGTCGCTTGCCGACAACCAACCATTGTGTTCGGCTCCCATGGCATTATTTCCGCCCGATTGTTCCAGATTGATTCCGGATCCGGGGCCTCGCTGACTCTTCGCTCTCGTCATCATCATCGTCATCGCTGCCATCGGAATCATCTTCCCATACTACCGGGATTTCGCCGAGAGGGAACGCCGATCAAACCCGTTAGGGGAATATGGGTGCGTGCAACCGCGTAAATTGTCATATGCTCCCATTCCCCAAGTGGTAATTGCGACTCGCTTCTCCTCCCGTAAACCGCGGGGAAGAGTGAGAGGGGGTGGCACGTATTTGACTCCCGGCAGATATAGAAGGAATCCTCCTCCTCCGATTCTTCGCCGTTCTCGGGATCATATTCACTCTCTCCCAAAACCAACTTGCGTAAGTGTACTAGCTCCGCATGCTCTTCGGCCTCTTTGCCGATAAGCCCCAAGACAGCGCCCGTCCGAAGCTTTCTTGCTCGATTCTTCTCGATTGTTCTAACCATCTTGTGTAAATGGTTCTCTCATGTTTTGACCGGAATGTACCCAGCTTCTTCAAGATTCGGTTTTCCCTTCATCCGAGAAATAGCGGGCCTCGTATTCTTGCAGAAGTCTCCGACATGAGACCAAGGTGGGTTGATTCGTTCAATATCCTCAAGGCCGAGGGGAATCCGAATTCGTGATCCTCGACAAGGTTGGCCATGGGTATTTGGGAACCTTCATCGGCATCTTCCCCGGGCATGCGAAGGTTCTCCGCATTCAATCATATTCACTCGATTATGGTTCCTCGCGAGGATTTTTGATCGTATTAGGCCCTTCGGGGCCTTCCAACTTTCCTTGCTCTATCAAGCCTCGGATTGCCTTTTTCGTAGTAAAAGCAGCTTATCTCGTTAGATGTCCATGGGCTTGATGAAAAGCACAATACTTTGAGGTATCCACGGAGCATTCGGATTCCCGGGTTGGAAATTCTCCAAAGGCCGCAGAAGCCTTCTTTCACCAGCCCCCTAAAGATGTCGTTCGTGAGGCATTCCAAAGTTTTCGAGGTTCATGACCCGTGGCCCGGGCTCGACTGGTTTTCCGGGAGCAAAAGGAGTTGTGTTATTACATTCCCGTCCCGCGTAGTTAATCACCTCTTTGCCTTTAGCAGAGCAGGGCGGTGTTTGAAGGAGGAGCCCGATATCTCGTAAGGTGTGCAAAGCCTGTTGCCGATTGTAAGCCTTTTCAAACTTAGCCGCGGAGTTAACCATGGCCCGTAAGTCTCCGAGTACGGGAAGTGACCGAGGGAGGCTCTCGATGTGGTTTCGTGCATGACCGAAAGATGTCCAGCTTGTTCCTCTTCGTAAGGAGGGATTGCCATTTCACCGAGTTTCGCATTCCACCGCTTGTAGAAATCCCCAACATTCTCGTCGGACGCCGCACCGTTGTCCGCAGATCAACTCTATTTGTTTCCCATTCCAAGTTAGCCTTGTACTTTTCTCGTGAAGGCATTAGTAATCTGTCCCATGTAGCCCTCGGCCTCGGGCTTTAAGCGGAAGAACCATTTTAAGGCACTGGATTTCAAAGATAGATCAAATAGTCACCAACTCGGGGTTTGTGCACCCTTTCGCCTTCATTGCCAAGGTATACGTGTCCGCATGAGTTTTCGGGCATGCAGTACCATCAAAGAGGTCCAGATTCGGCATAACAAATTTGTGAGGCAGGGGAACGATGGAGTCCGGGTCCGTAGGCCTAAGGCGTACTTCTTAGCGGTCAATTCAAAGAATTGCGCTTTCATTTCTTTATGTTGTTCCATGAACCGTGCCGATGAGGGTCTTGTGGCGGAGTCATTGCGTTCAAACCAGTGGCCGAGCTAGAGAGAGGAGCTACCACCGGCGGCGGATCGGTGGAGGGAACGGCCGATCCGGACGTAGGTGAAAACCCGTCCTCGCCCAAATTGCCCTGGGAGCATGAGTAGGAGCCTGGGCGAAGGGATAGAACCTTGCGGCCTGCTGTTGATTTTCAACTGGCAAAGTGGGTGGAGGCAGTCCTGATGTAGCTGGGTAGCTTGGATTTCCGGAGTGAGACCCATAAGTAGGCTTAAGTGTGGGCTGCTGTCCCTGGCTGTTGAATTGCATGGCTGGCTGAGGCGATGGTGTATAACCCGGGGGGTACTGCGGTCCCGGTGATTCCGATGAAACCGGGATGGAGGTTTGGCAACCCATCGAACCCCGAGTGAGAAATGGGTTTGTGAAAGCCGTGGGAGGAGCAACGAGCTAACATCATTCTCGAGGAGGGGCTCCCGACGGCCGCTGAGGCATGCCGAACCGTTGTGGCCCTCAACCGTTGCCGCGAAGGCCCGGGTTGATCGGTTCCAAACCGAGGCGGGATCCCAATTAGCCGTGGCATTCCGAGATAACCCCAACCATGAGAAGACATTCCGTATCGATTTTGTCCCCACCGAGGAACCGCAACCGATTTGTGCCGTCTGCCGCGTGGATCCGGTGGTCCGAAGTCGGGGAGCCGGCCGACCCGAAGATCGAGGAGCATGGGTTCTGTAGTGGTACCATAGGAGGTGGGTGGTGGCATCCTCGAGTAATCGTGGCGACCGAGAGTGGGATTGGCATCCTCGTCTTCTTCCACGGTGAAGGTGCCATCGGGATTGAGGCTGGCGGCCAAACCGTGGCTCTTAATAGCCTCCATAAGGCTATTCAGCTGTGCTTCCTGTCGTAATCTCATCTGTTCTGCTAACTGATTCCACTGCTGTTCTGTCTGAGGGGTCTCGGGAGGCGGAGTGACGTTGTCCCCATCATTACCGGCTGATGCAGACATTCTGAAACCCGGAGTCGGAATAAACGGCGAAGCTGACGATGCGCTTGACTCTTCCCAACTAATCAAACGGTGACCCGGTGCCCAAACCAAGCTTTGTGAGGAGCTGCGGGGGAAAAGGCACGAGGGTTCAGATGTCTGGGAATGAAGGAGGGTAAGTGTTTGGGCTTAGGGGCTCATGCAACATGCAGTTATTTGTTCATGTTTACTTTAAAACATGTTTTATTAACCTAATCGGTTGGAAAAGATTGCTCTTCTTTTTCGCAAACTACTTTGGATCCTGGATCAGTGGGCCCCGGCACTACGTCTATAAGCCCCTCGTATTCCACCTGTATATCGACCTCCCAGGGTGGACAGCCCCGGGCGAGGGTCCTATAGGGCAAGCGGGTCCCACCGACCGAAAGAAAAACGATCCTAAAAGTTTGGCGGGTAATCGAGTCTTAACGAGCATTCGATGTAAATTACGGACAAAGCTGACGTCAAAGTCAAGATCATGTCCGAGGGCTCGACGAAAAGTCAGCATGATTCGGACTGATAAACGTCCACAATTGATCTTGACTTGTCGTCAATTAGGCCGTAATTAGGCATGGAATAATCATTAATTCTTGATGACTCAGTGTCATGCTGGGAGTCAGTGTATAATTTGTGCCAGTCAGAGTCAAAGTCAAGGCGCCAGTCAATATCTGGTCAAAGTCCGTGACAGAAAACCGACAGAACTTCGACTGATTAGGGTCCCCGAAAGATATTGACTTGGTGTGCCGACTAAGGCTTGAAAGGAAAGGTCTATACACGTACGGGTATGACACGCACCCGGACTAAAAACCAACTGGGTCTCGGACAAAGTGTGTCACGGACAAGTGCATGGTCGACAAGAGGCTCCATGGGATGTTTGGGTAGTCCCGTGCTTGCACCGAGAGGCGTAATAAGACCAAACGGGCCGCGACAGGGATTTTCCCGGGTTACGGACGTAGTGTGCAGTGTAAGGTCACGTGCGCGTAGTGTGCAAGCAGTCTATCTTCTTTTTCTGAGTAAAATAGAAATTTTTCATGTGTCTTAAAAAGAATGATGCATGATTTTTTTTTTGAAAATTTTCTTTTTTTTTTTTGAAAATATTTTTTTTTGAAAATCTTTTTTTTTTTTTGAAATTCTTTTTTTTTTTGAAAATAAATGCACACATTAGCACATAATTCAAAATCCGAGGCAACGGGTCCAACAGTCAAAATTTTGACTTTTCCGAGGCGGCCAAAACAACACGAAAATGTAAAAAATCAACACACACCACAAATGATTTTAAATGCCGGGACGGAAGCTTGACCCTCAAAAGCTTTTCATTTTTTTGAAAACAATGATACCGGTACGTGGGATTGTTAAACCACAATTTATCCCCGACTCGTGTTAGGAGGCGATAACGGGAAGTTTAATGGTTTCCAACAATATACCAAATATCATTTTTTTTAGATAAAGCTTATATCTCCCCAGCGGAGTCGCCACTGTGACGATGTTGAATTCCAATTCGCGGAAAAAATTCGATTTTTCGTTTCTTTGAAAACCAAATAAAATCGGAAAAAACGGAGTCGCCACACCATTTTTGTTTTAAGGGCCAAAACTTTGAAAAATGCCCAAAATGAGAGATTTGGGTTCGGAGGTCACGTTACACGCCGGGAAGAACGTTAGTGTTCACCCGGAATGCCTCGTAAAACGAGTCTTCCAAGCATTAAAAACCATTTGTGTGTGTGTGTGTTACTTTGGCCAAAACAAATTGAAACTGAGAAAAGTAAAAATTGGAAAATCTTTATTAGACTTTGAACGAATCCCATGATTTTTGGTATGATTTTTGGGTTGAGTTTTGGGACTCAAAGGATTTTTTGAAGTTGAAAACCAATTCTGCCAGAATGAAAAAGGCAGTGGACATTTGACTTTGAAATGGATTTAAGGGCTTTAAAAATTCATAATCTGAGGAAACTCAGAGAATGAAAGTTGTTCCAGACACCTTAAATAAGATTTTTGTAAAGAATTTTCCATTTTGGAGATGATTTGAGGGACCAAAACTTTCTGGAAATCTCAGATGTGGAATCTGGATTTCCAGAGACTGATGAACTGACTTTTAAAAGAAAATTTGAAAAGGGGAGTTTTACTCACGCAAAAAATAAAGTAAAAATATTTCTGGAAATCTATGGATGTTGGCTACAAAAAGTGTTTTGTAGTCAACACCAAATTCCAAGTTTATATGTGTCCAAAAAATTAGACCATGGACAGAGGTCTTAGAAAATTGCTACTGGACAGCAACTCTCATAAGAAGAAAAACATGATTTAAAGGGGGGGGGGGGTTTGCATCCATGATTGTCCCCATTTCCCTAGGTTTTTATTAGTGATCACTTAACATTTTAGTGGTGAATCAACTATATCAAACCATCCTTGGGGTACATTAGGACTTAAGCATTTCATTTGCTTGGGAAGGGGAATTTTATCCTTTGAAAATGAAGATTTGATGTATGAAAATGATTTTTAGGGTTTTGAAAATGCATTTGCAAGTAAGTAAGATCACTTTGGAGAGAATGTTGATCCTTGTAGAAGATCAACCATGGAGATGAACTTCCATGGTGATCTTCTTGGATCTAGGGCAAGAAGATGAACAAACTACATTTTGGAGTTTGAAAATGCATGCATGGCTGAGAGAGATTTAGGGTAAGGAGAGGGAGGTTATACCTATCTTCCTTGTGTTTGTGTATGAGGCTTGAATATGTGAGTGTTTGAATTTGAGAGTGAGTGGGATTTGGGAAAATAATTAAGAGAAAAAGGTGACAATTCTAGAGAATTCTCACTGTTTTCTCCCTATTTTCGCCAATGTGCAGTTGTGAATTGTGTTGTTGCTTCTTATTTCTGTGACTGAAGGCCTCAATTTATAGCCCTCTGAAAGTGCCAAAGTCATCCGCGCGGACCAGAAAGGAAGCGTGCACTGTTCATTAAATGCAGCTCCAGGCTTTGGACACAGAATATTTTTCAAAAAATTCAAACTGGCTGTGTTTTTCAACTTACCAGATTCGGATTTTTCCATTTCTTTTACTTTTTGAGATTCTTTTCTAGGTTTAACCTTAAATAACAATGCCCACTCTACCCTTGCTTGGTTAGAAAAGTTAGGAATGTTAGGAAATGTTAGGAATGTTAGGACCTTCGTTAATTTTCTAACGAAAATACTAACAACTCAAATTGGAGCACTTACACTGCCCTGCCACTGTAGATTCAAATGGTCGTGGAAGAAAAAACAAATCCCCTGAATTCTGGACTGAATCAGATAGGCAACTGATCAGTGCTAATCTCAAAGTCAAAAACATACTCCAAAAGAGTGTAAATGACTCCCTAGCACAAGAAATTGCCAAAGAACCAACTGCAAAGTCTGCATGGGAACTTATCCATACTAAATTCCAAAAACACACCAGTGTTAGAACACAAAACCTGTACAATCTACTTAGACAACTTGACAATTTTAAGTTCTACCCTAGTGAAAAAGTAAGTGCTGCAAAACCAAGGTTTGAAGATCTGGTCAGATCCATTGCTGATCATGGAAAAACTTTTGAGAACCAAGATCTGTGTCTCAAAATATATTCCAACCTTCCCCAAGAATATGAGAAGGTAGCCCTACCAATAAGAGAAGGTGCAGAATGGAGCACCATGACTGTTGAACAATACTTTGGTAAGCTTGAAGCTTATGAACTGGAAGGAATGATAAAACTTCAACCAGTTCCCTCCATTTCACAAACCCTTGCCTTAACTACCCAAGAAACCACTCACAAACCCATCACTCAACAAGAAATTGATTCCATGGTTCTCAATTCTCTTCAGAAAATTAGCCTACCCTTAAACAACCTATCTCAAGGAGACTTTCCAAGTATCATATCCATGGCTGTCAGAAATACCTTGAGAGCTCATAAAAAGTTCTTTGAGAAAACTTATAGCCCATCCACTTCTGAACAAGAGAACCTCAAAAAGAAAGTTGAATGCTTCAATTGCAAGAAGCTTGGCCATTATTCATCTGACTGTCCTGAACCAAGAAAACCAAAGGACAATTAGACAGCTAAGAAATTCTCCTACTCCAAGGAAATTATTCATAGCTCAAGATGTAGCTGCTACAACTGCACAAAGAAGAAAAATGAGAGGAACAAAGGGCAAGTGCTGATTGCTGACTCATCCAAGTTCAGTGATGCGGAGTTTGATTTTAGTGATTCAGATGATGAAGGAGAAGAAGCAATGATATGCCTAATGGCAGGAGATGATGAAGATTCAGACAATGAAGAAGACCTTGAAGTCTTAGCTGTTGCTGAAGAACTAAAGCAGGTACCACAGTTTAACTCTTTAAATAATGAAGAATTTAAACAATTAATTAGTACACTTTTAATTCAAATAAAAAGGCACCAAACTGGCTTTGATTCATTGCTCACTGATAACCTATCCCAAAGTAAAACCATTGATAGCCTTGAAAGAGCCAACCAAGGATTGAAAGTTCAAAACCTTATGCTTGAAAAAGCTAATGAAGAACTGACAGCTAAGAATTCCAAACTTCTAGAAACAAACCAAATAAACATCAACCTTGAAAAGGAAAATGAATCTCTTAGAAAGAAGTTTGAGTCCTGGAACAGCTCAGGAAAATCCTTGACTCTTTGTAGCTACAACCTAAGACACCCATGTGACAAATCAGGGATTGGAGCCAATAATCCTACTATGAAAACTTATACCCCTCTCACTGATGAAAGGGCTATTGACAAGATGGTTCTGGAAAGCATGAACTATGTCAAAGCCCAAGAAAATGTCTATCCTATTCAAACCAAGGAAGACTTCAAGAAGAAAGGAAAAATGGATGAAGCTAGCTCAAGTCACAATGATGAACCAACTCAAGTTAGTCCTTCACTCACTGATGAAACTCATATAGCTAGCACAAGTCAATCAAAAGGTAAAGGAAAACAAGCAAACAAAGGTAAATACATTTGGCAAAAGAAAGGAATCAAGGAGCAAGTGAAGAAGAACCAGCACAAAGCCACTGGATAGCAGAGGTCTCCAAGACAGCCAAGATCTCCTAGACAGCCAAGATATGGTGGACAGCAGAGGTCTCCAAGACAGCAAAGATTCTATGATCATCACTCATATGCCAAACCTCAAAGACCTAACTGGCCATTCTCAAATGGAAGAAACCATGCCCAACACAATACCTCTCCCAGATCATCTCATTCAAACAATTCCCCAAGCCATTCTCAGTATCATAACCAAAACCAAGTCTTTTCACCCAACCAATTTTTTAACCAAACCCAACATATTGCTCCTACACCCTATATGTTGCAAATCATGGGATATTATAATGCCCTAAATCAGTATTTTGGAAAGAGGGCAATGAACAAAGCTAGGGTACCAAAGAAATTCTAATCCTTTGGACCCAAAAGAATAAAGGGTACCATAAATTTATTTTTCTATTTTGTAGGAACCTAGGAAAGGAATATGGTACTTGGACACTGGATGCAGCAGGCACATGACTTTTAAAAAGGAGTGGTTACAACATTATGTCCCTAAAAATGGTCCAAATGTAACTTTTGGTGATAACTCTCAAGCCAAAGTCAAAGGATTAGGAAACCTTGTTACTAAAGACATTATTTTCACTAATGTGTCTTATGTAGAGGGTCTCAAGCACAATTTGATTAGCCTTAGTCAAATTTGTGATAAGGGATATCATGTTGTATGTTCCAAAAACCACGCACTTTGTCAAAGATGTCAACAACAAATCAATTATCACCGGAATCGAAGAGGCAACCTCTACCGTCTAAACCTCGGAAGTTGTGGATTCTTCAGATGCCCATTGCCTACTATCCTTCAGTCAATCTGATATGTCATGGCTATGGCACAAAAGATTGGCTCACCTCAACCTGAAAAGCATCTCCAAACTAGCCAACTCAAACCTAGTAAAAGGACTACCCAAAATACCCTTCAAAAAGGACAAATTGTGCAAAGCCTGTCAATGTGGAAAGCAAAAGAAAACCTCCTTCACTGCCAAAACCAGATTAGATACCACAAAACCCCTTCAACTACTCCACATGGATCTTTTTGGACCAATCAGAACCAGATCTCTTGGTGGAAAGAGATACTCTCTTGTTGTAGTTGATGACTACACTAGATTTACTTGGATCATCCTTCTTGAATCCAAAAGAGATACATTGGAACAACTAGTCAAACTGTTCAATAAAATTCAAAACCAAAAGGATTTATCCATTATCAAAATCAGATCTGATCATGGTAAGGAATTTGAAAACACAGGTGTTGAAGAATATTGTGATCAAAAAGAGATTGAGCACAACTTCTCTGCTCCTAGAACTCCTCAGCAAAATGGAGTTGCTGAAAGGAAAAATAGAACAATATGTGAAGCAGCAAGATCTATGCTGTCAGAGAACAATCTCCCTAAGTACTTTTGGGGAGAAGCAGTCACCACTGTTGTATATGTTCAGAATAAAACCCTTATCAACAAGTTCCACACCAAGACTCCCTATGAGCTATGGAATGGTAGAGTCCCAACAATCTCATACTTTCATGGTTTTGGAAGTAGATGTTTTATTCACAACAATGGGAAGAACAACCTTGATAAGTTTGATTCCAAAAGTGATGAAGGAATTTTCCTTGGATACTCCAACACTAGCAAAGCCTATAGAGTTTACAACAAAAGGAGACTTATTGTAGAAGAATCAATTCATGTTGACTTTGTTGAAAATAATGATCAAAGTCACACTGAATTATGTGATTTTGATGAATCTGTTGGGAATTCAGACAATGTACCTGAGGTGTCTCCTGTTCATGACCCCTCAAACCTCAATCCTGAAGAAAAATCACCTTCCCTTCCCTATATGGTGCCCAAAAACTCTAATTCTCATCCCATTGTATCTGACAGCCAAGATTCCCAACTCAACAGCAAAGGTGAATCTGTCAGCTATGATGCACCTGACTGCTTACCTTCATCTAGCCATCAAATTACCCTTGAAATCAACCCCATCCAACCTTGTGACAACACCACTCATTCAATTCCTCAACCTGAAACCATAACCCATATCATTCCTCCAAATAAAAACATCTATATTGACCTTCCTATACATAAAATAGACATACCACCTAACATGCCTGTTCTTGACTCTCTAATGAGTGCTTTCATCTCCCAAATTGAACCCAAAAAGATAAATGAAGCTCTTCAAGACCCAGATTGGATAGAAGCAATGGAAGAAGAATTGGAGCAATTTAAAAAAAACAAAGTGTGGAAGCTGGTTCCTAAGCCAAAAAATCAAACTGTCATTGGGAAAAGATGGGTTTTTAGAAATAAGATGAATGAAGAAGGTATTGTAGTAAGGAACAAAGCTAGACTGGTTGCTCAAGGGTACAGACAAGAAGAAGGCATTGATTATGATGAGACTTTTGGCCCTGTTGCAAGACTTGAAGCTATAAGGCTATTCCTTGCCTATGCTTCATTCAATAAAATGAAGGTATTTCAGATGGATGTCAAGAGTGCATTCCTGAATGGAGTCTTAAATGAAAAAGTTTTTGTATCTCAACCCCCTGGTTTTGAGCACCCTAAATTTCCAGATCATGTATACAAACTGGACAAAGCCTTGTATGGGCTTAAGCAAGCACCTAGAGCTTGGTATGATACCCTATCTAAATACCTCCTTGGCAAAGGATTTACCAAAGGCCATATTGATAACACTTTTTTTATCAACAAATATGGAGATGATCAGTTGCTCATCCAAGTCTATGTTGATGACATCATTTTTGGCTCATCAAATGAGGACTTATGCACTGAATTTGGGGATATTATGAAGAATCAGTTTGAAATGAGCATGATTGGTGAGCTCACTTTTTTCTTGGGCCTTCAAGTCAAACAAATGAAGAAAGGGATCTTCATTAATCAAGCCAAGTACACAAGGGATATGATAAAGAAGTTTGACATGCAAACTGCTTCCCCAGCTAGAACCCCTTTGTCAACCACAACCAAACTCCATGCTGATTCTGATGGCCAGAGTGTGAATTCAACCCTTTATAGAAGTTACATTGGATCACTTCTATATGTGACAACTTCAAGACCTGATATCATATTTAGTGTTTGCCTTTGTGCAAGATTTCAAGCCAATCCCAAAGAATCTCATCTCTCTGCTGTCAAGAGAATTTTGAGATATCTCAAAGGAACACCTGATTATGGTTTGTGGTATCCCACTGAATCCCCATTCTCTCTAATTGGATTCACTGACTCAGACTATGCTGGATGCAATCTAGATAGAAAATCTACAAGTGGTGGATGCCAGTTTATTGGATCAAGAATCATCTCATGGTCAAGCAAAAAGCAAACCTCAGTAGCTACCTCAACAGCTGAGGCTGAGTATATTGTTGCAGGCTTATGCTGCTCTCAAATTCTCCATCTTAAAAGTCAACTTCAAGACTTTGGTATGGATTTGTCAAATATTCCCATCTTTTGTGACAATTCTAGTACTATTGCCATGACAGAAAATCCAGTTCAACATTCCAAGACCAAGCACATTGAAGTTAGGCATCACTTCATCAGAGACCATGTAGAAAAGGGAAATATTAACTTGGCCAAAGTTTGCACTGAAGATAATGTCTATGACATCCTAACAAAAGCCATGAATGAAAAGAGATTTGAAATGCTAAGAGCAATGTTATGAATGATTAACTTGCCAAAATAAAAGATCTTTCATTGATAACAAGGAAAAACAGTACTTATGGTTGCTGTCAACATTGTGGAATCTGACAGCTAACCATTATCCTATCCTAAACCCTTCTTAAAACTTCAAACCAAAACACACTCCTACCATACATCCAATCTTCAAAACACAAAACATCAAACATAAACACAAATTCCCTTATCAAAAGCTTCACTATTCTCCTTCTCATCACAGTTAGCCCTCCTGAATGCTATGACAGCTAAGGATTGTCAATCTTGATTATTCCATAGCTGATCTTGGAAGCAATCATCTCCACATCCATTATCACTATAGATAATATCTGGAGCTTGGTATGCATTCTCTTTGAAGTCCCCATACCTCTCTAGCCATACATGGTACCTTTCCATAAAAGGATCAATAGCTGTGGTTAAGAATTGCAAAGAAGGACACACCCTCCTTGGCCACCATTCCTCCACTGCATTATAAGGAGGATACTCACTGAGTGGTGAGATAAAGCTGAAAGTACCTGAAGAGTTTGTACTTGCCTGTGCAATGATAGCTTGATCAAACTGAGGACCTTCATCTTCATCACCATTCAGAGCTGCTGGACTCAAACACTTGAGAAACTGAGAGAACAATTTCATATAAGCCTTGGAAGGAGAACTTTGCACACCTGCAAAGTTGTCTCCAGTTCCCTCAAGAACTGTTTGACTAAGAGTGAGTGAATCTCTGGTTACAGCTGTGAACTTCTTGACAGCTAAGAAATCAGGTTGACCAATTTGTGTGTCAATCTTAATCCTTTCATTGCTGTCAAGCTTCACAAGCTCCCCAAATGTGCTGACTTTCTCTGCACCTGCCTCAACCTGTCTACTTGATTCACCTTCCTTCCCTTTTCTTGACAGCTTAACCTTAGCTGTCAGATCATTTTGCCTCTCTTCAACCATCTTAGCTTTACCCTTGTTCCTAGCTATCTCCCTTAAACTGTTTCTCTCACCCTCCAACAGTGCTAGTCTCTCCTCCTCCCAAAACTTCCTTCTAATCTCTCTCTCTCAACTCTTCTTCCTTATGTGGATCATCATTTGGCAATTGATCCACTTCCTGTTCCAAACCATTATCTGTTTGGATTCTATATGACATAAATTCTCTCTCAAACCTTTCCTCTCTAGTCTCATCCACCCTTGGACTTTGAAAGACAAGTTTCTTTGCTGTTTTAGCCATTTTACTTAGACTAAACATTGAAACCAATCTCCCCATTTGCTATACTAATGAAATGAATTTAGTAAGTTTCATCATCTGAACCATTTCCTTTTATAGACAAATTTAAGTTTCGTCAAATTAGTGGCAATCATCATTCAAAATAGGCTTGGCTGGTCATCAAGTCTGACAGCCATGAATTTAGTTCTTGCCAAATCGAGGAAGTTTTGGAACTTGCCACTAACACATATCTATTAACTTCTCTGATTTATTCCCTCTGAAATTTCATCTTTGTGTACGGAAATAACTCCCATGTTTTATGGGAAGTTATTACTCAAGTAATGAGTGGGGGACAAATAACACTGTTCATGAACAGTCACCCCCATAAATGCTCTTTTTTAACCGTTGCACTAACCCACGTCTTAGCCGTTAAGCCTCTCAAATCTCCTCCTCATTAACATAATAACATTGCGAAATCAATCCCTCTTCAATCAAACATTCTTCATCCTTCAATTCTCCCTCTCTAAATCACTATACCTTTGCAAACCCTAAACCTCTGTTCTTTCAAAATGTCTTACCCTGAAGCTCATGGCTACTTTATCAAACCTGACTTCTACAACCATGAAGTTGGAGCTCTTATTAGAGAACTTCTTGAGTCCAACAACCTCTGCAAAATGATGGAAGCTCAACCTCCCATCTTTGAGAATCTATGTAGAGAAATGTACATGGCTGGACAGAGACTTGATGATGGATCAATAAAGATCAACATTGAAGGAACCGAGATTCTTGTGTCTCCCAAATTGGTTTCTGAAGTCTACAACATTCCTATAAGAAGTGGAACAAGGAGCAACCTTTGGGACAGAAAGGACTATGCATTAGACATGTTCTACAAGAGATTCTTCAATAAACCCAGTTGAAACTACCTTGTAGAACAGAACAAACCCATCAAAAAGGGAAACCTTGATTTGTTTAAATCAACCCTGATGGATGTTGTTATCAAGGGATTTGAAGGAAAGCAATCATCTCTGGACCAAATCAGTCCAAATGAGTGGAAGCAAGGCTTGAGCTTGATAGCTAAGGATGTCAATTGGAGTGTTGCCCTACTACACAATTTTCAACTAGCTACCTCTCCCACTCCTTGGAAATTTAAGAAGCAAACCCCAAGAATGAATAATTTCAGATTCATGAGTGGAATCCTACACCACTTAATCCCTAAGTTGAACCCTCCCCTTAAAAAGGTTTGGCTTAAATCCTCCCCTCTTATGCAAACCAGGAGTTTTAACTCAAGCACATTTAGACTCAAAGGGAAGAAAAAGGTAGAATTTGAGGACAGCTCTGAAAATCTTGAGGCAGAACTACGAGGCGAAGAGAAATATGCAAATGACATGAGAATGTGGAAGTCATTGGTTCACATGATCAATGACAAGAGATCAAAAAGGAAGCATGACTCAGGTGTAGTAATAAGAGAAAGAGCTCAAGAGACCACTCCTAGCAAAATCAAGAGGAGAAAAAGCCAAGCAAAGATGAAGAGAACTGGAAAAGGAAAAAAACTTAGCAAAGGAAAGAAAGCACAAGAAGAGGTAGAGCAAACTGATGAGCAAGAGATGGCTCAAGTTACTGACAAAGGAAAGCAGATTGATGAAGAACAAGCTGACAGTGAAGAAACACAATCAGATCCCATCTACAAAGATATTGATGAGTATCTTTGGTGAAGTGGAAGAAAGTGATGATGATGAGCATGATGAGAACATGAGAAGAGCTGTTCTGTGAGTCTACGATGGAAGTGAGAACATCCAAGGGTGGACAGTCATCTGGGACAGCTATGGTAGCCTCCACTTTGACAGCTAAGGTTTCTTCAGTTGCTGAAACCCCATCTAAGGTATTCTCTACCCCCTCTCTTACTCTCAATACCTTCTCTAGGAAGAGAAAATCAGATAAAGATGCTCCCCCATCCAAAAAGTTGAAACCAAACACACCTCAACCCTCCTCATCTAAAGACCAATTCAGTTCACCACATGATTCTGTAGCTCAAGGCATCCTCAATCTCAACCCTTCCAACATTAGTCCAAATGAGCCTAATGTTGAAAAAGAAAGGGGGAATAGCCCTGGCTCTGAAAAAGGTGAGCCTCAGTTAAGGGGGAACATCAGTCCTCATTCTCCCATTCTGATAGCTATCCATTTCTCTGGTCATTCCTCACCCATTTCAAGCCCCTCAGATCCTTCTCCCATTTCTGATAACATCCTTAAAGCCTCTGAAGGACTAACTTTAGAAGGAAGACCTGAGTATCTCCCTGCTGTTCTTCATTACTTAAGATCCATGTTAGATGAGGAAGATGTTCAAAAAGCCCTGGATTTAATCAAAACCAGAGATATGGCTAAGAAAGCTAGCATGCCTGATCCTGAACATCAACCCAAACCTGTTGAGCCTGTTCAAACCCAAGAAACACCTGATCCTACCCCTGATTCTGAAGCCCAACCCAAACCTGTTGAAGCCACTGAAACCCAAGAATCACATGACTCTACTCTGGATTCTGAAATCCTTCCAACCTGTGAACCTTGGATTTTGGATTGTGATATTGACTTTTCCTTTCCCTCGATTATGGCTGCCCACCAAAGATTGAAGGAGATTACCCACTTTCCTGAGATTGCCAATCCCAGCTTAATCCCCAATCCTTGGCTGTTAAGCAAAAATTCCATTATGATTCATACAAGGAATATGTGTGGCCTCATTATGTTTGCCCATGAGGAATGGAAGAAGTACAAAATAGCTTTCCCAAACTCTTTCTTTCATAAAGCCCCCAGACTACCAAACTTCATGGACATTTCAACCATCATTGATTGGGAAATTTTGTTCTCCCAACTTCTGTCATCTAACATCAATGAATGCATCTATATGCCTTCATCCCTGGTTTATGCCCTGTGCATTGAGCTTGCCAAAGAGATGTACTGGAGAATCCTTCTCAATAAAGCCAAAATCATGGCTGTCATTGCAAAGCCTAGCCTGACAGCTATGTTTCCTCCTAGTTCTTCAGTACCTCCTTCTTTCATCCCCCTAAACACGAGATCTCTCCAAGCCAAACTTCCTCCAACCTTTAACCCTTTAACCTATGTGCCTCCATACCATGTGACCATCTCAGATATGCAGAGATTTAATAGGTCAGTGATAACCAAAATGAGACACATGTTGGAAGTCTCAACTGTTTCCAAGTCTGAAAGGATGGCATCCAAAGGAAAGAGTATTGAATCTGATGAAGAAGTTGTTAACCTGGGAAAGAGAGCCTCTGGTGCTGCTCCCAATGTAATTGTGTCAAGTGATGATGAGGATGATGCTCCTGTGATGAAACAACATCAGTTTTCAACCTCTACTGTCCTCACTGTCTCAACAAATCCTCCTCTACATCCAGCTCAACAACCCATCTCTCTACAAACAAATCCCTTCTTCTCTAACCTATTTACAGGAACTAGAGGTCAAAGCTCAAAACCAAAGAAGGCTCCCAAATGGGGTAATCTGAGATTGAAAGATGATGAAGAGCCTCTATCCAAAGCTGTTCTCAAGGAGAGGCAAGACCAAACCTTCACCTATGATGATGAGATGAGTTGGGAATGGAACAATGAGATGTATTATAGAGGTGTTGATGAGAAGATGAAAAAGGTGTTGCTGGCAGAAAGAGCTGAGATCCTTGAAGCCAGAAGAGAAAGAGATGAATTTTCTGATTAGGAAATTTTTCTTTTTTTGTGGATAAGTCTTTTTTTAACCCTACCTTTATTTCCTGCTTTAAAAACAATGTTTATTTTGGATAATATGTTTTGTTTTAAAGCTCTTATGATTGAATCAAGAAGATTGATTTTCATCTTCATTGGTATATTCAATTCATGAGTATCTTGCAGGTTATATCTTTATTAGATATATTACTTGGCCAAAAAGGGGGAAATTGTTAGGACCTAACTATGTAAGCCACATAGTTATAAAAGGTTTTGACAAAGAAATATATCATATGTTATCTGACAGCCAAGATAACATATGACTCTGGACAGCTAAGCCCATAACTCAAACTGCACATCTTATATATCAACTGGACAACAATGATTTAACCAAGCTTCAATGATCTAACTCAAGACCAATCATATATATTAATGTATTTATTTACATTTGGATCATTACATATTGCCTAAACCATCTAGATCAAAGACTTAGCTCTGACAGCTAAGGTTCTCAAACAGCAAAGACTTCATCCCTCTGACAGCTATGATCTTCAGCAAACAATCAGCAGTGTTGTACTTATGTGATGATCAAGATATGCCTTGCCCAATCTCTCTCATCTGATGTTGCCAGCTCATCTCCATGAAGATCACATCCATGGTTGTAGATTCCAGCTATGTCATTATTCAGTCAACAAAGGCTCTAAATGCAACTCCAACATGCATTTACTTCCTTGTCTCCTTGTCCCCTCCAACGGCTATATCCAAGCCTATAAAAGGAGTCCTCCATGACTGAAGACACAACCCCTAACACACACAACTTTTACAACCTTACCTTCAATCCTTCTCAACCTGCAACCAACAATCAAAATATCTTTGAGACACTTGTAACTGACATCAGGTGTATAAACTAATTTGTAAAACCACTTAAGACTGACTTTAAGTGGGTATTGTAACTTGCTCAAGTATAGAGCATAATCCCTAATAGACTGTACTTATTAGGAAGAGGAAGTTCAAGGAACTTGCCTATCCAATCCTTTGTAAATCTTAACGGGAACTAGATTTAAGTGGATTGATCTCACTTGTCAAAGATTGACAGTGAGGGTGGACGTAGGAGGAGTGAACTCTGAACCACCTTAAAATTCCTTGTGTTCATTTGGTATTATCACACAACACACACACACATCTACACACACTTACACCATTCACTTGTCTTTACATTATTTCAAACACTTTTATTCCGCTGCACATTTAACACTTGCTTTTAAATCCAGTTAATATCTGACAGCTAAGATTTCACCTCAGCTGTCAAAGCTTAACTGTCTAACCTTCCAATCTGATTAAAGTAAACATGACCTTTCAATTTTGTTCGGGATGCAGTCAAGGAAGGTCTGATTGCTCCTTCCTTTGTCCCTAGAAAAATACAGTTGGCAGATAGATATCTTCAAGGCTCTTGGCAAAACACAGTTTGCTACTCTTCTCAACAAGTTGGGCATTTTGAATCCTCATGCTCCAACTTGATGGGGATGTTACGATATGTTTAGTAGATCTCCTTGTTATATTAGGAGAATATATGTTTCGGATACTTGGTAGATCTCCTTGTTATATTAGGAGAGTAGTATTGGTTTATTTTTTTACAATAAAATTGTTACCAAGTTACATTAGAATTGTTTCCTAAATACTCTCTCCGTCTCGTGTAAAATTTCACTTTTGCCATTTTGGGCGTTCCATATAAGATTTCACTCTCCTACAATTGCAAAGAATCTTTACTATTCCTCTCACTAATTCTCTCACCTACTTTACTTTTATACTCACAACACCAATCAACTTACCTCACCTTCTCTCTCCTACCTCACTTTTTATACTCACAACACTTACATCATTTACACATTTTCTTAATTTCTGTGCAAAACTCATTTGTGAAATCTTATATGGGACGGTGGGAGTAGGTTCTTGATTGTACTTTTAAGATTGACAGTCATAAAGGAAGAACACAAGACATTGAATCCTAAAACTGTTAAGTCTCTTAATAATATGCAAAGATTTAGCAACCATGTTCTTGATTCATTCAGGAAGAGACGAACATAGAGCATGATCAGGCTCATTTTAGTTTGACCTGGAACTACACATCTGTACAACGCCAGCAACTATTTTTCTGACTGCAAAATAAGTGTCTTTGTTATATGATACATAAAGGATTAGCTAAAGTTTATCTTAGATTGATAGGATATCCTTAATAGATCCTTCGAAGAAATGAGCTATTACTGGGAGCTGGTCAGAAATATTTTAATACAGCCACTTACAAAAAGAAATGTAGACAATACAGAAAAAACTTAGTACAAGTTTGTTCGACCATACCAAAACCAGCTTTAGGCTCCGTTTGTTTGGGGAAAAATGTTTTCCGGAAAACATTTTCCCCATTTTTCAGTGTTTGTTAAGCACCGGAAAATGGAGAAAATGTTTTCCGGAAAACATTTTCCCCCAAACAAACTTAGTACAAGTTTGTTCGACCATACCAAAACCAGCTTTAGTTATGATTATATATACTGGTAATGACAACGTTATTATCAGTAGGAAAAGGTTGGATTTTTGAATTGACATCCTTTCCAATAAAAGAAAAATTCCTCCATTGTTTTGGTTTCTTCCTTCTGTTTTAGCATGACTGAGTGATTTATGATCTCATGGCATGAGCTGGCTACCAAGAATGGATTCATGAACATGTATATAGACACTTTAGCTGTTGTATGATAACATGCATTTCTCAGGGAGCAGGTGACCAATTCCACATCCAGTTTTAACTTTTATTTAATTTCTTGATTGAGGCTGCTATATGATTTGTGAGTTGTGACCGTTAATAAAGGGGAGGCTTCAGAAATCAGCATAATTTATCATTACCGTCAATTGAATGATATTTTCAGTACTCCCTCCGTCGTATAATAATACTCCAATTTGACTATTCAAACATTTTAACAACCTAATTTTTTTTCCATCACTAACCTTAATGAGGTATAGTTATTACTCCCTTCCCTGTTGGCTCTCATCCTCTCCTTTCTCGCTCTTTTTCCTTGTTGACAATTGGGAAGTTCATTGGTTTTAATCTAACAGATTTAGAAATGGGACAATCTTTTTGGGAGAAAGAAAATGGCAAATGGGTACAGTTTTTATGGGACGGAGGGAGTATATAATAAAGCTACAATTGCAAAAACAATTGTAAACTGCATGCCACTAGATATAGGGTGGTGATATTCAGACATCAGAATAATAGATAATGGGTGTCAGTTGAATTGGAACATGAAGAATGTTACTTAACAAGTCCTTCCAAGGACAACCTTAACTTGGCACTAATTTTTAATGCTTAAAACTTGGGTAAATTATTAAAGTACTGCATTTGTAGCACATGTTGGTCAACCTTACCTGTATGAAAGAAACAAAGTATCTTTCTCCTTTTTGAGCAGGTAATTTCCCCAGAACATAATTTCTATAAATTCGCACAAATTCCTTTAGAATTTGCATAAGCCCTATTGAAGCTTGATAGTAAAGTCTAAGGAGAGAGAGAGAGAGAGAGAGAGAGAGAGAGAGAGAAAATTCTATTTCTCAATAAATGAAAATGGGCAGTGTTAGGTATATTGGGATTGTAATCTTGGCTTTTCTTGGACATTTTGGCTCAGTTCAAGCTCAGTTAAAATTGGGCTTTTATTCTAAGAGCTGCCCGAAAGCCGAAAAGATTGTGCAGGACTATGTTAACAAACATATCCAAAATGCCGCCACATTACCAGCTGCCTTAATAAGAATGCACTTTCATGATTGCTTCGTGAGGGTCTGTATTTCCTTTTTTAATTTCCTACTGCCTTAATTATATATATTCTTTACTTTTTCTTTGGCCTGACTTATTTTTTTTTTGCTTCTTTGATATAATTTGATTTAATCAGGGTTGCGATGGATCACTACTTCTGAATTTCACTTCAAGCACAGGCAACCAAACAGAAAAATTTGCTATCCCAAATCTAACAGTTAGAGGGTTTGACTTCATTGATAGAATAAAGAGCTTACTTGAAGCGGAATGCCCTGGAATTGTCTCTTGTGCTGATACTATTGCTCTCGCTGCAAGGGACTCTAGTGTAGCCACTGTAAGCTTTTAGTCAATTATTACGAAAAATAGCATAAACCCGTCTCATTGCCTCCTTATCTGCTTTAAATAATGAATCTCACATTCTACAGGGGGGCCCATCTTGGAAAGTAGCTACTGGACGAAGAGACGGGCTGATATCTAATCTCACAGAAGCCTTAAACCTCATTCCATCTCCATTTAGTAATTTCTCTACCCTCCAAACAGATTTCGCTAACAGGGGACTCAACGTAAAAGACCTAGTCTTGTTATCAGGTAAGTTAATATTTACACACTTTGATAACTCAACTAAAAGACCTAGAGGAGTTACTCAAAGGATGTTGCTCATTTCCTAACTTTTCTTCATACTTTTGCAGGCGCTCATACAATTGGTGTCTCATCCTGTGGACCCTCCGTCTCAAATCGACTATACAATTTCACTGGTGTGGGTGATGAAGACCCTGATTTAGACAGCGAATATGCTGCTAATCTCAGAGCGAACAAATGCAAAACTATTAATGACACCACCACAGTACTTGAGATGGATCCCGGTAGTTTCAGGACATTTGATCTTAGCTACTATAGACTTGTACTCAAGAGAAGGGGACTATTTACATCGGATTCAGCTTTGACAAAGAGCTCAAGATCTTTAAAAATCATCAACCAACTTCTTCAAGGTTCACTGGAGAGTTTCTATGCTGAATTTGCCAAGTCCGTGGAGAGAATGGGCAAAATAGATGTGAAGACGGGAACGTCTGGCGAAATTAGGAAAAATTGTGCCTTTGTTAATGGTTAAGAATGTGTTGGCCTTCTGCACAAGTTTTATATTGGGGTGCGTGTGTGTGTGTGTGCTCCTTTTGTTGTTCAACGGGCTGGGTTTTTCTTTTGTGTTGTTTTATTGTGTCCCCTTCCAAAATATTCACATAAAACATGAATGTCGGATCTTTACATAAAGTAGTGCAATTCCACTTTTTCTGTTTCTTGGTGTTAGAACATGGATTAATAATATGTGTTATTTAATTCCATATGTTATAATCATTTAATAATGTTAAAGTATAGACCAAACATGTAGAATTCCATTAGGTGTAAGTACCATTAAATGATGGGCATAATGGTAACTTCTCACCGCCTTCTTTACGAAAGGGTGTAGTCCATAAACGAAGTGCCCCTTCTCAATCTATATATAGGCTATCCATCAGCCCATTTGAGACACTTAACTACATTACAATTCAGTCATAAAATCATTCTTCATTCATCTAAGAAGAACAAGTGTGGACACTATCATTTAGAAGTACTATCTCCCTACTTTCTCATTTATTTGAGAACAAGATCAAGAACACAATCATGGATTCTTCAGGTACACGCTTCCGTCTTCATCTTCCTCTCATTCTTAATCTAGTGAGTCGGTTCATGTTTTGATGGATCGTTTTGTTCCTACAATTGGTATCAGAGTCTGCTCATATTCTAGATCAAGTTTGAGTATTATGAAAAACCTTTATGTTTTATTATGCTTTTAATTCTTGAAAAGATTCCATGTTTATCATGTGTTCTTGAATCATTATCATACTCTAATTCAGATTCTAGAGTATTGTATTAAATTCTAAATTCTAAATTTTGGTTTTACTCAAAAGGCTTTCAATTCTTAATGTAAGATTATCCTATTTTGGACATAGCCACCATCATTGGATGCGTTGTGAGTTTGTTCAAATGCATAGCCACACATTTAAAAATGTGATGTGAGTGTGCGGATCTACTTGCTTTGGTTGAATGTTAATTCACCATTAAATTAAGAATTGATAGTAAAAATCTGGAAAATTTGACTTTCAGGGTCTGCTCGGCCGAGCACCTCCCTTGACTCGGCCGAGCACCCCATTTGTATCAGCACAACGTTTGAATTTTTTTTGAAAAGGCGCCATCCAACGGTCATGATGCTCGGCCGAGTCAAGGATAGTGCTCGGCCGAGCACCTATAAGGACTCGGCCGAGCACCCTAAGGACTCGGCCGAGCGTGAGGGATCAGAAAGGGGTGTTCTCTGGAGTGTTTTGCTCGGTCGAGCACTTTCCTTGACTCGGCCGAGCACCACTTGATTTTGGCTAAATTTTCAGAATTTTCAATCTTTTGCTATTTTGATCAATTTTCATTCATTTTTTGAGTAAAGTACACATTAATTTGTGCCCAAAATTTTGTGATAATTTGTTAGTAAATCATAGTATCTGGACACCAGTCGCGCTTCGACGGTTCTTATATAAAGAATGGACGGGTAGAACAAAAGGATTACTGTCTTTTATTAATAAATTTCATTAATTACCTTAAGGCCTTTTGTTTCCGATTAATTATATCCTTAACATTTTGGACAAAATTAACATGCTTGTTTCCCAAAGGAGACCTTGTTGATTAAATTCAAACTTGTTAAAAGATGAATGTAAATGTTGATATGTGATAACATGCTTGTTTTCCGAAGGAGACCTTGTTGTTGACTAAGTATTTACATTCATGGGGTAATAATTGAATAAAACATTTGGTTATTTTAAATACTTTGTACCATCCCAAAGGAAGGCGAATGTTTAAAATAAATTGTTTGTATTCTTTATTGCCGGGTAACAAGTACCTTAAACTTTATGGCATTTTCTATACTTGAACCGGCCCAAAGGAAGGCAAGTATTTAAAGTGTATTGTTTAAGCTATTTGTTTACCTTAAGATAAATCAAATTGTGAGTCAATTTGCAATCCAAAGATTAGTCTTGATGTCATATTGATTATCTTTTATTTTGATGGAATTCATTTGATATAATTAATCATTGTGTAGTTTCTTATATATGTTTTGTTTCATTCTTGTTCTTCTCCTTCAGATTTGATTAATGCTTCATCCATAACTACTGCTATAAATGATGTACCTTTGCTTACTGGGACTAAACTTAAAACTTGAAAAAATAATATAACGATGATCTTAGGCAATATGGACATCGATCACGCGTTAGGGGAATCAAGTCCCGCTGCTCTCACTAAAGGAAATACCGTTATAGAACGGAAAAATGTTGAGCAATGGGAACGGTCCAACCGCGTGAGTCTAATGATCATGGAAAATGCAGTTTCAAGGACATTTTTGGACAATGTCTATGAGATCGAAAATGCTGAATTTTTCTTTGAATTCTTGTGGAAACTTGTTTCCATACGGTACAAGGGTGACGAAAATCTTCGGGAGTACATTATTGAATTATTTCATCTTTCTATCAAACTAAAGGCAATTAAGTTAGAGATTTCGGAAGATTTGCTCTAAGTTAGAGATTTTGGAAGATTTGCTCGTGCACTTAGTTTTGATCTATCTTCCTCCTCAATTAGGTGACCTATAAATGTCGAAAGTACAAGTGGAATATTAATGGATTACTTTCACATATGACATTAGAGGAAGATAGGATGAAATATCTTAAATTAGAAAGTATTCACTCAGCATTTACTTCTTCTCGTGGGATTAAGAGAAGAGGGAAAGAAATTGCGGTTGCAAGTAAGAAGCATAAGGGATCATTTAAGGATCATAAAGTCAAGAAATGCTTCTTTTGCAGGACCTTACTCGCATGAAGAATGACTACCATAAGTATCGCGAATGGCGAATTCAGAATGGTATGTCATTTGGTCTTGTTTGTACTAAGGCAAATTTGGTTTCAATTCCTTAATATACATAGTGGTTGTATTTGGTGCAACAACTCACATTAGTTCATGTATGCAGGGTTGCCTGAATTACCGAATCCCCAGTGAAGATGAGAAATACATCTATATGAAAGCTGGAAATCCGGTTGAAGTTATTGGCATAGGGATTTTAGATTAATGTTAAGTACTGACTATTATTTTGTATTAAATAATACATTCATTGTACCATCTTTTAGATGGAATTTAATATATATCACAATTTTGAACAAGGAAGGTTACCCTTGTTCTTTTGGTAATAATAAATGTGATCTTTATTTTAAATTCCAAATTTGTCGGTACTAGTACTATGTCATATATCGATAATCTTAATTTACTTGACACAGTCAAGAAAATGAATGAGTCCCATAATAATGAAACCAAAACTAAAGGCACTAAGCAAAAGTTATCAAGTGAAAATTATTGTATTCTATGGCATAGGCGTTTGGGTCATATCTCCAAAGGGAGAATTGATAAAGCTTATGTCGGAGGGAATCCTAAAACAACTTGATACTCCGGATAAAACTTTTGCATTAAGTGTTTTAAAGAATAAATTTACAAACATTAAAGAAAATAGAATTTTGAGAGTATCAAACGTCTTGGAACTAATTCATATGGACATTTGTGGACCATTCATTAATCCTTCATGGAATGGTCAACAATATTTCATTACGTTCATGGATGATTACTCTCGTTATGGATACATTATTTTCTTCATGTAAAATTTCAATCATTGGACGTTTTCAAGTCTTTTAAGGCATAAGAGAGACTATTAAGAACGTTAAATTCGATCATGTTAGTGAAAACTACGGACGGTATAACGTATTGGGTGAATAACGTCCGGGTCCTTTATACTCGCTATCTTGAAGAGTGTAGGATTGTCCCTCACTACACCATGTCGGGCAAACCTAGCATAGTATAGTGGAGAGATAATAGAATACTTAAAGATATGGTAAGAAGTATGTTTTCTTGTACTTCTTTACCTCACTCATTATGGGCGAAGCATTAAAAACTGCAGCTTATATTTTCAATAGAGCACCTTCAAAAGCTACCGACAAAACCCCTTATGAGTTATGGACGAATAAGAAACCGTCCTTAAATCATCTTCATGTTGGGGGTGTCCAGCAGAAGCTAGACCTTATAGGCCTAATGAGGGCAAACTGAACCCTAAAACTGTTAGTAGCTATTTTGTAGGGTATGCCGAGAAACCTAGGGGATATAAATTTTATGACTCGAAAACTAGAACATTTTTTGAGACTGACAATGTTAGGTTCCTTGAGGATGTTGAATTTAGTGAGAGAAATAGTAATGATTTTGAATTTGAAGAGTTAGAGGAACCACTCTTTATTCCTCAAACTTTGGTTCCTGTTGGAAATCTAGTAATTGTACCTGAAATTCAACAAAGAATATACAATTCAAAATAATATAGAGACTCCCGTAAATAACGGACAACATGAAAATGTTGGACATAATGAAATTCAACAACCTCAAAATGAGGATGAACTGGTGCCCTTAAAGAGATTACTAGAGAAAGAAGAAGTGTTATTTCGTATATTTATGATATGTATCTTGCGGAGAATGAGGACACCTTAGATTTAGTGGGAGATGATCTAATCACCTTCCATGAAGCCATTAATAGTCCTAATTCTCATAAGTTGATCAATGCTATTAATGAGGAGTTAAAATCAATGAAAGACAATGACATTTGGGATCTTGTCCCATTACCTAAAGGTGTAAAACCTATTGGTTATAAATTGATATTTAAAACCAAAAGGAATTAGCAGGGTAATATGGAAATATATAAGGAACGTCTTGTTGCTAACGGATTTACTCAAAAGGAAGACATTGATTATAAAGAAACATTTTTTACGGTATCTTCTAAAACCTCTTTTATGATTATTATGGCATTAGTGGCACATTATGATCTTGAGCTTCATCAAATGAATGTTAAGATAGCTTTTCTCAATGGCGACATTGAGGAAACTATCTATATGAAGAAACCAGAAATGGTGACTAATTCGGATCAAACTAGTCAACTGGTTTGTAAACTTAAGAAATCCATTTATGGGCTTAAGCAAGCATCTCGTCAATGGTACTTAAAATTTAACCAAATTATTCTTTCATTTGGCTTTGAAATGAATCTTGGTGAAGATTGTGTGTACCATAAGTTCAGTGGGAGTAGATTTATTATTTTGGTCTTATATGTGGATGATATTTGGATGATATTTTTCTTGCTAGTAATGATAAGGACCTTCTAAAGGAAACTAAGAAATTTCTCAAACAAATTTGAGATGAAAGATTTTGGTAAGGCATCTTTTGTATTGGGAATCCAAATTCATTGTGATCATTCACGAGGTATTTTGGGATTATCACAAAAGAGCTACATAGAGAAGGTATTACAAAGGTTTAGCATGGAAAATTGTAAACCACATGACACCCCTGTCTCTAAGAGAGATAAATTCAGTTTAAAGTAAATGTCCTAAAGATTAATTTTTAAATTCAAGTATATGAAAAATATCCCTTATGCACCGGTGTGAATGTGTGCCCCAAATTTTTGTTTGTTTTGGAAATTCACGCGAGTTTGAAGACATCCGGTTTAATTTGAAAAACGGAGTCGCCACGCCATTTTGATTACCTCAAAACTTTGAAAAAAAGGTTTTATGGTGGGTTCGGAGGTTAAGTTACCCCTTGGGAAGAACGAATCGTCGTTCACCCAAGGTGCCTTGCCGAAGCAAGTCTCCCAAGATCCCATTAATCGTGCTTGCTTGCGTGCTTTCTTGTGTGCATGTGTTTGAAAATAAAGGGAGGGAATGTCCCAAGTCGTCTTTCGGACGTACAAACCATTTGTTGGTTGTCGCTCGGGATTTCTTGGATTTTATGTATTCGGGATTATGATCCCGTCCTCATCTTGGACTTGTGATCATCGCATTTTTGGACCTCGGGACTTGCGTGATCGAGAGAATGACTCTCTTTATAGTCAAAAATGAGGTTCTTTAGGAAGGAATGTCCTTAGCCCATCAATCCTACACTCTAAGACGGTCGAGCTCGTATAGATGCTTCATACTCATCTTAAGTGATAATCGGAGATATAGGGTTCAAGGGTGTCCCTTTCTAAAGAAGTTATGAAACCTTTATGGAAGGAACAATGTAAAGATAGGATCTTTTACACCGGTCCGTTCCAAGGTTGCTAATGGGGGAATGGGGGAATGCATGTAAAAATGACATTTTTAATGAAAAGATGACATTTTTGGGTTGCAAAGAATGCATTTGATTTAAAGACATGATCTTTATTTGCAAAGGATGCATAAAGACATGATTTTTATGCAAATGATGCATTTTTATGAAGAAATTGGGATTTGAATATGCAAAGGATGCATGAAGATTGTATTTTGAAAAGCATAGGATGCTTAATCTAGGATAAAGATATGATCTTTAATGCCTAGGATGCTTGAAAAAGGATTTGAATGCAAAGGATGCATTTTTATTGTAAAGATTGAATTTTTATATGCAAAGGATGCATGAAGATGATGTTTTTACATAAAAATGGGTTTTTTAGGTGCAAAGGATGCACCTTTGATTCAAAGATTACATCTTTAATGGCAAAGGATGCCTAATGCATGCAAAGGGGGAAAGGGGGTATAAAGATATGATCTTTATGATAAACTACCAAGTCCCAAGCAAGATAAATGCAATTATATGAAATGCAATGAGCAAGTAGAATCACATAAAGCAATTTAAGATGCAAGGTTAGGGCGTGCGAGGTTACCAATGGCTTCCTCTTCTTCTTTGGACGGAGCTAGGAGGAGGACTTGATCTTGGGATCTTCAAGGAGGAGGGAGGTGGCTTCTTGGCCTTCTTCTTCACCTTCTTGGACTTCCAGCAGCTCTTTGGGAGGTTTTCTTCGTATTATGAGAGTATTATGCTCTTTTGTTGGTGATTAAAATGGGTAGAGGAGGGCTCTATTTATAGGCAGTCTGGAAATCGCCAATGAAGCCGTGCGGCTAGGGATCTCGAGCTAATGCAGCCGTGCGGCATTATCCCTTATGACTTAGCATTTTTCTAGAACCATGCAAGGTGGCAATTTCTAGAAGTTTCCCAAATTAAGAAAAACGTGTTTCTTAATTGGGAAGCTTCCCTTTCAGCCTTTATATAATTTGGAACAGCCTGAATATTTCCTAACACTAGGAAGGTCCGGGGAATTACCGGAAACTTACCGAAATTGCCGGAAATTTAACCTGGAAGGCATGAGCGATTTGGGTACTTACAAGCCCTCGGCAACGTCACTTGCAAGGCGAGTGGGGTTGTCGATAGAAAAGGATCCGATCTGGCGAATGCCGAGAAGGATTGAGAGACCGAGGTGGTCGAGTGACTGAACCTCTGGAAGGCTACCTACGTATCCCGAGTGGGAATCAAGCCAGGCCGTAGTTCGGAATAGATCCGCTGAGGAATGGAGAAGAGAAACTGGTCTCTCGCTGGGGAAGTAGAAGAGAAAATGACCTAGGAGGTCAAGCAATTGATCCTACTGGGGATATGCTAGGAGTGACCAATGTGGTCAGATATCTAAACCTCTATGAGGGGTTACTTCATCACTGATGAGTGACGAAGGAACAAGGTGACCAAAGTGGTCGGATGGCTGGACCTTTTATGAAAGGCTACCTATGTATCCCGGAGGAATCAAGCCTTGATCGTAGTTCAAGCATCACTAGATAGTTAGGAACGATGTCTAGGATCCTAGAGGGTTTCGACAATTAATGGAGGCTGTCACCTGGTTGACAATTAATGGAGGTTGTCACCTGATTGACAATTAATGGAGGTTGTCACCTGAGGAAACTAGAGCTTACGTCACTATCGAGGAGATAGAGGTAGCTAAAGTTGAGAGAACTTAAGCATACTTCACTATTCGTGATAGAGGTATCTTAAGTTAGAAGAACTTGAGCGTACGTCACTATCTGGGATAGAGGTAGCTAAGTTTAGGATAACCTGAGCGTACGTCACTATTCGGGATAAAGGTAGCTTAAGTTTAGAGAACTTAGCATACGTCACTATTCGGGATAGAGGTAGCTTAAGTTTAGAGAACTTAGCATACGTCACTATCCGGGATAGAGGTAGCTTAAGTTTAGAGAACTTAGCATACGTCACTATTCGTGATAGAGGTAGGCTAAGTTTAGAGAACTTAGCATACGTCACTATCCGGGATAGAGGTGAGCTAAGTTTAGAGAACTTAGCGTACGTCACTATCCGGGATAGAGGTAAGCTAAGTTTAGAGTTCTTGACAATTCGGAGGTTGTCACCTAGCGTTATCCCGTTATAACGGAATTAACGGAGGCGACTGGGAAGAAAGCTTAATTGCTCAGGAGATAAGGGATATCTTCTGAAAAGGATGTTATCTCAGTTAAAGGATAACGGGAATTGTAGGCCCAAGTGGAAAGTCCAGGGGCAAAATTGTAATTTTTGCTCAGAGCGAATGAGGCCGCCCGGCATGTGATGGAGGCAAAAGAAGCCGTACGACTAGAAGCTTGATTTTTCCAGATTATTTAAAACAGATTTGAACGGGCATTGGGCATTATTGCCGCCCAAGAACTGCCGAGGAAGAGAGAGAGGAGGGAGAGAACTTCTTCAAAATTCTTCAATTCCCTTTGCTTCTATTGATTGGAATGGATCCGGAGGGCAATCCTATACCGAGGCAAGCAAGAAGAAACATCTCCGCGGCCGCTCGGAGGAGGAGGAAAGAACTCGTTCGAACGGAGAGAAAGTATGACTTTCTTACGCCTCCATCGGAGCTTTATCCGGGGAGAAGAGAGCACAAATCGACGAACCCGCGATCGGTTGGGGTAAGCGTTCTTATTTGGCTCGATTCCGTCGATTTTGATTGAATTTTGATTGATTTAGGGCTTGACCCGAATTTTAGGAATTTTCTAGGATTTTCCTAGGATTTTTGAATGACTTTGAGACATTGATGATTAACCTATGAGGCTAAGAACATGCATGTGCAATTTATTTGACAAAAATAATGAGAATGACCCACTTTTTTCTCGAAAATAAAGTAAGAATGATAATTGTCTAAAGTGAGACGGAGCTCTTGCATGTGCTAGAACTAGGTCAAAATTTTGATTATCAATGAGAAAACAAGATTTTGGAAGATGAAAAGGATTCATGCATGCCATTTTTGAAAGAATAATGCTTTTGTGCAAAGAATTGTGAAAATTGTGATTTTGTGCTTTAGGAAAGCAATGGGACTTGACATGACGTGTTTCAAGTGATGAAAGACGCTTTTTTGATGCAAAGGATGCTTGAAAAACTTTTGTGAATGCTTTTCTTTTGAAAACATGTGCACTTTTTTGAATATATGCATTCTTTTGAAAATAATGAAGGACTGACACACTTCTTTGTTGTGCTTGTCTACAGGAGAACAAGTCTAGAGGGCCATCTGAGATAGCAGTCAGGCTTTGGGAGAGGATGCCTGATTTCGAGAAAAATGGGGTAAATCCCAAGCAGCTGGTGCGGGCTACCGGCCTAGATCTTTTCATCGAGGCTATCGGCAGGGGGATCCATATCACCTCTAAGAGCAAGGGCTTGGTCCAGGCCCTATCTGAGTTTTGGTGGGATAGCACTCATAGCTTCCATCTGAGCCGGGAGAGCCGACAGTGACTCCCGCCGATTTCACGGCTATCACCGGTCTACAGCTCACCGGGAGGCCCGTGACTTGGAGGGACCATATTACACCCGAGGAGTTCCGAGCTTTGGTCGGGTTTGAGTTGATTCCCAAGGGGCTAGGGATGGAGACACGGAATGTCGAGGTGGCGCCCGTAACCGCATACGGGACTTTGTCGTTAGCGATGTGGATCGCCCAGCCACTCGGCTAGAGCCTTTGTGTGATTGATGCTGTCGGTCACCATTTTTGCTAATTCTGGGACGCTGGCCATGACTTGCCTCCTCGACTCTCTGGAGGATGTGGATGGGATAGGGATGGTCTCTTGGGGAGAGGCCGGATAGGCGGAGTTGTATTTCTCTCTGGATCTGTACAGCCGGAATAAGGCTGCTTCCATGGATTGTTTCTCCTTTGCTCTTGAGGTAGTCCCTCTTTCTTTTCTCTTTTCTCTTTCTGTCTATGAGACTTTTATGAGAGAAAATGACCTTTTTGATGTTTTGAACATGCAGGTCTGGTTCTATGAGGTGATCAGGTTCTTTCCGTGGAACCAACAGAGCGATATCACCATCTTCCCTGCTATGATCCGATGGAGGGGAGATGCTAGGGATAAGTTCACGGGAAAGACCCGGATCACTTTTGATTACAAGATGGTGAGGCCGGTCATCAACAGGGATGTACACGACGGAGTGGACTTCTACCCTTGGGGCAGGTATCCAGAGATTTTGTTGGGAGAGGCCATTGAGGCGATGAGGCAGAGGAGATGGCTCACTGGGCTGACATGTGATGTCATATATTTGGGGGAGCGTTTCTCGAGGCAGCATGTCCATGTCCCTCCATTGGACGCCATTACCCCCCATGATCCTCCAAAGACGGATGCTACAAACCTGTGGATTGGCAAAGCGAATGAGATTGCTAGATATCGTGCGTGCGTGGCCGCCGAGGAGTATTTTGACATGAATACCCCTACGCCGTGTTTGTGGAGCAGCGCCGAGGATGCCACGTGCTAGTGAAGCCGGCGGTCACTCGTGGATATGGGGAGGATGAGCCTACCGACCCGCCGATCCCTCCAAATAAGATCTCTGCCTTATGTGGTCCACGGAGTTCCGAGGAGGATGAGGATTCCTGTCCCCGACACTAGGGAGCCCCAGTATACCTTGTCGCCTGACAGCACTGTAAGTATACTTTTAGGGTCTTTCCCATTTTTCAGCTTTCTTTGCTTTTTGCAATTCCGAGATTTTCTGAAATTTTTCTGAGATTTTTCTCCTCTTTTCTCGTGTTCCAGCTCGCACTTATGATAGGCCGGTCGTGCAGAATAGGGGCCGGAAGGACATGTGCCGGTCCCTTCGAGAAAGCCGGCTCGCGCTTCAAAGGCGGCAATGACGCACAGAGCCCGGGCGCAAGAGAAGGCATGTCGGGGGCACAGCGTGCCTACCTCATCGGCCTCGTAGTACTCTTCCAAAGGCCATGCCTCGGGGATGGGGACCCAATGCCGACATTCCGGAGCAAACTGGCTGAGTACGGGCACGATAATGTCCATCTGTCTGACGTGAGCGACCAGGAGGACTTGATGAGGGAGGCTAGCGTCTATGAGCTGAGCAGCGATGAAGAAGAGGAAGAATCGGAGGCCTAGGAGGTCTCTAGAGTGGAATTAGGAACAAAACAAACAATGGACAAATTTGATGCACATTTTGTTTATTTTTTGCTTTATTTGGGCGACGATGGGGCGAAGACATTGTAGTAATGCTTTATTTACTTTTCTAATTTATGCTTTTTAAATTTGCATATTATCTGAGCCTCGGGGCAGTTTTTTGCTTGGAATTGGGGCTGAAACTGGGCCAAAATGATATATGATGATGTATAAATGCTTGGATGGCTTCTGGACATGTTTTTGTATAGGTCTTGGTTGAGAAAGTGGGGTGAAAACTCCCTTTGGACAGCAACTTGGTTGCTGCAGATTTTTTTTCTGCAGATGGATAATGTAGCCGTGCGGACAGGTCCTAAGGGTAAATGAGTCCATGCGGCTCACAGTTCTGTCTGAACTGGTCATTTTTTGAATAAAAGCAAGGCTTGGCCATTTCATTTCATTTTCAGCTTAGACTTGTCCCAATTGTTCCCAGAGCACATTTTGGACTTAAAGACACCATCTTTGGCCATCTTGCAATGGAGAAGCCCGTCAGATTGCAAAGGGGGAAGCGAGACCGTTTTCTGTCCGATCTTCAATCTTGGGTGAAGCACAACTTCCAATTTCACAAGGGGCTGCTTGATTCTTCCTTCAAGATCAAGTCTTTATGGCATTTGAGGGATCTCCCGCCCGATTGGGACCTTTTGAGAGCAGCAGCAAGGTTTTGGGACGTCCGGAGACACGTTTACTGCTTTTCTTACAACGAGATCGTCCCAACGCATGAAGACTTCCGAGCCTTGATTGGGGGTCCCGAGATTGAGGCTATATCTATTCCGCTGATCGGAGACGTGCCGGTAGCAGTAAAGCTTGCATCTTTTCTGCAGATTTGTTTGAAAGAGGCTGAGGGGATGATGATAGCCCCGGACAGATTGACCTTTCGGTATCCCGGCAGGTTTGGGTCTCCGGCTATGGCTGCGACCACGGTGGCTATGGATGCCTTCATTCTCTGCATATTTTCTCGCTCTGTTCACCGCCGAGTCCGTGGGGATCTGTCATGGTGGTCTCTTGGACATGGTCGAGATCGAGTGGCCGGGAAAGACATTGTCCCACCGGTTTTGGGAGAGACATTGCATGGCATTGATAGGATGGCTAGGGAGACCATTTTATGAGGTCTGGAGTCCAAATTGCGGCGACTTTGTGGTCGCAGGAGAGGCTCGGCTTTGCCACTTTGGGGGGCTTCACGACTCGCCCTAGGGTGATTTCTCGAGAGGTGCACCGAGGCAACAGACCAGGTTAGCGGGAGCCGATGATGGCTAGGCTATCCACTTCGGACATCCGTTGGTGGATACCTCACTGGAGATTGCGTACCAAGAGGATATTTCAGTGGTCTTATGCCGTGAGGGTTCCGTGGTTCTCGCCGGTCGTCCTTCTACATTCCCTGCTTGGTATCCAGGCAGTTTGGGGCATTACAGGAGCCATTGAGCGATTGGGAGGACATCCGGACCATGGAGGTGATGCCATTGGATATGAGAGATCCAACCAGCTTCTTATTTTTCTCGAGGACTTGGACATATGCTGCTTTCCCACCCAGGGCTATCTTCAGGAGCAGGAAGAGTACCATCTTGACCACTGTCTACTTGGACTGGTACGAGAGGGAAATGGGAGCGACTCAGGTCATTCTGGGGGAGAGACGTCAGGCTTTATTGGGGACCGACTGTGACTCGAGTAGGACTCGAGGAGACCGAGGCTAAGGCGAGTCGCCATAACCGCCGGGTGACTCCGATCGTGATATGGAGGCTCGATACAAGAGATTGTCCGAGTTCGCTCCTTTGACTGAGACTCAGAGGGAGGAAGTGCGGACTCGTGCTCGTGTAGAGAGGGCACTTATTGACACGGGTTTGGTAGAGGCTCCAGTGAGGATACCGGAGATCGGGATGAGGGATGCCGACCTTATAGAAAAGAAGAGAAAGAAAACTCGACGGGGTCGAGGTAAAGGGAAGAAGACCAAAGAAGACTCAGCGAATGACGACTGACGGATCTTTCTTAGGATTCCCTTATTGCCATTTTGCAAACACATTAGTTTATTTAGGCATTTTTTGTATTTTAGATCTTTGTAGCAGGTTAGCAGAGTCAAGAGTAGACCGTGCTTGAACTCATCAAGAAGTTTTTAACTTGTAATGAACAAGAAATACTATCTTAGAAATTAATCAAGACACATTTCATGGAAATTGAAATGTCTTATTGGGACCCGTTTTATGAAAACTGAAATACCCTTTATTTTTTTTAGGACGCACTTCATGGAAGCTCGGTTGCCTTTTTTTTATTGTTTAGACCGAACCATATATGGCTGCCTACGTTCCCCTTTTACAAGAAAGGCTAAGGGGCTCAGGTCTTCGCAGTTCATTCTGGTGAACTATTTTTTTTTATGTGCAACCCTGTTTTTTGCCTAGACCGCCCTTTTTGGGGTTTTCAGCCTAGCTGGACATTACTCTTTTTGCACTAAGATTTTTTTTCTCTTTTTTTTTATGTGCAACCCTGTCTTTTGCCTAGATCGCCCTTTTTGGGGTTTTCAGCCTAGCTGGGTATTACTCTTTTTGCACTTTTCTTTTTTTTTTTATTTTTTTATTAGACATAGTATCTTTTGAGCTTATCACCGTTGACTGGGTGGACAAAGGGATTGCCGTCCAGGTCTGCAAGCTTCATGGATACTCCCGATAGTATCTTCTGCGCCACATAAGGGCCGATCCAAACGGGTTCCCATTTTCCTGTGGGGTTGTCTCGGTAGGGGCTTCACTTTCAACACTAAGTCACCCTCTTTGATGTCTCCGGCCTTAACCTTTTTGTCAAACGCTCTAGCCATTCGCCTCTGGTAGGCTCGGGTGTGTTCCATGGCTTTTAGCCTTCTCTCATCATGCAGAGGCCAACTCATCATGCCGGCCGCGCAACCATTCTACTTCATTGACACTGTTTTCCAGGAGGACCCTTAATGACGGGATTTCCAACTCCACCGGTAACACCGCTTCCATCCCGTAGGTTAGGGCAAAAGGAGTTTCTCCCGTAGCCGTTCCGACAGACGTTCTGTAGCCCCGCAGTGCTAAGTGCGGCTTTTCGGGCCATTCACGACCACGGTGGCCATTTTCCGGATGATCCGTTCGAGCGTCTTATTAGCAGCCTTCCACGGCTCCATTAGTCTGAGGCCCGTACGGAGACGACTTGTGGCGAGTGATTTTGAATTCCGACAAAGAACCTATCGCAGCCCCCTTCAAAGTGCGACCCATTATCGGAAATGATCTCGTTGGGCACCCCATATCTCGCACATTATGTTTTCTTTGATGAATTGGGCCACTTTTCCGGAAGTGAGAACCTTGTAGGACTTGGCCTCTACCCACTTGGTGAAGTAGTCGATGGCTACTAGCACAAATTCATGCCCATTGCTTCCGCCGGGGCTATTTTCCCTATCACGTCAATACCCCAAGTTGCAAACGGCCAAGGAGTCGTCATGCAAGACATGTCATGAGGCAGAGATGGTTGAGGTTGGCAAACCGCCGGGCACTTGTCGCATGCTCGGACGTGCCGGACACGACCTGCTTCCATGGAAATCCAAGAGTAACCCATTCTCGAGGATCACTTGCATCGGGGCTCTGGCATTCATATGAGGACCGCAAGGACCATTGTGGACTTCAGTCATCAACTCTTTGGCCCTTTCTTGAGTGACGCACAAGAGGAGTGGTCCTTGGTATCGCTTCTTGTACAGGTTGCCTTCTAGAATGACATAATGGGAGGCCAACCTTTTCAGGGCTTGCAAGCTCTTGGCTCTGACACCTTCTTTTGGTCTACCTTCTTCGTCTCGAAAGCCGACTCTCCATCTTTGAGGAACCGGTAAATTTGATTGTACCAGGGTTCCTTTGTAGGCTCGGGTCCCAGGTCTACTTCACAACAGAAGGCTGGGGCTTCTTTTCTACCCACTCTGAAGGGTTTTATGGCTTTTCCCTCGGGTATCTCTACCAATGAGGCTAGAGTAGCTAAGGCATCTGCGAATCTGTTCTTTTCCCTTGGCAAGTAGTGGAAGGTCACTTCTCTGAACTGTCCAGTCAACTCCTCCATATGGGCATGATACCGCTGCAGATTAGGGTCCACAGTCTTCCATTTGTTGGAGACCTGGTTGATGATCAGGGCTGAGTCTCCATAAACTTCAAGCTCCTTGACATTCCTTTCTAGGGCAGCTTCCAAACCAGCGATGCAGGCTTCGTACTCGGCAATATTGTTCGTGGCAGGGAAGTTTAACTTGAGGGCTATGGGTGTATGCTCATCTTTCGGATCGACCAGTAGCATCCCGATGCCGTTTCCTCTTTTGTTAGCGGCTCCATCAAAGAATAATTGCCATCGATTTTCAGGCTCGACTGCAAAGATCCCTTCATCTGGGAATTGGGGTTCAGGCCCTCTGTCTTCATTACCGGGGAAGTTTGCCAGGTGGTCTGACAATGCTTGACCCTTGATGGCCTTTCTGGTCACATAGTTGATGTCGTATTCTGCTAGGAAGAAGGACCACTTTGCTAGACGCATCGAGAGGGAAGGCTTATCAAAGATGTATTTGATGGGGTCCATTTTTGAGACCAAATTCACAGGGTGGGCTTGCATATAATGCTTCAACTTGCCGACTACCCAGACCAGTCCTGCACAGATCTTTTCACATGCTGAGTAATTGAGCTCACTTCCCTGCAGCTTCCGGCTGACAAAGTAAATGGCGTTTTCTACCCGAGAGTCTCTCTTCTCCTGACACTACTACATTTAAAGTCTAATGCAACGCCTAAATTTGTTGCCATAGAGGCCAATCCTTGTTGCATTAGCTCTAATGCAACGTTAGAGGACCCTCGCATTCTGTCCCGTGGCATTAGGTCTAATGCAACGAATAACTAATCTAATGCAACGACATTTTCTTCGTGTTGCATTAGAGTGACATCTAATGCAATGGGCCGTTTGGTGAATTAATGCAACGGTAATTCTCTAATGCAACGATAATGATATATAATGCAACGGCTCGTTTGGTGAAATAAAGCAATGGTTTTTTTCTAATGCAACGACTTGTTGGTGAAATAAAGCAACAGTCCTTTTCTAATGCAACACTTGTAAAAAAAATTGATAAGCACCTAATGCAACAGCCACATAATTATAATTGTAATAATAATAATAATAATAATAATAATAATAATAATAATTATTATTATTATTATTATTATTATTATTATTATTATTATTATTATTATTAAATAAATAAATAGATAATAAAACCATAATATTGACAATAATAAAAAGAATTTCAATTAACATAAAAGATAACATTGTGACAAGATTCGTGCCCAAACGACACATAATAAGTAACATAAGTTTCGTGTCCTAACGACACATAATAAGTAACATAAGTTTCGTGCCCTAACGACACATTACAAAAGACACATTAACAGTTTGTGCCCAAAAGATCATAATCTACCATCATAATACTATAGCTTAACTACAACCCATTAAATGACGCAAAACAAAAAATAGCCTCCACCGCAAAACAAAAAATAGCCTCCACCATGTTGAATGTTATAATTTTGTTGCTGATCAACATGTACCTACAAGTAAAAACATAATTGATTAGAGTCGAAAAAGGAGTTATAAGCTCTTACAGTAAAAACAAAAATTTCCAGCTAATCAAAAGCAAAACTCAATAATAATTCAAACATTTTTGAATATTGACCTTTAAAAGGGACGAGTAAAAATAAATAAAGAAAAAAGAGAATGAAAAGAGAGAAAAGGATAGGGCCTCCACCAGATTCTCCCTTTCTTCCTCAACTTTCCCTTTTACCCCTTGCTCCATAATCAAACTAATTTTATTGCTCTCAGTCTCACACACATACACAAAGGACACACGCTCCATTACACCTAAAATCACATTCACAAAAGTAGCCCCAAAAGTAAACTTAGATCCAAGTAGTGATTCAACTTCACAAGGATATACTATACTCCCTCTGTAATCAGATGAATTCCTTACTGCCAAACAGAAGTCAAAACTGAATTATTTTAAATCAATTGGCAAAAAAAAAATTAAAAGATTGTTAATTCAGAAAAGGAGATTGTAGATGAGGAAAACAACAAAACCCCATAAACTAAAACAGATCTGGAGAAAATTAAATAAATAAATCAGCCAGCCAGCTTTTAGAATTACCCAAAATATACATCTCATAACAAAGACTTTCAAATCCAAAATGATAAATTAACAAAAAAGTTGAATTATAACCCATTCCTTGTCCAGATCATGAATCCATGAAGATACTTGCTAGAGATTGCTACGTTATCATGTGGTAGCAGACTATGAAGTGTACTAGATTTGTGATTCAGATCCAACCTTGTGTAATAACAAAGTCACCCTTGTGATTCAGATCATGGACCAATTTTTTGGCAAACCTATGAATAGAACATTCAGATGTACAAGCTCATTTGCTTTTATGGCATGTGACTCATTTATAAAATATAGCAATGTAATTTTTATGTTGTGTTTGAATGAAATTGAAATCATGTGTTTGCTTTCGTGATTATATCATTGTTACTCGAAATTGTATATATGCTAAACACAGCAAATGCTACTTCATCAGATAACCGACATGAATATCTGTAGTTCGACAACAGCTATAGGTATTACCTTCTGGATTGTCCTTCAAGGCTAATTTATTTAATGACAATTTTCCCATGATGAACTCAATAGGCCAGTGTGTGGTGCTTATATAGCGTACAGGGTTTTTGGACTCGAGTCTCTATAAATAAAATGGTATTATAGCAGAACCATATTCGTAAGGCCTACAAGCTCACCAGGGGGTTACGTTCTCGGCATTGTTTGGCTTGAAACCCTAACACCATTTTCGAATTTGGTAATTACATTTCCTCACTTTAGGGCTAGATTTTTCTTGTAACAAACAGGCCCCCAAAATGTCTCGAATGGCCTATTCACACCAGTCCTTAAGGTTGCTACTTAAATGGTTCATGACATGGTGTTTCAATTTTACTTAATATCTACTTTCAGGGATCACACTATTACGAGGGTACTTTTGGAAATTGAGATACATTTCTCATAACCCTAGAATAAAGTAGCCATTAGGGCTCTATAAATATTCTATATCCATTTCCTTGGTTGACTCCGCTCCTGAATTCAGCTCTCTCTCTCTCTCGTGCGGCTGAACCAGCTTCTTCTCTCTCTCTCTCTCTCACACACACACACACATTAACACATACATAGATGAATCTGTTCTGTGACAGTGACAGATGAAAGATATGGCAGATAGGAGGCGAAATTCAACCACAGAATGTCTATCAATCTGTTTTTGCTTATTATCCAATTTCCATTTAATGGGTGGATTTGTATATGGATGTTGTTTTAAATTTGGTTATGCAAATCTGTTATATATTAGTCGCCTGTTGTGTTATATATTAGTCGCCTGTTGGTTATGCAAATCTGTAGAAAACTGTTGTGTTATCAATCATATTCCAATTTTACACCTAACCACATAGAGCATAAATAAATACAGAAATTCCAACATAATGCTTTCCTCATTTCAACAACAAATAACTTCTGACAAACAATTTAGTCATAAGAATAAACACTAAAATGGAATTAATATATCGGAAGAAAAGTGATAGATATATATACCTGATGGGTGCGCCAATTTCCAACCTCCATTCAACCCGCTAGTATCTCAATCACTCTGTATCTGATCCAAATTGGAGGAAGAGGTAATAAGCACATAAATAATAAAGAATGCCTGTTTCTCAAAACAGCAGCTAAAGTAATCTAAGAAGACACCACTACACCTCCTGAAGTAACCATTTAACCATTTATATGGAGCATTCATGACATAATCTACTTCCTAAATTTCTTTGGAACGAAGGGAGAAAATACATGTAGAAGACAAAACGATATAACAAGAGAGAGAAAAAGAAAGTACCTGATTAACTGTATCACCAGACTGCCCATTTTGTTCATTGATATGGGGTGCACTATTCACATCATTTGCACCCGATGGTCTCAGAAAATCAGGAAGAACAAGATTCATTCCAGGATTAGCTTCTTGAAGTTCAGTTACAATCATAGATGCAAGATTGGGTGCAAGTTGTTGCATCATCTCAGTTTTTATACTCTCCAAGAATTCATTTGGGATTATAAAACCTGATTTTTTATCTTTTTTCTTCAAATCAGACATTGTCACACCTTTGGTAGTAGTGGTGGTAGTAGTAGTGGCGGTAGTGGTGGTGGTGGTGGTGGTTGTGATGGTGGTGGTGGTAGTGGTGGTGGTAGTAGTAGTGGTGGTAGTAGTTGTAGTGGTAGTAGTGATAGTGGTGGTGGTAGTAGTAGTGGTAGTGGTAGTAGTGGTGGTAGTGATAGTAGTGGTGGTAGTTGCAGTAGTAATGGTAGTATTGGTGATAGTGAAAGTAGTGGTGGTAGTAGTAGTGGTGGTAGTAGTAGTGGTGGTAGTGATAGTGGTAGTGGTGGTGGTAGTGGTAGTGATAGTAGTGGTAGTGGTAGTAGTGGTAGTAGTAGTGGTAGTGGTAGTAGTAGTGGTAGTAGTGGTAGTGGTAGTGGTAGTAGTAGTAGTGGTGACGGTGGTGGTGGTAGTAGTAGTGGCAGTGGTAGTAGTGGTTATAGTAGTAGTGGTAGTAGCGGTAGTAGTGGTAGTAGTAGTGGTATTAGTGGTGGTAGTAGTAGTGGTGGTAGTGATAGTGGTGGTTGTGTAGTAGTGGTGGTGGTAGTAGTGGTAGTGGTAGTAGTGGTGGTAGCGGTAGTAGTGGTGGTAGTAGTAGTGGTGGTAGTGGTGGTAGTGATAGTAGTGGTGGTAGTAGTAGTAGTAGTGGTAGTAGTGATGGTAGTGGTGGTAGTGATAGTAGTAGTGGTAGTAGTGGTGGTAGTAGTGGTCGTGGTAGTAGTGGTGGTAGTGGTAGTAGTGGTGGTAGTGATAGTAGTGGTGGTGGTAGTAGTAGTAGTGGTAGTAGTAATAGCAGTGGTAGTGGTGGTCGTAGTGGTAGGGGTAGTTGTGGTATTTAAGGTGTTGCATTAGTAATATAACAATTGCATTAGAAGGATATAATGCAACGCAAAGTAACTTAATGCAAGGGTGTTATTGAAGTCGTTGCATTAGTAATATAACAATTGCATTAGAAGGATATAATGCAACGCCAATTAACTTAATGCAATGGTGTTATTGAAGGCGTTGCATTACTAACATAGCTATTGCATTAGAAATGATATAATGCAACGCCAAGTAACTTAATGCAAGGGCTTTATTGATGGCGTTGCATTAGAAGAATCTAATGTAACGCCTAGAAACCTAAGGCAACGCAGAAGCCATAGCTGTTGCAATAGCTCAAATAAACCGTTGCATTAATGAAATAATGCAACGCCATTCTAAAGCATTGTTGCATTTGATACATTTGATTTGTTGCATTTGTTCGAAAATGTAGTAGTGTGAGCAAGCATAGCCCCAACTGCCGTATCAGTGACAGTAAGATAGAGCAGAAGAGGTTTCTGTCTATGTGGGGGGCATAGCACTGGAGGATGTACCAAGTATGCCTTAATCTGATCAAAAGCATCCTGGCATTCTTCGGTCCATTCTGTGTCTATGTTCTTCTTCATGAGCTTGAAGATGGGCTCACACATAGTGGTCAACTGATTGACGAAATGGCTGATGTACTGCAGTTTTCCCATAAAGCTCTTGACTTCTGTCTGGGTTCGAGGTGGCCTCATATCCATAATGGCTTTGATCTTTTGGGGGTCAACTTCAATACCTCGCTCCGTGACCATATACCCAAGCACTTTTCCCCTTGTCACTCCGAAGGTGCATTTGGCAGGGTTTAGTCTCATGGAATAGTGTCTCAGCCTCTCAAAGAACTTCCGCAGGTCAACAAAGTGCTGCCCATCCTCGCCTTTGGAGTGGATTATCATGTCGTCTACGTAGACCTCAATCTCCTTGTGGATCATGTCATGAAAAAGCGCGGTCGCTGCCCTTTGGTAAGTAGCCCCGGCGTTCTTAAGCCCAAATGGCATCACTGTATAACAAGAAGTTCCCCACGGTGTGGTGAAGGCTGTCTTTTCTTGGTCTTCCTCGGCCATCTTGATCTGGTTGTAGCCTGCAAAGCCATCAACGAAGGATTTGACTTCGTAGTTGGCAGTGGAGTCCACCAGGATATCTATGTTTGGCAAAGGGTAATCGTCCTTGGGGCTGGCCTTGTTTAGATCTCTAAATCCATACAAAGCAGCCGCACCTTCCCATTGGCCTTGGTGACGGTCACAATATTGGATAACCATGTCGGATATTCGATGACTCGATGAATCCTACCCGCAGTAGTTTCTCAATCTCTTCTTTGACTGTAGAGACCACTCGGCTTGATCTTCCTCGGTTTTACATTTTTACCGCTTAGCATCCGGTGCTAGAGGGATTCTCGTGCTCTACTATTGAACCGTCTAGCCCCCAGATATCCCCTGTATGACCATGCAAACACGTCGACGTATTCCCCGAGCGCATCGATCACCGTCCCGTTCAACCCCCCGGAAGAAGTTTCCGATCCGTGTCTCTTTAGGTTCCTCGACGCACCCAAGTTCACACTTGTCAAAACCTCCTCGGCGGCTTGGGCCCGGTTTTCCTCTTTTCCGAAACCTCGCTTAAAGATTTCTTTAATGTATTGTTCATTTAGTGTGTTTGCATCTTGTTCAAATGATTCATTATTAACTGTTATTAAGTTTTGAGTTAATTTATCATTTGTTACGTTGGCAATAAGAGGATACTCAGAAAGATCTGTCATTTCATTCAAAATAAGGTGAAAGATGACGTCGATTACATTTTGATAGTCCTTAGGCGTGAGGCCTTCGGATGACTCGTAGGATCGGAATTCAAAGATTCCTGACTCGACTGACTTTGGACCCTACACTACTTATTGACTCGAGGGTATTTGACAAGGGTTGGACCGGGATCTCACTCCTTCTTGCTGTTGCCCTGGGGAGTAGCAGTCTTGTCAGCGTTCCCATTTGGCTGTGCATCCTGTGGATCATAATTGCCTTTGTTGACACCATTTCCATGGGGAATACCCGACCGATCCGGCGGAATCTCCTTTCTCGAACTTAACTTTATCCGTCCCGTACCTCCGGGGCAAGAGGACCAGCTTGTGCTTTCGGCATCCGAGATACGGCTTTCTTCATCCCAAAAGTCTTCGGCTGGTTCACTCTTCTTTCCACCTTTTCCCAAAATAGTGCAGGGTCGGGACTCGATCCTCGGGAGCGGTAAGAGCCATTACAAATACATTATGCTCATTATGGGTGATGAAGGGTTCTGAAGAAACTTTCATTAACATGGCTTGTTTCACTTCAAACTCGCAGTCTTCATAAGTGAGCCTTTCTTCTGTAATCTTGACCATGGTTACTGGTTCGATATCATAGAAAAGAGGCCGAGCTCTGACAACATTAACAAAATCAATTCCGACTATGGGCCCAAACTGTCCTTCCATGGCGGCGGCATTAATCAAATCTTTCCATTTTCCTTGCAATTCAGCATAAAGAACATTGAATTTCAGAATGTCTATGATCTCCGGATTTCCAAAGTTGATTGCATTCGTCTCCCCGAACTCGATCATGTTGACCTGATTGTTAGCTGGAAGAGGGTTCTTGACCACATTAGGACCCCGAGGTGGTTCCAGCTTGCCTTCTTCAATTAGGCGAGAGATCAGGAACTTCAGGTAGGTGCAATCATTGGTGTTATGCCCATGATATTTGTGAAAGCGGCAATGCTTGGTTTCATCCATTCTGACACTAGGGTTTTTGGGTTTCCAGTTTTCAAGAGGTCTGATGAGTCCTTCGGCTACCAAACCGTCAAAGACCTTCTCTAGTGGCATTCCAAAATCTTCCGCGGTATAGAAGCGAGGTCTCGGCTTTGCAGCTACTTGGCTTGAATTCTGTCCCACTTTCTCATTCTGGATGTAATTGACAGCGCCGACCGTTTCTTTTCCCTTTATAGTGACAAATGAGCGTTTGACACCGGTGCTTTGTAGCGATAAGAGATGGGCGATCCTGTGGCGGGGCCATGTTGAAGGCATTTTCAAACTTGGTACCCGCATTTACCATTGCACGAAGGGCAGGATAATAGGAATTACCAATTTGAACCCTTAGTTGAGGCTTTAAACAAGATTGGAAGATCTCCATCTCGCTCCTCTTCATTCGGTGGGGTCATCATTTCACTAAGCTTCCAATTCCATCTCCTGTAAAATTCACTTACTGGCTCATCCGAGCGCTGCAGAGGGCCTTGTAGGTCATTCCTGCTGTTCTCCCAATTTAAGTTGGCCTTATACTTCTCCGTAAATGCTTCCTTAATTTGGTCCCGGTGGCTCGGGCCTACGGTTTTACATGCGAGGAACCATCTAAGAGATTTGAACCCTTTAATGACAACTCGAAAATGGTCGGCCATTTGTTGATGGGTACGGTCCTTGGCTCTCATGGCAAGAAGGTAGCTTTCAATATGAGTCCAGGACAATCGGTGCCGTTGAACTTTTCAATTTCGGCATTCGGAATTTTGGAGGAAGAGGGACAATTTTCTTTGGGATCGACTGTCGGTATGCCGCCTTTTTGGTGTTCGGTTCTCAGAATTTCTCTTGTATGGACTTAACTTGTTCCATCAGCCAAGTCATGTTGGGGTCGGGGGCGGTTTCGATTCGAAAGCGAGGCTTGTCGGATTTGAGTGGCGGGATTGTGGGTGGCACGGTGGTAGCTGGTACACTATGGCTTGAGGGTCTTTGGAAGGGAAGTAGGTGTAAACTTGGCACAGTCCTGTGTTTCCCTGAGGCCGACCGGAGGCATAGGAATTAGGCTCGTAGTTGCGAAGTAGGAAAAGGGAGCCTCGTGGGATCCTATTGGCAAGGTTGGAGGTGGAAGATCTCTGGCGTGGCATGGCGGGAGTTGAAAAGGTCATTTGATTGATTCGAGGCACGGAAGTTGTGCAGGATGGCCCATACTTGGGGAGAGGGAGCGAATCTCATAGGGTAGTGCGAGAGGCTGCGTTGCAGAATAAGCTGTGGCGTTTGTTCTCTGTTGGTAGGGAACAAAGCTGGGTCTTATCGAGGAGGAGAGGGTGTCGGGACCACTAATGGCTTGGGATCTTGGAAAAGGCCGAAAAGGGACAGTCTTTGGCAAAGGCTCATATGTGGATGGAGGAGGGCCGGTTATAAGCTAGGGGGGCCGAGATGGTTACTTACGGAGTTTCATCTTCTACCATAACCAAGGAACCGTTAGGCTCTACCACTATCTCGGACCCCATGACGGCGTAGCGCATCAATGAGCATGGCTCGCTTTGCTCCTCATGGGCCTTACGACTGTTTTCCAAGGCTAAGGCTAGCTCTTCTTCCCTAGTCATCTGGTTACCCAAACCGGTCTGTTCTCTGTTGAATCGGACATTCGACTCTGGGCGACCAAACCGAGGATTACGGCGAACCTGTCGAGAATTCTGTGCTAACAAGTCGGCGACCCGGTGTTCTCACCCACTTCTTTCTCGGCTGCGGGAAAGGGATAGGAAAGGTTTAGACTCGGGGTAGGTGTTTAGTGAAGGCTCGGGCAATATGCAAATTAGAATCTTCCGGTTTACTTAAAAGCCGTGTCTTTTATTAATATCTATTTGGTTGGAAAAGGGGATTTGCCCTTCTTTTTCGCAACTACTCTAGATCCTGGATCAGTGGGTTCCGTCACTACGTCTATAAGCCCCTCGTATTCCACCTGTATTTCGACCCCCCATGGTGGACAGCCCCGGGCGAGGGTCCTATAGGGCACGCGGATCCCACCGACCAAGAGTAAAGAACGCTCCTAACGGGTCTAGCGGGTCATAGGAACTTTCAACGCACGAGCGATGCGGATTATAGTCAAGGCAATACCGGGAAAGTCTCGTCTTTCTGCCTTGATAGAATTTTGGCAGAATTTCGCTTGAGCGAATGACGTTTTGACTTTTGGTAATGTCCGAGAAGATAATAGGCATGGGTCAGGCGGCAAAAGTCGGATGACACAGTGTCACATTGAACTTCGTTGCATACGCCGGGCGTTAGTCAGAATCGAAGTCAATGCCGGGTCAAGATCTTACCAATTTTTTCCTTGTCGGAGTTTTGGCAGAGCTTCGCTTGAGCGAAAGATCTTTTGATTTGTTGGCAAAGACTCGGTCTCGACTCTTACGCATTCCGTGCGGGTCAAGGTCAAAGTCAATGTCGGAGTCAAGATCTCGCCAATTTCTCCTTGTCGGAATTTTGGCAGAGTTCCTCTTCCATTATTAACTAAGGCTTGACCTTTACGAGGTTATGCAACTAGGCTATATGACACGGACTAGACCAAAAACCAACCAAAAAGTCACGGTTTTTTGAAACGTGTGACACGGACTGTGCATTGGTCGACACCGGCCGTAGGGAGGTTGGGATGATTCCGTGCGCGCCCAGGAGCATCGTAAGGCTATCAGTATTGCAGTGGAACCACCCTCGGGTTTGAAGGACGTGCGTGCAAAGTGTACGGAGATATATCGGGTGCGCGTAGTGTGCGGTCTCCTAAAAATGTTCCTTTTTGAGTTAAAACAGAGATTTTCGAAATGTGTTTTAAAGGAATGATTTTCGGGACGGGAAAATGCAACACGTAAGCACGTAAATTTTCGGGAGCCCCACTCGATCATGGAGCCGAGTAGCCCCAAGCCGCTAGGGCTGCCCAGATTAACCATGATTTTTCCTGGTGGAATTGCCACTGAGGTCGCCCGGTCAGAATCCAAGGAGGATTGAGCCGTACGACTGCATGGATCAATTTTCCAGGTTCCACTCCTTTGCTATTTTTCGGGTTATTTCCCGTTCAAAGTATGCACAGATTCCAAGATGCAAATGATGCAATGCAAGGTAAAGAAAGCAAGCACGATTAATAAAATCAGCGACGGGAGTCTAACCCGCTCAAAGGGAAAAACTTTCTTTTATTATTTTTTTTTTCAAAATTTTTTTTTCGAAAAGGGGATACTGGTACGTGGGATTGTTAAACCACCGGTTATCCCAACTCCCACATCAGGGAGTGTACAGGAAGGGTAAGTGGTTTCCACCTATATACCGAGTATCGATTTTTTGTTTTGAAAATGAAGCTTTTCTCCTTTGGGATTTCCCCAGCGGAGTCGCCAAACTGTGAATGTGTGCCCCAAATTTTTGTTTGTTTTGGAAATTCACGCGAGATTGAAGACATCCGGTTTAATTTGAAAAACGGAGTCGCCACGCCATTTTGATTACCTCAAAACTTTGAAAAAAAGGTTTTATGGTGGGTTCGGAGGTTAAGTTACCCCTTGGGAAGAACGGATCGTCGTTCACCCAAGGTGCCTTGCCGGAGCAAGTCTCCCAAGATCCCATTAATCGTGCTTGCTTGCGTGCTTTCTTGTGTGCATGTGTTTGAAAATAAAGGGAGGGAATGTCCCAAGTCGTCTTCCGGACGTACAAACCATTTGTTGGTTGTCGCTCGGGATTTCTTGGATTTTATGTATTCGGGATTATGATCCCGTCCTCATCTTGGACTTGTGATCATCGCATTTTTGGACCTCGGGACTTGCGTGATCGAGAGAATGACTCTCTTTATAGTCAAGGATGAGGTTCTTTAGGAAGGAATGTCCTTAGCCCATCAATCCTACACTCTAAGACGGTCGAGCTCGTATAGATGCTTCATACTCATCTTAAGTGATAATCGGAGATATAGGGTTCAAGGGTGTCCCTTTCTAAAGAAGTTATGAAACCTTTATGGAAGAAACGATGTAAAGATAGGATCTTTTACACCGGTCCGTTCCAAGGTTGCTAATGGGGGAATGGGGGAATGCATGTAAAAATGACATTTTTAATGAAAAGATGACATTTTTGGGTTGCAAAGAATGCATTTGATTTAAAGACATGATCTTTATTTGCAAAGGATGCATAAAGACATGATTTTTATGCAAATGATGCATTTTTATGAAGAAATTGGGATTTGAATATGCAAAGGATGCATGAAGATTGTATTTTGAAAAGCATAGGATGCTTAATCTAGGATAAAGATATGATGTTTAATGCCTAGGATGCTTGAAAAAGGATTTGAATGCAAAGGATGCATTTTTATTGTAAAGATTGAATTTTTATACGCAAAGGATGCATGAAGATGATGTTTTTATGTAAAAATGGGTTTTTTAGGTGCAAAGGATGCACCTTTGATTCAAAGATTACATCTTTAATGGCAAAGGATGCCTAATGCATGCAAAGGGGGAAAGGGGGTATAAAGATATGATCTTTATGATAAACTACCAAGTCCCAAGCAAGATAAATGCAATTATATGAAATGCAATGAGCAAGTAGAATCACATAAAGCAATTTAAGATGCAAGGTTAGGGCGTGCGAGGTTACCAATGGCTTCCTCTTCTTCTTTGGACGGAGCTAGGAGGAGGACTTGATCTTGGGATCTTCAAGGAGGAGGGAGGTGGCTTCTTGGCCTTCTTCTTCACCTTCTTGGACTTCCAGCAGCTCTTTGGGAGGACTTCTTCGTATTATGAGAGTATTATGCTCTTTTGTTGGTGATTAAAATGGGTAGAGGAGGGCTCTATTTATAGGCAGTCTGGAAATCGCCAATGAAGCCGTGCGGCTAGGGATCTCGAGCTAATGCAGCCGTGCGGCATTATCCCTTATGACTCAGCATTTTTCTAGAACCATGCAAGGTGGCAATTTCTAGAAGTTTCCCAAATTAAGAAAAACGTGTTTCTTAATTGGGAAGCTTCCCTTTCAGCCTTTATATAATTTGGAACAGTTCCGGAATATTTCCGGAACACTAGGAAGGTCCGGGGAATTACCGGGAAACTTACCAAAATTGCCGGAAAATTTAACCGGAAGGCATGAGCCAGATTTGGGTACTTACAACCGGCAGTAGGAAGCTTAATGTATGCGTAAGTCTGTACTCATCCAGATCTTGCATTTATTATTGGGATGCTTGGTTAATACCAAAGCAATTAGGAAAAGAAGAACATTAAGTCGCATCCAAAAGAATGATGAAGTACCTATAAAACATTAAACTACATGCTTATGTATATAAAATCGAATCATTTTTTGAGATCATTAAGTATTCCGATTATGTTTTAATGGATGCAAAGATGTCGAAAGACATCATAAGATTATATCTCTTATTGAAGAGAAATAAGTATAAAATAAACAAATAGATATACAACTTATAGGATCAAACTCCATGTTATTGGATCCATTTTATAAAGCGTAATCTCTTTTGATGTTTCACGAGCATACTGTTCATATGGGTGAAACGACTTTTGATAATGCTTAAATCAGTGGGAGTTTGTGTTGTTTTCTATTTCTTTGTGTTGTTTTTATTTATATTGATCTCATTTGGTTAAGTAGGACTAGTTGGAGAATATATATATATATGCGTTCTTCATATATATTCATTAATATTCTATGCTACATATCTATATTTAATCCATGTCATTTAGTTGGATATATATATGTGATTAATGTGGGTTTAGTTGTGAATCAATTACAACGACTGCCCCTTTAGTCCCTATACTTACAAGACTAATGGACGGGATTGTGTTGGATGACAATAAACGTGCACATAAGGGTTGTCATTCATGTTATAAATGATTAAGGAATTTATTTAGTAAAAGATACATATTAATATTAATCCAAGTGGGAGATTGTTAGAACATGGATTAATAATATGTGTTATTTAATTCCATATGTTATAATCATTTAATAATGTTAAAGTATAGATCAAATATGTAGAATTCCATTAGGTGTAAGTACCATTAAATGATGGACATAATGGTAACTTCTCACTGCCTTCTTTACGAAAGGGTGTAGTCCCTAAATAAAGTGCCCCTCCTCAATCTATATACTGCCAATGCACGGGAATTAAGGAGGAAGTATTATATTGAAAGTGTTGTGAGTGTGAAAATAAAATAGGAGAGAGAATGAATGGAGAGAATAGTAAATTATAATGGTGATGTGAGTATTAAAATAATGTAGGAGAGAGAATGAGTGGAGGGAATAGTAAAGATTCCTTTCCATTTTAGGAAAGTTATATATTATTGTGGGACACCCAAAAAGGAAATTTTATATATTATCGTGGGACGGAGGGAGTATAGGCTATCCATCAGCCTATTTGAGACACTTAACTACATTACAATTCAGTCATAAAATCATTCTTCATTCATCTAAGAAGAACAAGTGTGGGCACTATCATTTAGAAGTACTATCTCCCTACTTTCTCATTTATTCAAGAACAAGATCAAGAACACAATCATGGATTCTTCAGGTACACGCTTCCGTCTTCATCTTCCTCTCATTCTTAATCTAGTTGTGAGTCGGTTCATGTTTTGATGGATCGTTTTGTTTCTACACTTGGTAGTTTTGCTTTGTGTATCTGAATAAATTACTTGAATGACATTTAGGGTTGAAATGCCATATGTTGGTCATTATCAATTATATTGCAGTTAATATGTAAGATCTGTCGAGAAGCTTACACTAATAAAGAATTAATCAAATCTTGCAAGAAAATATTTAAATTTTTTGGGGCTACTCCTCTTACAAGCCAATTGATTTTTGAGATCTATCTCGAGCCTAAATTATAGAATTGACTAGAGCAAACTGTATACATGTGTTGGCGCAACCACTTATGTTTACTGAATCTCTATTTCCTAAAGCTAAGTTCATATCTAAAAACAAACCTTTTTTTTCGTTCGGTAGTCGTTCAACAAAAGGCTTATATATTCATCTATAGCTACTCTCTACTTCCTAAATCTTGTAAACAAGACATGACACGGTTCACAGTAAGGGCATTGATAATGGAAGCTAACCTCACATTTAGAGTCATAGAGTTCTTCTCCCAAACATGTTCATCTCCCTCTTTTCTGAATTCTCCTTTTAGTCTATCATGGTATCAGAGGTTTATATGGCCCAGCCCCCTGGCTTCTCGCATCCGGACTTCCCTGATCATGTATGTCGTCTTCATCGCTCTATCTATGGCTTGAAGCAATCTCCTCGAACTTGGTTCCAACGACTACATGATTTTCTCCTCTCCAATGGATTTTTCAATAGTAAATCTGACAGCTCGCTCTTCATACGTCACTCTCAGTCTTCCATTGTGGCTATCTTGGTATATGTTGATGATTTCATCATCATCGGATCCTCTTCTTCTGAAGTCACTCAGGTTATAGACAACATTTGTGCAACTTTCGAGAGCTTCCGCTTCGGTCATCTTGGTTTCTTCCTTGGCATTGAGACACACGGATCTGATTCATCTCTCATCCTTAGTCAGGCTCAGTATGCTTTCGATCTCCTTCTAAAGTTCAAGATGGCAGGGTGTAAACCGGCAACCACTACTTTTGTATCCAGTTCTCATCTTTTGGCCCTAGATGGTGATCCAGTCTCTGATATTATGATGTATACGCAGCGGAATAATTTAAAGAGAATCGCTTAACGAATCTCAAATGAGACTTTCAAGGGAAATATCAAGAACCTATAACAACTCACCACCCTTGGAATCCACCAAAAGGATACGGAATTGGAAGAAATGTTCGCCACTAATCGGAATCCACCGAATAGATAAGAACCATCAAAAAGACACAACCCAAAGTTAAACTTTAACTTAGATTAATAACCGAAAAGGGACAATAATTGCAAAGCAATAATTTGATTATATTAAACTTGATCTATCTTACAAATGAAGGACTGGAGTATTTATAAACCTATTTACAAATGTATTTGAAAAGTCACAAACATGAACCATCACAAACATTCATCAAACAGTCATTCGCGAACAGGCACCAACACTTTCCAGGGACCCCTCGGCCGAGGCACTGAGCCAGCTCAACCGAGCAACTGCTTCCTCCCCGCCCGAGCAACTGCTTGGACACGCCCGAGCAAAGCCCTTGAAAAAACACCAGCTTCTGCCTTCTCTCCCTCGGTCGAGGCACTGATCCTGCTCGGCCGAGCACTCTTGCTTCAGGCTTGTGTTGCTTTGTAACACCAGAAACGTTATGAGCCATGCTATCTTGATGCCCAAGTCGTTCAGCCGCAACACGATCTACATCATGCGCCCCCTCTTGAAAAGGATTCGTCCCCGAATCCATGTCATCATAAAGAAGTCTATCTGGGTAGAAAACAACCAGAAAGAATCGCTCATAGAACAAAAGGACCATCACCAAGTAACCCACTGCGATGAGTATCAAAAGATGCCGCTTGTCAGCATGTCCCCAAAACATTGCAATTGACTCCGTATGCGCAGTAGTAAGACAATAGCTCGGAACCTCCAGGGTATATAATCCCGCAATTTGGATTGTTCCTTGTGATGTGGATTGACAAAATAAAACTGCCGTAAATTAGAACCCCAAAGTGCATGTATGTGATTAAGGATTGCCTTTCGATGCAAATATTTCAAGGGCTCGTGATCCGGATGGAGGACGAACTCACGAACCATAAAAACCGTAGTATCACTATCAATGACCTGCCCTTTAGTTTGAAAGATGTGGGGATGTTTCGGATCGTCATCTTCACAAGGAGTTGCCAACAAAAGACGTCGTACCATAAGAGACTCATGGTCATTTTGTAAGTTCATCTCCTCATTAAGATCTATAACACCGTCTTCACCATTAATTCCGTCATCTCGATCTACCATGTTGACTCCTCGTCTCATAGGGCATTGACTAGCCATGTGCCCTTGTTGCATACACCGAAAACACTTATCACTAAAAGTTTTAGCGTAAGGGTTCTGATTTTGTTGACCACGATTAGTCGTGTTGGTGTTACGTCTAACCGGGGGATTCTGAACATCAGTGTGGGCCGCCTGCTGCCCTTCATTTTGACATGTTTCCACAACCTGTGCATTCTCCGAACCCGTCACCGTACTAGACTCAGTTTCTTGATTCTTAGAACTCGAAGAAGATGTTGTAGAAGAATTCCTGTATGACTGTTGCCTCTCGACCTTCTTGGCACGAGTAATAACTTCACTCACAGATCGGTTAGCAAATAATTCTACCTGAGTCTTAATGCCGACTCTTAGACCACTAATGAATCTTGCAACTTCTTGCGATTCGGATTCATCCAAATCTGCTCGTGCTGATTGGGCATGAAAATCGTGTGCATAATCTTCAACTATCCGAGAACCTTGTTTTAGGTCCAAAAAGGCTTGATACGTCACTTGTTCATAGTCATTCGACAAAAAGTGAGATCATAATTCCCTCTTCATCCTAGCCCAAGAACGAATAGGTGCTTTATTTTTACGATGTCGCTTCTTACATAATTGTTCCCACCATGCCGATGCTCCATCACGTAGTTTATATGCTACGTAAGGCACCTTCCTATCATCTTCAACCTGCATCAAGTCAAAGAATTTCTCCACCTCCGCAAGCCAATCCACGAATTCGTTCATCTTCAAGTTTCCAGAGAAAGATGGGATATCTTCCCTAATTTTAGGATGTTGATCGTACCGAGGTGCTTCTATGTTTTCTTCTTCTTCTTGATCAGAATCTTCGTCAGCCACTGGTTCCTCCTGTTGGACATTATTTATCCTACGATTGCTCGATTTAGTGGGTTGACATTACCGCCCACCCGCATTTGAACCAATGCAGCCAATAGTTCAGCATGTTGACGATCGCTACGTTCTCTGGCCGCTTGTTCTAGCTGTGCCATACGTTCTAGAATGGCTGCGATGTCACCGTTGTTTCCTCCATTATTTGCCATCTTCTCGTTGGAGAACCCCAAAGATCGTCCGATTTCTGATACCAAATGATGTATACGCAGTGGAATAATTTAAAGAGAATCGCTTAACGAATCTCAAATGAGACTTTCAAGGGAAATCTCAAGAACCTATAACAACTCACCACCCTTGGAATCCACCAAAAGGATACGGAATTGGTAGAAATGTTCGCCACTAATCGGAATCCACCGAATAGATAAGAACTATCAAAAAGACACAACCCAAAGTTAAACTTTAACTTAGATTAATAACCGAAAAGGGACAATAATTGCAAAGCAATAATTTGATTATAGTAAACTTGATCTATCTTACAAATGAAGGACCGGAGTATTTATAAACCTATTTGCAAATGTATTTGAAAAGTCACAAACATGAACCATCACAAACATTCATCAAACAGTCATTTGCGAACATGCACCAACACTTTCCAGGGACCCCTCGGCCGAGGCACTGAGCCAGCTCGGCCGAGCAACTGCTTCCTCCCCGCCCGAGCAACTGCTTGGACATACCCGAGCAAAGCCCTTGAAAAAACACCAGCTTCTGCCTTCTCTCCCTCGGCCGAGGCACTGATCCTGCTCGGCCGAGCACTCTTGCTTCAGGTTTGTGTTGCTTTGTAACACCAGAAACGTTATGAGCCATGCCATCTTGATCCCCAAGTCATTCAGCCGCAACACGATCTACATCACATTACCACTTATCGGAGCATGGTTGGCGGACTTCAGTATTTGACACTTACACGACCCGACATTACCTTTGCAGTCAATCAAGTTTGTCAGTTCATGCACTATCCTCGGATATATCATCTCATCGCAGCCAAATGTATCCTACGCTATGTTAAGGGTACAATTTATCTTGGGCTTCACTTCTCTTGTTCTTCGGATATGTCTTTAAGAGCCTACTCCGATTCAGATTGGGCGGGTTCTCCCGATGATAGGCAGTCTACCACTGGTTCTTGCATTTTTATTGGCCCCAATCTTGTCTCATGGACCGCTAAGAAGCAAACAACAGTGGCTCATTCCAGCAGCAAAGCAAAATATCGCGCCCTAGCCACCTCGGTCGTTGAACTTCGATGGTTCTCGTTTCTCTTTCGTGAACTCGGGTTGTTCCTTTTTCCTCCGTAGCTTCATTGTGACAACATCTCGGCCCTCCACATGGATCGCAATCCGGTTTTCCATGCACGCACAAGACACGTGGAGATAGACCTTCATTTTGTTCGGGATCTTCACCAGCGAGGGTCCTTGTCCCTCACTTACACTGCTATTGTTGACCAACTGGCCGAATTATTCACCAAGACCATCGCACGTCCTCGCTTGTATTTACTGTCCGACAAGATTTAGCTCGCACCCGGTTTCTCTTTGATTGAGGGGGGTGTAAACCAGACATGACACGGTTCACAGTAAGGGCATTCTTGGAACAAGTCTTGGGATTTTCACAGTATATATTTACACGTTTGTTCTTCCAATCCCAACAAGCATTCTCATCAAATAACGCATGTTAGCTAAGACTTTGTTGTCTTTCAAGTTTCCATGGCATTGTACTAACTAAAGATTCGATTATACTTGGTTCTTATAAATTATTCTCTAACTTGAGAATAGCAAATACACTCAGTGCCTTCAATTCCCCTTCAAGTGCCTCCAATGATGGCTTCCTTCCTCTCGAAGCTTCAAATGATTATTTTTGTTTAAGGGCTATGTCAGACTCCATTCAAACATTATTGTAGTATATTTATAGATGAGGCTTTGACCAAAAATTCCCTTAGATAAATGAAAAAGATCAATAAAACCACAAATTTTCAAAACATACCAATAAGTCCCTGAAATTTTGCTGGATAAAAATACCCCTCGGCACATTCACACGCGCCAAAGAATGCACAACACTCTCTCTCTCTCTCTCTCTCTCTCTCTCTCTCTCTCTACGTTTTTCTTCTTCTACTTTCTTTCTCTCTCCTTTTCTCTCTCTTCCTTTTTTTTCTCTTAAATTTTTAAAATGCAATATCTCAAAATCTAAAAGTCGAATAAATTATCCGAAATCAATGTTTTAATCGCATCGCCAAGACGAATCAAACAAGTTTACTCATCATATATTTCAAATTTTATAAATAAAATAAAATTATTTTTCAACAACTGTGAAATAGACCTTACTGTTGTTCTATAAAAGAATGACATAAAAACAGTGAAATCTATCACACAGCTATGCACAATAACCGAGAAAGTGACCTCAACAATCATAACTGAGAAATTGACCTCACAGTTGTGCACAAACAATAATAACTGAGAAATTGACCTCACAGTTGTGCAAAAACAATCATCAACAACTGATATATAACGGGTAAACCATTTCACATTCATAAATAACTGTGAAACTGACCTCACAGTTTTAGAAGTGTGAAAAATATTTCACAGTTATTCACATCTCAACCAACAACTGTGAAATTGACCTCACTGTTGTGCACAAACAATCATAATAACTGAGAAATTGACCTCACATTTGTGCACAAACAATCAACAACTGATAAATAACGGGTAAACCAAACATACTAAGTAGCTAATTAACTGTGAAACTGACCTCACAGTTTTAGAAGTGTGAAAAACATTTCACACTTATTCACATCACAACCAACAACTGTGAAATAGACCTCACAGTTGTTCTATGAAAGAATGACATAAAAACAATGAAATTGACCTCACGGTTATGCACAATAACTGAGAAAGTGACCTCACAATCATAACTGAGAAATTGACCTCACAGTTGTGCACAAACAATCATGAATAAAAATAGAGTTCTAGGCTGTATTGGGCTTGTCTGTATCATTCTCAATGTAGTTGTTTGGTATGAAAGCTTCTTCGCATGAATCTTCAAGAAATTATAATTTTCAAATTTAGAACTTGGTTGTGAAAACAATTCTGGCATTTATACAATATTAGAGATATACAATGTTACAACATAAATGAATGAATAAATGAATATGTCAACATAAGCTTCTTTTACTGTATTTACAGTGAAAGTGCCTATTTTTCTATGTTCCTACAAATTAATATACATTGCCTGTTTCTTGATATTAGAATGTGAATTTGAGAACAATCATCTCCTATGTACTCCGAGATTGGCTCCCATAAGAGAGCCTAGATATATGGAATTTCTATACTCATAAACGTCTGCAAGAAAGGGGGCCTCAAACTGTGGGCTAAACGTCAATGTTTCAAGAATAGTTCCAGACCCGTTAATCCTAACCCCGAGAAGTTGGCGTGTTTGGCTTGTCACCGCAACCCAAAAGTCTCCAGATTCAGTCCTCCTTACATTATCTGTAATGCTAGTTATTTGTAGTATAACCTCTGCAGTGTTTGCATTTGGACCTCTTAGCCAAAACTTTCGAACCCTGGAAGTAATTACAAATTTAGTTATAAGGAGGTAGGAACGATCTCTACTAATAGCAACTCCAGTAGCACCTGAAATCCCACTTAATAAAACGGAAACCCTTCTAGTCCTTGGATCATATCTAAGTAGCCTTTCTGTGGAATCACTAGTGGAAAGTATCGTGCTAACATCACTGTAGAAGGAAAGATTATAACTGATATAATGAAACTATCATAACTGAAGTTCAAAACCAAGACAAGCACCCATAACTTTTGAGCAGTCAAACCAATGAGACGATTTTTACAACATTGAGATGCCAACACAAAAAGGGATAAAAGAAATAAATGACTTTCCCAACTAACTCCGAGCAACTCCGTTACTTAGCAGAAGCAATCTTAACATAAGGCTCAGCTCTAATAACCATGGAAAGTCATTGCAAGTATATGATTACCTTGTTTACAGGTCCTATACAAATATAGCGAATGTTCTCGTCTTCATAATGTATGTGCTCCATTACGGAACGAAGAGCCTTTTCTCTTAGTTTTTTTGCAGGCCATCTATTGAGAATTGGTTCCACAAACTTGTCAAGAGTTGCCCAAAGTATATCCTGGATAAGCTGGTGTGGGTAGTAATGATCTTCCTGCAAGAAATCAAGTGTCATGTCACCACCATGTGTTGTGACACCTTTTCATAGTAATTTTGAGAACACAAGTGTACGCCTATTCCTTTATATAGATGCATTTGCCATGACTTGTAAAAATGTGAAGAAGGGATTGAGAAGACGGGAATATGCAGAAGGAAAACCTTATTAAAAATCAAAAAGTTAAGGTTTTTAAAGATATAATCATCACTGGTACTAAGAATTTTATGAAAAAGTCTAGAACCATGCACCACTTAATAATAACTCAAGGAGTTCTACTAGGACATCATGTGTTGTCAACGCAAAAGCACCAGAACAATATGTAGTGTATTAGAGCAGTTGTGCACAAACATACTAAGTACCAATTATACTTTCAAGTGTATGGTAGACATTTTGAATGGAAGGGAGAGAGTAAAAAACAAGAATTCCAGACATCAACACACTCACACGCAATTTTGGAACAGATTGAGGGATAAGAATTTACGCGTCATCAATAAATTTTGCTGCGACCATTACACTGGTGATTAGAAGCCTATGAACAATAAATTTTATCTCACTTGCAGTATTCCAAATTATCACCAATTCACCAACAAAATTGAAAATCAGTAGCATTTCTATACTCCATCAACCAAACGAGAAATCAATTGAGGAAACAATCAATATATATAATTTTTGGCTCAAAAGCTCACCTGCGTTGAAATTGACGGTGATTCGTCGGTGAAACACTACCGACAAGTTCACGGACATTTTTGACTGTGAAGAACGGTATTTGCTTGCCAATCAATTTCAGAAATCCTAAATTCTTCAATGGCGCAGTTTTAATCGCACCATGGAACTCGCCGGTGGAAGTCGTCGCCGTATTGCGGATAGATTGCGGATAGAGAGAGAGAAACGGATTGCGGATAGAGAGAGAAACGAATTGCGAAGAGGATGACTGAGCAGGACAGTTTTGGCAATTTAAATTATTATAAATAGGGTCAGGACTCTACGGTCATTTTGATTTCCACTCTTGGATCTCAAGGTAAAATTCAAAATGTAATGTTTTTATTGACAAATTCCCCCTATTTAAAGGTCTTATTGGTAAAAATCCCATGCGGGTCTCAACAAAGTCAGTCCACTTCTATAAAGTGTATCTCTCAGTTTACTAGTTCATTCATACAAACATTACAAGCAATATACCATTGGAAAGCACTATTAATCTAGTTTCTAGAATATCTTTCAGATCATTATTTAGAATTTTCTAAAATAAGTTATGTATTTTTTATCAGAAGTCTTTGCCTGTATAGGGACCAGTTCATCCGAATTTTGTTATATATATTGGATTTTCATGTCTTTTAGTATTTCTATGTTATTTTATCAACAATAATTAATTTTTAAGTTTATCATTAAGTATTTTGATAGTTTCTAAGCTTGGAGGAATGTTCCAGATTAACTATAAATACCCTACAAGTTGTAATAGTAAGTTAGAGTTGAATTTTGAGTTTATAAAATATTGAGTTAAGCTTTTTGTTTGATTTCTTGATATGTATTTTTTTTTTGGATTTAAGAGTGGTGAGTTGTTTAATGCCCTGCATCTTTAAGGTGAATTCCTTGGAGTGGTAAGCATTTCTATCCTTTTTCTTTGTTATTATTTCCGCTGCTATTTTTCGGCTTCATTGTCATATTTGTGGAATAAAGTCACCTTATTTGTTTGAAGAAAAATCAATCTTAAATATTTTTACTACAATCTCATGGAGTCGGTCAAAGAGTATTTTTCATCACCTCAAAAGTGATCTTCATTACAAGGATCCCTTTGATATCAACCATTCAAGTACTTCAATTTCTTGGTTCATCGAAAGGATTATTATTCATAATTTTCTCAAAACTAGTTGGACTGATTGGATAGGTGTTCTGTAACAAGGGCAATAAAATTTAAGATTCATCCACCAGGTCTTATTGAGAGAATGCCTACATGTAATTTTCATACAATACACACAATTCGAGGATGAAATTTCTTCAAGTGGGGGAGTATGATGCGTGAGCCAACTGGCACTACCAGAAAAACAGGTTTTAGCAACGGAAATTTCCGTCGCTAAATCCAAATTTTCGTCGCTAAAATTAAACAGCGACGGAAAAATTCCGTCGCTGATCCGCCGCTATTGTCCCGCCGCTGGTCTCCGACGGCTCAATTTTCGCCGGTATATTTTGATTTTACCGACGGAATTAATTCCGTCGGTGATTTTCTGACCACAGCGATGGAAATTTCCGCCGTTAAATCAATTTAATTTAATTACATTTTCATTTTCAGCGGCGGAAATTTCCGTCGCTGTAATAAAAATTAATTAAATTAAATTAATTTCAGCGTCGAAAATTTCCGTCGCTGTAATAAAAATTAATTAAATTAAATTAATTTCAGCGACAGAAATTTCCGCCGCTGAAATTAATTTAATTTAATTAATTTTTATTACAGCGATGGAAATTTCCGATGCTGAAATCAAAAAAATAAATTAAAATTAAATGATTTCAGCGGTGGAAATTTCCGTCGCTGGAATAAAAATTAAATTAAAATAAATTAATATCAGCGACGAAAATTTCCGCCGCTATATCAATTAATTTTAATTTAATTTTTTATTCCAGCGACGAAAATTTTTGCCGCTGAAATCAAAAATTAAATTAAAATTAATTGATATAGCGGCAGAAATTTTTGTCGCTGGAATAAAAATTAGTTAAAATAAATTAATTTCAGCGACGGAAATTTTCGTCGCTGATACTGAAATAAATTAAAAAAAAATAATTTTAAATATCAATAAACCAATTTTTTTTGTACCTGATATAACAATTCAATTTATAAAACTAAAATTATAAAAACTAAAAATCAAATATCAGCGTACCAAACTAAACTAAATATCACCGTACCAAATCGGGAGGGGAGAGGGGGGAAGGGGGAAGGGGGAAGGGGGAGAGGGTGGGGGAGGGGGGGCGGGGCGGGGCTCCCGCGGGTATCAAATATGACAAATGTTATTACAAACAAGTCTAAAATATTACTTAATTAAACTCGGGAGGGAGGATCGAGGGAGGGAGGAGGGGGTCAGGGCTCTCGTGGGTACCAAATATCACAAATGTTATTACAAACAAGTCTAAAATAGTACGTAATCAACTCGGGGGGAATTAGGGGGGAGACTAAAAATTACCCTGGTGGTCCTGGTCCATACGAGCCATCAACAACGCCAATTTTCTTTCAGTCTTTGCATGAAGCCGATCATTCTCCTCCTGCATCTGCACCGTCGTCGCCAAAGCCTCCGCAAGCTTTGCCCACTCGAGACGCTCCTCAGCCAACTCAGCCTGCAGAGTGTCGACCCTCAGATCATGAAACGTGGTCGGGACAACATTTGGCCGACGGCGGGTCGACGTCGACGGGCATTTCCACCTGTAATCCCCCATCCCTAACACTCGGTCTCCTCTCTTTGGATGTCCCTCAGAGGTGACCGAGCGCCAAACATCAGGCACGAAGGAAATGGGCTGGCCGGGAGGCGTTCCTTCGGAAAGAACGGCGGCTTGATATGCACTCTGTCAAAATAAAACAAACAATTATAACCATATACACAATGTAAGGGGCATAAATAAATTTACATATTCAAAATCAAGTCATTTAATGATAGTTTACTTACAAAGGCATTAGCAGAGCGATCGTCAACCCATTGCGGAGGTTGATCGGGCGCTGTAGGAGTCCGAAAATGGGTGCTAGCGTAAACATCCAAAAAACTGACATTCGGACCATGATCCATTTCCTATAAATAAAATAAGCGAGATTATTACTTTGAAATTGTATAAATGCAACATTTAAACTGATTGAAAAGCATGCATACACTATATTTACACTAAAACCATGGATTTCATATCATCAACATGGCTCCCAGCTAACATACGTACATAAACCTATTTAAAAGCATGCATATACTACTACATTTAAACTAACATACATACCATGCGGTAGTAATGCTCGCCGACCGTGAGCGTCCCCATGGTATGCTTCGTCGCCGACCCCGAGGAGCCTGCTCTATTTGCCTTAGCCTGTTCAGACTTAGTCTTCGCCGCATTCGACCCCCAATAATCGCAAAATTGAAGAAACACCTCCTTGGTCATCCAAGTAGGTGTCAAGGGATGTTGTTTCTCATCGAGCCGCTTAGTATAAAATTGTTTCTTCGTGTTACCTATAAAATATATGAATATCTCGTAAACATATAATGATGACATTATAAAATTAAAAGAGTATAATCATTGTTAATTAAACTAATTAAAGATAGATAAATATGTTACCAATATGATCCGTAAATAGCTTGTGAGCCTGTTTATCGAAAATAAATCTAGCCGTCGCCTCGTCGATTTTCGGCGCCCAACAATATTTCTCCTACAACATATAATGATAACATTACAAAACTAAAAGAGTATAATCATTATTAATTATAACATTTTAATAACAAACTAACATTTAAGTTTTAAATAAAAACCATTAACACATTACCTTAAACTCCTCCCACGCATCCTCCTTCTGCCTCGATAGCAATGATTTCCAGTTGGGCCAAAACTCTGTCATGAGCCGAGACCGCCAATACTGCCCGATCTTAGTCCCTGGGGTAGGGTATCCACCTACAAACCTGCCAAGTATATTTATACAATAACATTTTAACTTAAATAATGAATTATATATAAAACAAAAAGGAACCAACTTATATCAAATTAATGAAGAGTTACTTACTGATCATAAAGTGACGATATACGGACAAATATCCTCCCCTCAGGGTTTAGGGTTTAGGGGTTAGGGTTTAGGGTTTAGGGTAAAGGGTTTATGGGTCAGGGTTTAGGGGTCAGGGTTTAGGGGTCAGGGTTTAGGGGTTAGGGTTTAGGGTTTAGGGGTTAGGGGTTAGGGTTCAGGGGTTAGGGTTCAGGGTTTAGGGGTCAGGGTTTAGCGGTTAGGGTTCAGGGTTTAGGGGTTAGGGTATATGGGTAAGGGGTAAGGGGTTAGGGGTCAGGGGTTTGGGGTCAGGGTTTAGGGGTCAGGGTTTAGGGGTCAGGGTTTAGGGTAAAGGGTTTAGGGGTCAGGGTTTAATTAGGGTTTAGGGTTTAGGGGTCAGGGTTTAGGGTTTAGGGTTCAGGGTTTAGGGGTCAGGGTTTAGGGGTCAGGGTTTAGGGTTTAGGGGTTAGGGTTTAGGGGTTAGGGTTTAGGGTTTAGAGTTTAGGGTTTAGGGTTTAGGGTTTAGGGTTTAGGGGTTAGGGGTTAGGGGTTAGGGTTTAGGGGTTAGGGTTTAGGGGTTAGGGTTTAGGGTTTAGGGGTTAGGGTTTAGGGTTTAGGGGTTAGGGTTTAGGGGTTAGGGTTTAGGGGTTAGGGTATAGGGTATATAGTATATGGTATAACGTTTTCAGTTTAGGGTTTAGGGTTTAGGGTTTAGGGAAATTAGGTTTAGGGGTTAGGGTTTAGAATTTCAGTCAGTTTTTTAACGTTTTCGGTTAGTATTCTAACGTTTTCAGTTAGTTTTCAAAATTTCAGTTAGTTTTTTGAAATTTTTTATCAATTTTCTAACGTTTCACTTAAATAATTTAATGTTTTTCAGTTAGTTATTTTGTTAATTAGTTCCAAAAATAATTAAAAATTAAATTTTATAATCACCAACGGAATGTTCCGTCGCTGATAAATTAAAAAAAATTAATTTATCAGCGGCAGAAATATTCCGTCGTTGTAATATTTCAAAAAAAAAAATAAAAAACATTTTATTTTACCGACGGAATATTTCCGCCACTGATAAATTAAAAAAAATTAATTAATCAGCGACGGAATATTCCGTCGTTGTAATATTTCAAAAAAAATAAAAAATATTTTATTTTCACCGACGGAATATTTCCGCCGCTGTATAATTAATATTTTTAATTTATCAGCGTCGAAAATATTTCGTCGGTGTATTATTAAAAAAAATTAATTTTCACCGACGGAATAATTCCGTCGCTGATAAATAAAAAAAAATAAAAAAATATTAACTGTTCATCGGCGGAATAATTTCGTCGCTAGGTATGAACTAGCGACGGAATATTCCGTCGGTAAATCTTGCGCCAAAATAGTGGCGGTAATAAAAGGAATATTCGAGGAATATTCGTTTTAGCGACGGAATATAGCGGCGGAATTTAATTCCGTCGGTAAATTTGGCGCCAAAATATTTCCGTCGCTAAAGCTTAATTTCCGCCGCTAAATAGCGATGGAATGAGTCCGTCGCTGATGATTTCGTCGCTAAAACACCAGTTTCTAGTAGTGTGGTCAGTATTTGAGATTCTCAACAAAGTCAGATCTCTTTTAAAGATTGTATCTCCCGATCCGTTCATCCAAATATTACAAACTATATACCAATGGAAAGCACCATGACTAGCACATCTTTCAGATCACCATTTGGAATTTTCTAAAATAAGTTATGTACTTTTTATCAAGTATTGCGCATAGGGACTATTTAATCTGAATTATATATTGAATTTTCATGTCTTTTAGTATTTCTATGTTATCTTATCAACAATAATTAATTGTTGGTTTATCATTAAGTATTTTCAAACCTTGGTATAAGTAACATAAAACCAAAAGAATTTCTGCAGCCCCCAATTCTGATCCATGCCCGTGCAGTCCACATCCAATCAATTTGGATAGCCCTGATCACTAAACCCAAGCTCTGATACCGGTTGTTGGGGAATTGGTGGTCAACAAGCAGTATTTGTCCCATACCAAGTGCACAAAGGAAGAGATAACATGCATGCAACATCCATATGAAAAGTAATAAAAAAGAAGAACACACAATTTGTTCACCCAGTTCACCCTTTCGGCTACATCTGGGGGCACTACCAAGTCAAAATATCAACTAATATCACCTAATCTGTTGTGTTACAATATTCGCACATGTTTACAATAAACATAGCCTTTGAATTATAAACACACCCTCACACAAATAAACCCTAGACATCTCATAGTTAGGTCACCCATTGAATGCACCTAAGGGCACCCCAAAAGCCCATCACTGTCTTGGCTCTCTTTGTTGATCTCACAAATTCTCTCTGGCTAACACAAATTAGCAATAACTAATTTGAACATTCATTAGCCCTACAATATTCAAGGTAATCACTTATTTTTATAGGAACAACAAACCTAAACTCACGAGGATTTCAATTCCTTCTCCAATAAGCAATCTGCTTCCTGCGCAAAAAAGGAATCATGTTGTCAAAAGAGTACCACAAACAATAAGGAAACCAAATCTGACTAAAATTAATGTTGCCCGACCGAGTCAAGACCGTGCTTAAAGGTTTGCACGACCGTGGAAAACCATATTGGACAAACATCAAATTCGGCTTCAGTGACACGACGGTGTCAGTTTACAAGCACGGCCGTATCACTGCAATTTTCCAAATTTCTCGTCCTCTTCTTGCAACTTTGATCCTCTTACTCGTCCATGGTTTGTATCCATTCCCAACAATGAGTTATTTAATACTCTATTTTTTCAAGGTGGATTCTTTGGAGTGGTGAGCATTTATATCCGTTTTCTTTATTTTTATTTCCGCTGCAATTTTCCGACATTAGCCCATAAAGTCTTTTGTGATACATTTGCATGAAACATAAAGTTGGCCATTTCCTCCACTGTCTAATTCTTTTGTTCAGTTACTCCATTCACTTAAACCATTTTGTTGAGGAATACTATCGAATAGGAACCTCCCTTTCAATGTCTTCAACTTGAAAAATCTTGTCAAACTGTTTTTTATTGAAAGGTCCTCTACTAAGTTAGTAGAACAGTTGAAGAGTATGCTCATGATTTTCATGCACAATCGGCATGCACTGATTTATATGAAACTGAGTCACAGATTATTGCTAGATTTATTTCGGGTCTTCGGGTGAATATTAAACATCATATAGAATTGTTTACTACTTGTAAGCACGAGTCGTGCCCCGTGTCCAACTCTGTCGCACGACTCACCATGCCGTCTCGTTCGTGCTCCCAGCTGTTGTCTTGGCCGTTCTGTCGAACCACCTTGAGACAACCCCACGTGCACGACATCACCAATGATTCTGTAAACAAGTTTTTTAACCTATTTTTTGCCCCTAGAATTATCCTTCATCCATAGCACTTGCCGTAGGCTATTATTATTAAGTTAGGTTATTCCAAAGTTCTGAAGTTTATATGTGATGTCTAATTGTTGGCAACATGGCATCTCCAAAAGGTTCCTACTTGTTTGTTACTATAGACCTCTCACAAACACTAAGTACTAGCGGATTTTTTAAGATTCAATATTCAATCTTTAAATTCGTAGACTTCCATTTAAAATTCAAATTAAAATCCACTTTAATTTCAATGCAACTTTTTTTTTTCCCATGATCAAGAACACTATATATATTTTAATGGGATTCGCAAAAAGACTTCTCCCTTCTGCCTCAGATGTGCCACCAAATCATTATTGACGAAACTTCATGGGCTTCATTTCAATACAACTTATCAAATATGTTGCTTTGATTCGAAATAGGAAACATCCTTTTCATAATAGGACAATATAAATCTTTCCATGAAAGTCCCAAAATCAACTTACTATTATGATATTGATTCGAAAAAAAGAAACACATTGTTTCCTAAAAACTCACTCTTTCACACTATAGCATAGTCGATGCGACGTACTACCTTATATATGGGAGAACATTTGCATGCAAAAAGGGATTTGGTCAGGTAATCAGGCACGCTATACCATTTTTAATAATGTAGTGCCTTCCTCTTCTGGCTGCTAACAGAAAACCTCAATGTTCATTTAGTTAATTCATTCCTTTTGTAACTGTAACGACCCGAGCCCGTAGCCCGTAGCCCGTAGCCCGACCCGCTACGTAGGCACCACACACTGGCCCACTAAGCATCTCCTTAGTAGTAGTGCATGAGCCTTCTATATATCACACTAAATTTCCACATATTTTTGATGTGGGATTGAACGACAATTCACCTGCAATAGAGAAAGACAGAAGAAGAAGGAAGAAAAGAGAAAAAATGGAGACACGAGACTATGATAAGAAGACCCTCTGTGTATATTTACAGTAGGGATTACAATGTTATATAATACAAAACTATTACATGCTAAGGAAGGAGAGTCCTACATGGAAAGTGAATAAGTATAAAATAACTAATGCTAATCATAAGGCCTATAATTAAGGTAAATATTTACAGACTATGCACTGGTAAACAGTCAAATAGAATCACAGTGACAAGAGGAGATATTATGTGTTGCCGTGATTACTGTAATTGATTAGGCACGTGATGTTGAGGACGTGCTTTCACCCCCCCTCAAGCCAAGCGAAGCGGAGCGGAGCTGCAGCTTGTCGGAAAGTAATTGAAAACGAGGTGCCGCCAAGCTTTTAGTAAAGATATCAGCAAGTTGATCGGAGGAGGAGATGTGGTGAAGACGAAGAAATCCCCGTTGATGTAAGTCAAGAACAAAGTGGAGATCAATCTCAATATGGCGAGTGCGAGCATGAAAGACGGGATTTTTGGACATGTGCAACGCTGAGATATTATCACACAGGAGAGTAGGAGGAGAGAGAGGGATTCCCATCTCTCTAAATAAATAGGAGAACCACCGAATCTCCGCGGCTGTAGAAGCAAGAGCACGGTACTCCACCTCGCTATTAGATCGAGCGACGATGCGTTGCTTTTTAGTCGACCATGCTACAAGATTTGGTCCTACAAATACACACGCCCCCGTTGTAGAACGTCGATCATCTGGAGAGCCTGCCCAATCCGCATCACAAAAGGCAAGGAGAGAAGTATTTGGGGATACTCGAAAGGAGAGTCCTACATGGAAAGTGAATAAGTATAAAATAACTAATGCTAATCATAAGGCCTATAATTAAGGTAAACTTGTGATAATGGGTGACCCAAGCAGGCATGACATGTGGACGAAGGAGCACGTTCCCCAATTAATGCCAAGGAATTTAGACGAGAGTGAGGAACGAAAGAAAGTGTGTAAAGGTCGCCCGTATTACTGCCAGAAAGAGTAATCCTCTTGGTACGGTTGTCCTTCACACAAAAGCCAAAAGCAGTTAGTTCAAAAAAGCAGTCATTATCTAGGCAAAATTTGCGGATAGAAAGTAAAGAACGACTGATTTTAGGAACGTGTAGTACTGTATGCATGACAAAAGAATGATTTTGGTGAGAAAATTTAGTGGAACCGATATTAGCAATAGGAATAGTAGACCCATTAGAAACTCTAATTGAATCATTACCTGAGTACGGAGAGTAGTGTTGCAGAACATCTGGGGTGGATGTCATGTGATTTGTCGCTCCGGAGTCAAGAACAAAGGAAATTGGAGCCATGGGTGATGTACCATCATACTGAGTTCCACCTGAGTCAACTGTTGGTCTGGGATAAAATTGAGCATTGTAGGCAAAATTCCCTCTTTGATAACAAGTATCGGCTTCATGCCCATTTTTCTTATAAAGTTGACATGACTTAGTGGTAGGATCTGTGGCCATAAAGGGATTAGGAGGAGTGTATGGGACTGAGTGAAAAGGGGACACAGACTGACCATTAGGCCTAAAGTTGGGAGAGGAAGCTCTAGGATGGAATCCTTGGGGTAGGGGCAATAAACCACGTCCCTGATTATTATGTTTATTTTTACCATTTCGTTTTCCACTCCCCGACCATTAGAAGGGAAAAAGAAGTAACATGTTGGTTCTGACCATTCGGCCTAGGCCCCATTTGGTGGACAGTGGTGCTAGCCGAAACATAAGGAGAGGATTTGTGAGAATCTGGTACTTTCGAGCCGGTAAGAGCATGAACGGTGGTGGTTGCATGAGAAGAGAATTTCTTTTGGAGTGCTTCTTCTTGAAGAAGAAGGTCTTTAAGGTCATCAATGGATGTCTCTCCCTTAGAGTTTTGGGTAGTGATGAATTCTTTGTAAGTGTGACCCAACCCACCTAATATTCGACTACGAAGTGTTTGTGTGGAGACAGCTTCACCCGCTCGAGAAAGAGAGTGGGATATGGTTTTGGCACGAAGGATATATTCTTGAATCGAAGTACCGGGGGTAAGAGAAAGATCGTGAAGTTCTTCCTGAAGTTTTTGAATGTGAATGGTGGAAGCCACACCAAACTCTTTTGCCAAGAGATCCCAAGCATCGGGAGCGGTGGTACAAGGGTTGACATGAGGTTGGACTTCAGGAGTAACGGTGGCTTTAATCCACCCTAGAACAAACCTAGAGGTATACACGAATTTTTCGTGATCGGGGTTAGACGCAGAGGGGTCAGTTGAGAGGGTTCGGGGAGGAGGGTTTTTGTCGGTGACAACGTGCGTGAGAAAATGAATCTCGAGCATAGAAAGGAATAGAGAACTCCAATTTTGGTAGTTCTCATTTGACAGTCTACAGTGACCCATATAGAATTGTACGTTGAACATAACGGGAAGACCATACTTATTGAGAACAGAGTTACCTTACCCAGAATCCGTGAGAGCCATGGTTTTTGCCGGAGTTATTGGTGTATCACCCATGGCTTTTGACAGCTCTGATACCATGAACGACAATTCACCTGCAATAGAGAAAGACAGAAGAAGAAGGAAGAAAAGAGAAAAAATGGAGACTCGAGACTATGATAAGAAGACCCTCTGTGTATATTTACATTTACAGTAGGGATTACAATGTTATATAATACGAAACTATTACATGCTAAGGAAGGAGAGTCATACATGGAAAGTGAATAAGTATAAAATAACTAATGCTAATCATAAGGCCTATAATTAAGGTAAATATTTACAGACTATGCACTGGCAAACAGTCAAATAGAATCACAGTGACAAGAGGAGATATTGTGTGTTGCCGTGATTACTGTAATTGATTAGGCACGTGATGTTGAGGACGTGCTTTCAGGGATGGGGATATCACAATCTCTCCCACTCAAACTCTTGCCGTCTCTGGAAAGGTCTATCAATACCCAGATCGTATTCCCGGGCTAGCTCGCAAACCTTAAGGCCGGGGTTCTGCTCTGATACCATTTGTAACGACCCGAGCCCGTAGCCCGACCCGCTACGTAGGCACCACACACTGGCCCACTAAGCATCTCCTCATTTGGGTCAACCACAGCCCATCACAGGTCTCCAAAAGTTCAATGGATGATTTAATGCTTAGTAGTAGTGCATGAGCCTTCTATATATCACACTAAATTTCCACATATTTTCGATGTGGGATGGGAATATCACAGTAACACCTTAGAATAACACCTCTTGTTCTAATTATTTTTTTATAAAAAGCACCAACTAAACCCTAGCTGATGCGACATACTAGCTACCTCACATGGGAGAATATATATTTGCATGCCAAAATGTATGTGGTCCGGCAATTAGGCAGGCTTATACCATTTTTAATAACGCAATTTCTTCCTCGATCTTCTGGCTGCTAACGGAAAACTACAACGTACGTTCATTAATTTGGTTTAGTTAAATCAAGCCACTTTTTACTCTTAATGATTTCAAAATAGTCCTCTTCATGCAGCTGGATATAACTAATAAAGAAATAGAGCCTACTAAATGTTTGTTTCCTTCTTCTTGTCTAGAATCAATGATCATAGTATTTGTCTATCAAAGGTACAATCATGGGCGGAGGTATGAAGGGCCAAGGGGGGGCCACTGCCCCTCCTTGACAATTTTTTTTTTTTTTTTTTTTTTTTTTTTGGTACTTATGTAATACAATTTTCTTTTAACAAAATTTTATATGTATTGTGACTATACTTTCTCCATCTCACTAAAATTATATTTTTATTTTAAACACAAAGATTAAATGTAGGTATACTTCCTCCGTCTCACTAACAATTTTATTTTTATTTTAAACAAAAAGATTAAATGTAATTTGGTTGTGAGTATAAAGGGTGAGGTATGAGAGAGATAATTGGTAGAAAAGTGTAATTTTTAATGAGACATTTGATAAAGAATTTAACTTTTAGTGGGACGGAGGAAGTATATTTTTGAAAAAAAAAATGTTCTAAATTTATAATTTTTCTTTTAATAGATGTGATTTGTAAACGTTAAATAAATATACATGTTGAACTTTTTGATATGTGAAGTTATGTTATATGTGTGTCGAATTGTATAAGATATCAATGAATGAATTATTGACACCATTAAAGCAGATAATTTACTATGTCTAAAATTGTATTCGGTATGAAAAAATACACCAATTTTTTTTTCGGGGCCGCTGCCCCCGAACCCCCATACATCATTCCTTCACTCAAAAATTTCTTGCCCCCCCCTTTACTTAATTTCTAGCTCCGCCACCGGGTACAATTATAATTAATTTGGTTATTTGGCTGTATTGAGCTGACAGAAGAGACTGATTTTCCAGTGGTAGGTAAATTATGCCAACATATTATCTATGATACCTACTGCGAGAATATATTTAAATTTTTCATTCTGCAAAAAAAAAAAAAAAAAAAAAAAATTGTACTTTACTGATCAATTTGAGGAACTAATTGACTTTCTGGTTTGTTTTCATGTTACTTTTACTTTTACCATGTTCATCTTGTGCTAATTTCAATAATAAATTCTTTTGGACTGTTGGAATATTTTTTGCAGGATCCAGGACGAGGTAAATTAAGGTTTCCATGTGGTCAATTAGACTACACTAAAATGCTTACGTATATCAGAACATGTAATTTATACGTAATCATGGGGAGAAATACACTACCCTATAAATATGCGCTCATGTTCTTAGCAAAAACCGCAAACTCAAGAGAAATTAAGAAAAAGAAGAGGGAGTATTTATCCAAATAGAGAAAATGGGTAGAATTGAGTATATTGCAGCAATATTAGTTCTGGGAGTTCTTGGCTCTGCTCATGCTCAATTAAGAGAAGGTTTTTATTCCAGTAGCTGTCCTAAAGCCGAGAAGATTGTAATTGACTATGTGAGTAAACATGTCTCAAATTCTCCCACACTACCAGCTGCCTTACTCAGAATGCACTTCCATGACTGTTTTGTGAGGGTATGTTTCTCTTAAATTTTGTTGTTTTTTATTTACTTCCTCCGTCCCTAAATGAAAGTCGAGTGAGTACCACTTTTTTATTTTTTTGCTGATACATTGTTTATTATTCGAATGTTTGGATCAGGGTTGTGATGCATCTGTACTTCTCAACTTTACTTCAAGTACTGGAAATCAAACAGAAAGAGTTTCTCCTCCAAATCTGACACTAAGAGGGTTCGAGTTCATTGATCGTTTAAAGAGTTTACTTGAAGCAGAATGCCCTGGAGTAGTGTCTTGTGCTGATATCATTGCTTTGGCTGCAAGAGACACAGTCGCCGCCACTGTAAGAAACTTAAACGACATTAATGTCAATTAATAATGTATAAATTTGTTAATTTCTTTATTTCATATCATTTATTTTGGGCACAATATAGGGTGGTCCATTTTGGAAAGTACCAACTGGGAGACGAGATGGTCGTATATCTAACTCCTCAGAAGCCTCAGCCAACATCCCAGCTCCAACTAGTAACTTTTCTACACTCCAACGAGAATTCGCTAATCAAGGACTTAATCTAAAAGACCTAGTCCTCTTATCAGGTAACACAGACGTTATTATTTTATTTTTATTTTGTTTTACACACAGGGTTCTAGTTTTGGGCGATTTGTGAGTTATGAGGAATACACATTTTTAAACAATGGATTTCGCGTTTTTTCTAGGTGCTCATACTATTGGTGTGTCTCAATGTTCATCATTCTCAAACCGATTGTACAATTTCACGGGGGTAAATGATGAAGACCCGGATCTTGACAGCGAATATACTGCGGAGCTCAAAGCAAACAAATGCAGATCAATTCGTGATAACACTTCAATAGTTGAGATGGATCCAGGAAGTTTCAAGACATTTGATCTTAGCTACTATAGACTTGTACTCAAGAGGAGGGGACTATTTACATCTGATTCATCTTTGACAAAGGACTCGAGAACAATGGGATACATTAACCAAATTCTTCAAGGATCACTTGCAAATTTCTATTCTGAATTTGCCAAGTCAATGGAGAAAATGGGCCGGATTAATGTCAAGACCGGAACATCAGGGGAAATTCGTAAAATTTGTGGAGTTCTGAATTAGTTAAGAAATTCTTGGTTTTTTCGACAGGTTTAAAAACCAGTTATGTTAATTTCTAGTGTGGGTTGTATGAGTTATTTTGTTGTGTGCTTCCCTTTCAAATAAGAGTCATAAAGAGTGATCGGTGCACATGGGGATTTGGCCTGCTGGCTTGAGTTCATGGCTTCCAACCTGGAGGTCATGGGTTCGATCCCCCCAGAAGTTAGAGGAAAGACTTTCTCTCCCTAGGATTTATCTCCTATGCGCTTCTGTACGTGCATGTATGTGTGTGTGAATAGTGGAAAATAAAAAAAAAAAAAGTAAAGAGTGACTGGTATATATTGCATTGTTGCGAGACCCATTGTCTTCTCTTAAATTTGAGTAAGGAAAAATTGTTGAGTGAGCATACAAAAACACGTCGAACTATACTATGTGGTGAATATATAGAAAAATATGAAAATTACCATTTTGGTCAAGTTGCGGCTTTGGGGCAAGAAATTAGTACTATCTAAATGACTATGTAACCGATGTTCTCAACAAATTAGTATGATCTAAATGACTATTGTGTGCATGCGTGGGCGGATCCAGGGCAGGGGTGGGTAGGGCTCAAGCCCACCCCAGATTTTTAGAAAAAAAAAAATAAAAATTATTATACCCACACCTACACTTCGGAGCACAACAGAGTTTCACTTTGAGAGAGAGAGAGAGAGAGAGAGAGAGAGAGAGAGAGAGAGAGAAAACTGTAAACAAGGTAAGACACAATCAAAATCCCTCTTTTCCTTGCCCCCAATCTGGGTTTTCGACACTTTTAAGGAATCGATTTTCATGATTTCAAGACCCCACTTTCCCAATTCCTGATGGGTTTATGTCAAAATTGTGTCTTTTTTTTGTTTTGTTTTTAATGAAGGTGGACAAGTGTATGGCTCGATGGCAAGAACTTCAGTACACAGTTGCAGGTGGGAATAAGGTGATTTCTGGTGTTAGTGTTAGTCTTAGTCCTCGCAGTACTAGGGGCTACTTAAGAACTAGTCTCAGATGTAAACAGGAGTCTCTCAGGTATCTAATTTCCACCTTGATTTGTTAGGATAGCTCATCCATACAAGAAATTCGCAACAAAAGAAAAACAAACAACACACAATACGAAATAAAGATAAAACGCACAATATTTCGTGGTTCGGCTAAAAGCCTATTTCACCCAAAATAACTTCTACTCCCTCTGTCCCATAAAACATTACCCCTTTTACTATTTTGGGCGTCCCACTTTAAAGTCCCACTTTTCTAAAAAGGAAATTTTTTAATACTTCTTTATTCATGGGACCCACTTGTCATACTCACAACACTTTTCAATTTTACTATTCTCTCCACTCATTCTCTCTCCTCCCACTCTCAACACCTACTTTAATAACATTATTCCTTATTTTCCGTTCTCAACAGTAAAGGGGTAAAGTTTTGCGGGACGGAGTGAGTATATATTTCTTGATATTACAAGAATGGAGACACCCTCTCTCTCAACACTCTTGAATATCTTCACCAATCGCATACAAGCGTACAATTTCTCTCTAAATTGTAAACCTATGCTAACTCTCTCAAGTTCTCTCAAAATCCTAACTAGTGAAGCCTATTTATATAGGGGAGGCACACCCACTTTTCCCCTTTCCTAACCGATATGAGATTACTATTCCTTCTCCTAACCAATATGGGATAAGTAATATTTTCCTACTCATAATAGGATTTAGGCAATATTGGTCAAATTCCTAACAAATCTCCCCTTGACCAAAATTTCCTAAAATTTCATCAACTCCAGAGAAGCGTACTCTTTTCCCAATCTTCTTCTCCTTTTTGTCATCACAAAAGGATATTCCACGCAAGGATTGCCCCTCCAAATAGCAAATATTCCTCGCACCTTTTCTCCCTTGAAGAATCAAGCGCTTTCCTTTGTACACTTTGCACGTCTGTCTTCTTCCAACATATCGATACCCACGAGATGTCAAAACTCCTAGTGAAAGCAAATTCGCAGTCGCACCAGGAACATACTTCACATTCAAAGCGGTTTTCACAGTCCCATCATGAAGCTTGAAGCGTACACTCCCAACACCTTCAATCTTCAATTTTTGCTCATTACCAACTTTGATTTCTCCAAAATTTTCCTCCGATCGTAAAGTGTCAAACATAGCTCGATCCTTACAAATATGCACTGAAGCAGCTGAATCTAGCACCCATTCAGACTTCTTCTCCTCAATCACATCAGCAGCAGCTACAGTCTCTGTCAAAAGAAAATCTCCATTATCACTATCACTATCAATCGTGTTAACGTTCTCTTCGTCAACATTTTTCTTTGCTTTCACACCACGTAAATTTTTCAAATCTTCACGAAATTGTGGGCAACGCATCTGCATATGACCAGTCTCTCCACAGTAGAAGCACTCAATCTTACTCATATCTCTATCTCCCCTAGATTGAAACCTTCCTCTTCCTTTTGAGCCACCACGATTATAATTTATCCCTCTTTCAGAGCCCTCCGCAACTAGTACTCTGTCACCATTGGAGAAGCTATCACTCCTCGTCATTCTTTCATTATCCCTCAACGCCTTAACCACATCATCAAGTGTTAAAGTAGTCCTACCTGTCAACATCGTCTGCACAAAAGGCTTGTAGGACTTAGGTAATGAAGCCAACAATAACAAAGCTTGCTCCTCATCTTTAATTGTCTCATCAACGTTAGACAATCGACATACTAGTTGACTGAAAGAATTAATATGGTCATGCAAATTACCCCCTTCATCAAACTTCAAGCAATACAAATCCATCTTCAAGAACAACCGATTAGTCAACGACTTAGACCCATAGATACTAGCAAGTTTCTCCCAAATACCCTTTGGTGTTGTCTCTTTCAAAACACTATATTTAATTTCAGGAGCAAGTGCTAACCTTATCGTACTCGAAGCCCTCTTCTGAATTTTAGCCCAATCCACGTCCTTCATCTCATCCGGCTTGTTCTCTTCCAAAGCTTCATCAAGTCCTTGTTGAACCAACACATCTTAGATTGTCATCTACCACACCGTGAAATCCATCTTCCCATCGAAGGTAGGGACTTGATACTTCGATATCCCAATATCCATATTCCTCAAAATATGAATTTCTTCAAACTGCTGCTGTTGTCCGGATACAATTCCCGATGCCTGGAATCTTAAAATCCAATCTCCACCGTTCAGATTTAATATCTATTAGTCCCGAAGCTACTCACCAAAATTCAGCCCGATCCAACGGTAAACAAACGCTCTACGTCAATTTTTCTACCGCTGCGCTGAAAAAAACGAACCAGAAACTGCAATTTCTTTCTTCAATTTTTTGCTCTCTTTTCTTGATGCGAATTCTTCTCTTTTTTGTAACGACTAGTAAAACCTACTAGCTTTATTCAACTAAACGTTACATAAGTGCGGAAGAATCAAATGTAACGACTAGTAAAACCTACTATTTTATTCAACTAAAGTAATAAACGTTACATAAGTGCGGAAGAATCAAATGTAACGACTAGTAAAACCTACTAGCTTTATTCAACTAAACTAAAATTTCGGTTCGTCAATAATTTTTCTATAACTCTTCATTGATCGCCGTCTTTCCTACAACGATCTTCCATCCTTATCCCCATACCTGGAGAAAAATAAGAATGAAGAAATGAGCGAAAGATGCCCAGTAAGTCATTACGTGATCTCCTTGAAATTATTATATTGTAACCCTATTAGAAAATATGAATTTATATTATTAGGTTTTTCAAATCCTAAACAAATTAGGTAGTCCAAGCCCAATAAAACAAGCCCACAAAAATCTTATATTAACCCTATTAGAAAATATGAATTTATATTATTAGAAAATATGAATTTATATTATTAGAAAATATGAATTAGATTTCTAACGTTTCCTTCAGGCTCCTCCTGCTCGAGGGCGTTGACGTATTTAGCATCTCCGAACTCGGCAGGATACCGATGAGATTTTAGTGGGAAAATGTCTCTTTTTCTTTCTGTCGATAAATATTTTTATATCCAAATGCCTTTTCATCAAAAAAAAATCGCTATAATGTTTAAAACTTGAATAACAAAAAAAATTATACATCTTTGCTATGAAAATATATAAAAAACTTAGATTTTCAAATTTCTAAAATAACATTTGAATATTCATGTAAAAAATATTCAGATTGTCTGCAACTGCTACGGGGGAGAAAAGAGAGATGAGAAGAGTAAGTTTTAGGAAAAACCTGTTTCTCCATAAATTATAAAAAGCCTACTTTTCATTCTTAAAAATATAACCCAAAAATTTTCAAGGATTATTTGATAAATTGTTAAATTTTCAATTAGGCTTTTAGAGAGACTAATAATTATATTGAAGTCCTAGAATTATATTATGTGGGTTAAATTATTTAGATGAGTTGGACTTTGGTATTGGGCTTAGATTTAGTAAAACCATTTTATAAATACTCATTTTTATACAATTTGTTTTAATAATTAAATTGTTTCCTTAAATTAAATTATTTGAAATTACCTTTTTAATAAAAAGATTGGAAGTATTGGGCTTGAGTTATTATTGGACTAAGATTTTTGTGGGCTTGTTTTATTGGGCTTGGACTACCTAATTAGTTTAGGATTTGAAAAACCTAATAATATAAATTCATATTTTCTAATAGGGTTACAATATTAGAAAATATGAATTTATATCATACTAATGTGGAGTGGTGGGGATGGTCGCGATCCCAACATGATTTTGATAAATTTTCCTAATTTATGATGTTTTTCTTGCATTTGATTGAACAGGTTTACTTAAATTTTTGAATAAAGATTCCAAAATTATGTTGGGTTATATGCATTTGACTCCCTGATTTTGATAAGTATATGTTCAAGTTCTCACTTTTATATGCATGCATGTTGTTAGACACGTGATTTATTATCCCTAACTAACTGATACGTTCAAACTGGGATAAGGGATTTGGAGGATAAGTCAAATAGAGACTCTTATGTGAATGAGACTCCATGACTTAGTCCAACCAGTATTCTATAAATCAAGTCTCTATGGGAACCAACTTATATACAACACGTAATATTCCATATACTCGTCCAGACTGAGAAATACTATCTCTGGCAACCATCAAGTGCCTGGGATTTGAGAGTGGAACAACATTCAATATCCATCTTGTTATATTGAATCGGACGAGAAGAGGTGGTGATTGCAAATCAAGACGATCGTGGTTCGTAGCATAAGCGAAATCTTCCGCACAACGAGCTTCGGATTTTATCTATAAGGTATTCCGAGAACTCATAGATAACTTATGTGTTTTTCATTCATTGGTATCAGAGTCTCAAAGCATGATGCTCACCATTGATGTCTTGATTGCATGTTTTTTGAATTTTTCGGATCAATTTTTCACCAATTGGGTTTGATGATTTCGAAATTCAAATCTTGTCCGTTTTCTGCGTTTTTGATATCTATGCGTAGATAATAATGTGTAGAATAACATACTAAAAATTCATCGAATTCGACCATGCAAATTTTGAGTAATTGCAGTTTTAAGTTTCGGATATTCTGATTTTTTCGTGATGTTCATGGCAGTTTTTGATGATGTTAAAGTCAGATATGATAAAAAGTGTTAACATAATTTTTGTTCTACGCTGTGAGATCTTTCTGTAGACACTTTAGTTGTTTAATTTGGACTTAAATCAAGAGAGTTATGATGTTATAAAGATGGGTCGACGAAATACGTTTTTGTAAGCAAATGTCTCGTTGTCCGCCATTACTGCTGCTCACTGAAAACGACGATCTATGTTCTTCCTGAGTACATGCTTTTTTGCCCAGAGCGAAATAGGACCAGAAATTTTTGCAAATTTTATAAATGTTTTTTTGGATTTAGTTAATGTTTTAATTTGTATGTTAATGCATTAAAAATAAAAATACGGTCCAGAAAATTATGTAAATTTTACTATATGTTTAATATGTTGTGACAACATGCTGAGATTTTTTTCATAATTTGTTTATGATCAAAATATATTTTATGAATTATTGAGTATTCTGCTGCATGATTAATTCGGGAAAAATAGTTTTATTGTCCAGAAAAATATGATATTTTTTCTATATGTTTAGAATATGTTATTCAGATTAGTATATTTTTCTATAATTTTCTGATGAGCAGTAATCTGTTTCATGTATTTTTGTATGTGTTTTTGTGCAAATTTTATTTATCAGAGTGGAAAATATTAATCAGAAAATCATGAAATTTTTTCTGTAATATAGTTACATGATAATGCACTGTTCTGATTTTTTTCAGATTTTTTGAGTAATCTGAATTATTTATATGCCTTAAATGTCATTTTATGATGTATTTTCACAAATAAATTTGCATGAAAAACAAATTTGAGACTATACGAGTCCCATACAAATTTTCTGGAATTGCTGGAATTATTTTAATGAGCTTTAATTGGTGGATTTGTTCTATCACTATATCTTCTTTTATTTAAAAATCAATTATGAGTATATTTTTATTATGCATGCTTAAGGTTATGATTACGAGCCTCGCGAATTTTCTCTCCTTTTCATGTATGATACAAGTATATTTATTGTTGAGTTTTTATGATAAAAGTGAATTAAAATTGTATGCTTAATGTCTCTATTGTAATATGTTATAGTGAAATGGCATCAAAGAACGTAATTGCTGATTTAAATAAGGGTGAGAAATTGGATGACAAAAATTATAGTGTTTGGCAAAGGAAGATCACATACTTGCTAAACGAGCAAGAGGTTCTTGAGAACCTTGACACTGTGATGCTTGAGCCAGAGATGAGTAGCAATACCGTCGCCCAACACCGTCAGAACATGCAGGCTTTTCAGTCATGGGTCAAGAAGGACCGTTGTGCTCGCTTTACTATGTTGAGCGGCATGCGCACAACGACGATTGGGCGGTTGAGAACTGCTCTACTGCTAAGGACATGTGGGACCAAATTAAGGCTGCATTTGGTAACACATCTGCAACAAGGCTTCGTACCTTGACATACAAGTTTGAATCATATAAGATTGACCAGAAACGATCCATTCCTGATCAGCTACGTGAGTTGTCTGGTATGATTCGTGAGCTTCGTGTTGCTGGTAGTATCTTGTCTGATGAGAAGCAAGTCCAAGCTGTGATTCGTTCACTGCCGAACTCGTGGAGTAATTTGAGGCAGATCATGACTCATACATACTCCATTCAGACTTTTACAGATGTTTCCCGTCATGTTGAGCTTGAGGCAGAGCGCTATGAGGCAAGTCGCGCGATGAGTGTTGCGACTCGTGGACTTGCTCTTGTTACTCTTGATGATTAGCGCAAGCCAAACGGGCAGCGTAAGAATCAGGGTAATAAAGGCAAGAAGGCTCAGAAACTGGGGCCAAAAAGCTGGCAAGATTGCTAAACGCAGAGGCAAGAAGAATATTGCTAAGCAAAAGTGCTACAACTGTGGAACCTTGGGTCATTTTGCTCAGATTTGTCCTGAGCCCAAAAAGGTACCTCTAAATCCTAGATATATGCAACTTTGTGTTTGCTCTCATGTTTTGTTAGCTGACTCTCTCCCTGAATGGATTGTAGACTCAGGCTCCACAAAACATGTGACGTGGGATCGTGCGGGATTTGTAGATTATAGGAAGATTCCAGCTGGTACGCGAAGCATTTTCATGGGAAATAGCTCGACCGTGGAAGTCAAAGGGGTTGGCTCATACCAGCTCCTTTTGCGGAATGGACGCAGTTTGACTTTGCATGAAGTACTTTACGCACCTAGAGTTCGCTATAATCTACTTTCAGTAGTAAAATTGCTAGAAATAGGATATTCTTTTAATTTTAGCGGTAGTCAGTTGGATATTTGCTTTGACAATATGGTTTTGGGACATGGTTTTTTGTCAGACAATTTCTTTAAATTAGATTTATTGGATTCTTTATCTTCTGTTAATGCTACTTCTTGTGTGGTATATGATACTTCTAATTCTGAGTTGTCGCATGCTAGACTTGGACATATAGGAAAGGACAGAATGAGTAGATTGGCTAGAGAAGGACTATTGGGTTCTCTCCCAAAAGTTAATTTACCTGTGTGTGTGAGCTTTGTTTGGCGGGAAAAGCCTGCCGAAAGCCTTTTGGTAAGGCTAAAAGGGCCACACAGCCATTAGAGTTAGTCCATTCAGATATTTGCGGACCTATGAATGTAAAAGCACGCCATGGTGCTTCCTATTTTCTCACTTTTATCGATGACTACACGCGCTATGGTTATGTTTACCTTATTTCTCACCGTCATGAAGCACTTAATTGTTTTGAGCGCTTCTTGGCAGAGGTAGAGAATCAGAAGGATAAAAGCCTAAAAACTTTAAGAATTGATCGGGGCCGCAAGTACTTGTCTGATCAATTTAAGGGATTGTGTGAGAAAAAGGGGATAGTAAGGCAGTTAACGATTCCTGGAACTCCGCAACAAAATGGTGTTGCAGAACGAAGGAATCGTACCTTGTTAGAGATGGTTAGGTCGATGATGGCACAAGCAAATCTCCCGATTTCGTTTTGAGGTGATGCGCTTATGATTGCCACGTATATCCTTAACCGAGTGCCTTCTAAATCGGTCCTATAACCCCTACCAATTGTGGAAAGGTGAGAAGCCTAATTTGGGGCATCTACACCCTTGGGGTTGTGCAGGTTATGTCCACATTACTTCCAATAAGTTTGGAAAACTTGTCCCTAGAGGAAACAAGTGTGTTTTCATAAGGTATTCTGATACCTCTAAGGGTTATGTAATGTACGGTGGAAAACCTGAAGTTGGGATGACTGAAATAGAGTCTCGTGATATCGATTTCATTGAGAATGATTTCCCACAAATCGGTGAAGTCAGAAAGGATTTCGAACTCTTTGAGATGGAGGAAGAACATTTGACATCTCTTGGCGTAGGTGGGGAATTGTCTCAACCTAATGATCAAATGGATCAACATATGGTTGAGCCTATGGTCGCCAATGAGAGTCAAGATGATCATCCAAGTAGGAATGTTGATTCCAGTGGGAGTCTTCCACCAGAGCGAAGAAGTCAACGTGGAAAATGCCTCGTCGTCGACTTGAGATCGACGGGGAATCTTTTCTATGTGAAGCTTTAGACGCTTGTGAACCTACTTCATTCAAAGAAGCAATTTCTTCACCTAAGAGTAATGAATGGAAATCTGCTATGAAAGATGAAATTTCCTCTATGTACAAGAATCAGGTTTGGGAGTTGGTTGATCTTCCGCCTGGGCGTAAGGCAATTGGAAACAAGTGGGTTTTCAAGGTCAAGCGCAAGGCAGACGGATCAATTGACAAGTATAAGGCACGCCTTGTGGCGAAAGGCTATACCCAAAAGGAGGGTCTAGACTATGAAGAGACATTCTCCCCGGTGGTGAGATTTTCTTCAGTTCGCCTTATTCTCGCTATAGTAGCACATATGGATTTAGAAATTTTCCAAATGGATGTTAAAACTGCATTTCTCAATGGGGAACTAGGTGAAGAGATCTATATGACTCAACCAGAGGGTTTTGAAGTCAAGGAAAATGAGCGCAAAGTGTGTCGCCTCAAACGTTCCATATATGGACTCAAGCAATCATCTAGACAGTGGTATATTCGCTTTTACCAAGCAATGACCTCAATTGAATTTGTGATGATTGAGGAAGACCATTGTGTGTACGTTAAACGGTCCAAGGGAAAGATCTTAATCTTATCATTATACGTTGATGATATACTACTTGCCGAGAATGACATGGAGATGATAAATGCCACTAAAGAGTGGTTATCTTCATCATTCGAGATGAAAGACTTGGGTGAAGCAAATTATGTGCTTGGAGTTAAGGTCATTAGGGATCGTTCATAGAAACTTCTTGGTTTGCCTCAAGAGACTTACGTAAAGAGAGTTTTAGAACGTTTTGGTATGGCTAACTCAAAATCCGTTGTCACTCCAATGGAAAAAGGTTGTATCCTTAGTACAAGCCAATACCCTAAGAATGAAGAAGAGAAGAGAAGAATGACTAACACCCCTTATGCAGTTGCAGTTGGGTGCTTGATGTATGCGATGTTATGCACCCGTCCTGACCTTTGTCACGCAGTTGGAATTTTAAGTAGATTCCAAAGCAACCCTGGCCCCGCACATTGGCAGGCGGTCAAGAGGGTTCTTCGCTATTTGAGCGGATCAGCAAATATGGTTCTTTGTTATCGAGGTGGGGACTTGAGCCTAAAAGGGTACACTGATGCGGATTGGGCTGGAGATGTTGATGAACGTAAATCTACTTCAGGTTATGCATTTCTGCTTGGTGGTAGAGCTATTTCTTGGAGTAGCAAGAAACAGGAAAGCATATCCCTTTCCACGATGGAGTCAGAATACATTGCTTGCTCGCACTGCTCGTGAAGGCTGTTTGGTTAAGGAGGTTCTTACAACATCTTGATGTCACACCTAATGTGAATGGCCCTGTACTTATTAACTGTGATAGCATGGCTGCTTTAGGGTTTGCCAAGGACCCTAAGTACCATAGTAGGACCAAACACATTGACATTAAGTACCATTTCACTAGAGACATGATTACAGAAGGAAAGGTGGTTCTTAAGTATATTCCTACTGAGAGCATGTTAGCTGACCCTATGACTAAGCCTCTGACCAGAGAGACTTTTCAGAAACATATGACGTGTTTAGGGCTTCGTAGGATTTGATTAGTTATTTTTGAACACATTGCAGACATTATTATATTCATTATTGTTTTGAATTTAATACATATTTTTCATTTTCATTCCTTGTTGAGTTTATGGGATGTTTATTGATTGAAAATTATGTGGTATACATTTTAATTAAAAAGATGTCTGAAGGACTGGAATTGGCCCTCTCACATGGGTAATTTGCCTTGTCGTTATATGAGCGAGCAAGATGAGATAATAATGTATTTGACACTTAAAGGTGGTGGCAAATGACATTATAATATATCGCCTTAACATACGGTTAAGATGAGACCTATTTTATATAGATCAATTTGAAGTGTTTGGTTCATAACTTCGAATGTCCTTGTGAAAGTCCAAATGTGAGACCTTAAAGAGGCACTATGAGAGTGACTGCTTTCGAGGACTCAGGTTAGATGCCATGAGGGCAACTAGACTAAGATTCGTACGATGTTAGAGTATGACATGCCCAATTAGAGTGGGAGTTCCATCGTAGCATACATTTCATACTGTATGTGACTATAATTCGACCTCAGAAAGTGATTGAATGATCCCTGCTTCATCACTGTGTGAGTTCGAGTGATCAATATGTGATCACATTATGCCCTATGTGACTTAGAACTATGTCGAGAATCCAAAGATTAATGATGCTACTTTGACATGCCGACCTAAGGGCTTTGCACTTACAGTCAGCCTCGCGAAGCATTGTTGGGAAAGCTGTTAATCTAAAGATAATTGGCATGAGGGTCTAAGGAAGACAATTATGATATACATCTCTGTTTAGTGACTCAATGTCCGGACGATCATATTGAACACATGGTTCAAAAGGTTGATCTTGAGCACGTAAACTGATTGGGGTTTAAACATCGTTTATGAGGGGTTAAAGATGTTTAAATTGATGTAATCATAATGTCTGGGGCATAGACGAGTTTTTTGACTAATGAGGACGTGCTATGTTGGTAGATGGTATTTGATATAGCACTCCTACCCTTTTATACTTTTCTCGTCTGGTCACACGCCTCACTTCATGTATGAAGAGATGAGTATTCAACGAGTCTTGAGAATGTATATGGCATATCCCATTTGACCGAGTGGGAGATGTTAGACACGTGATTTATTATCCCTAACTAACTGATACGTTCAAACTGGGATAAGGGAAATTTGGAGGATAAGTCAAATAGAAACTTTTATGTGAATGAGACTCCATGAATTAGTCCAACCAGTATTCTATAAATCAAGTCTCTATGGGAACCAACTTATATACAACACATAATATTCCATATACTCCTCCAGACTGAGAAATACTATCTCTGGCAACCATCAAGTGCCTGGGATTTGAGAGTGGAACAACATTCAATATCCATCTTGTGATATTGAATCAGACGAGAAGAGGTGGTGATTGCAGAATCAAGACGATCGTGGTTCGTAGCACAAGCGAAATCTTTCGCACAACGAGCTTCGGATTTAATCTATAAGGTATTCCGAGAACTCGTATATAACTTATGTGTTTTTCATTCATTGGTATCAGAGCCTCAAAGCATGATGCTCACCATTGATGTCTTGATTGCATGTTTTTTGAATTTTTCGGATCTATTTTTCACCAACTGAGTTTGATGATTTCGAAATTCAAATCTTGTCCGTTTTCTGCGTTTTTGATATCTATGCGTAGATAATAATGTGTAGAATAACATACTAAAAATTCATCGAATTCAGCCATGTAAATTTTGAGTAATTGCAGTTTTAAGTTTCGGATATTCTGATTTTTTCGTGATGTTCATGGCAGTTTTTGATGATGTTAAAGTCAGATCTGATAAAAAGTGTTAACATAAGTTTTGTTCTACGCTGTGAGATCTTTCTGTAGACACTTTAATTGTTTAATTTGCACTCAACAAGTTTCTTAACTCCATGAACACATTGAACTTGAGAGCCTAGGTGAATATATTAGCAAGACTTTACGTATTGAGCTGAACCACCTTCTTCGTAATGAAAGATTGAGGTGCGAGCATCGTTGGTAGGTGAAAGCATGGTTGGTAGGATGATCAATCGAAACCGAGTTACATGTTCTATCCAACCATGGCCATGGTGCATACCACTGGCAACCAATGGCAGGGGCTGTCCCTAGACAATTTCTAGTAGAGTAATATGAGTACCATGGATGTTGAAGACAACTTCATGTTTGACTTTTCCTGTGTATCTTTCGTAGGTTTATTTGGTGAAATATATAGTTTCATAGATTAGGAAATTAGGAAAGTGTGTGATTTGTAATGGGACGGAGGGAGTATATTATAGAATTCGTTATATGTGATAGTTTTAATAATTGCTTTTCTTTGTTAAATTCTTAGTATAGGCTAGTTAGTACCTTGCATTGACGGGGCTATGGAGCTATGAAGGGGCAAGCAGGAGGGGCAGTTACCTGTAAATACAACTATACACCATCCGTTCTACTAAAATATTAAGTGAATAGTCGTTATTAGCATAAAAGTGAGTCTTTATCGAATAAAAAAGTATTAAAGATTTTCATTTTAGAAAAGTGTAATTTTTAATGAGACATCGAAAGAGAAAGAGGTAATGAGTTTTAACATTTTGTGGGACGTAGGTACATGGTGTAGTAAATTGTTTCATATTTATGAATTTTTATAGGTGCAATAAGTAGGGTTGAACAATTATATATATTAAACCTTTTGATAAATATAATTATTTTATGTGTGTTGAATCATGTAAAAGACGAATGAATGTATTTCTGTCATCAATAAAGCTGATATTTAACTATGTCTATATCTAAAGTTCAATTTTATATGGAATCAGTACTAATGATGAATATTTTCAACAAAAATGAAACACTGCTGACAGACAAAGTCTTTCACTATTGCAGAAATGTAATACATATCTATGAGAGTATTGGCTTATGGGACATCAACCGATGCATTTGATTAGTGCATGTGAATGAATAAAGCTGTGGCAAGAGAGTCTTTTATAAGATTTGTAGTAGTTGTAATTTCAAATTTCGATAATCAATACTCTCTCCGTTTCAATAAAGCTTCACTAATTATTCAAAAGGGCGTTTCGTTAAAAGCTTCACTTCTTTTTTTGGCAAATAATCTTTACTATTTCCTCCACTCATTCTCTCTCCTAATTTACTATTACACTCACAACACTTTTCAAATTTACTATTTCCTCCGCTAATTCTCTCTCCTATTTTCAAATTACACTCACAACATTTTTTTCCCACCTATTTCCTTAAGATTTGTGCCCACCCAAAAGGGTGAAGCACTTATTGGGACGGAGGGAGTATATTAGAAGTCATAATAAAGAACATTTTAGAAGACTACTTTATGTTGGGGAACAACGTGAATTTTTCGGCATGATATGCTGTATTGATTGCATGCACTTGAAATGGAAAAAATGTCATAAGAGCATCCACAATGGGAGCATTTTGAGAGCTTCTTATTCTTATGAAAAAGCTCTAGAGAGCTTTTTACCATTGTTGAAAAAGTTGGAGAGCTCCTTCCTAAAGAGCAACTCCTTCTACAAAGAGCTTTCCTCATGAGCTCTTTACATTAATTTTAATCATTTTTTCATGTTGGTCATTAAATATCACACAATAATTTTATTTTTGATTTCCTTTTATTATTATAAAATTATTTAGTGTTGAATGTGGGGGCCACAAAAAAGTTGGTGAAAAAAATTTACCATTGTAGAAAAAGCCTTGAGTTTTTATTTGATAATTAGGAGAGGATGTGGCATTTTGAAATTACAAAAAAGCTCTTTGATATAGAGCTACCATTGTGGATGCTCTTGGGATGACCAATTTATTTGCCTCACAAATTGGAAAACCAACTCTTATTTTGAAAGTTGGTGCAAAGATATCAATGTATTTCACAGATCTCCTATTTTCAATGATATTTTGTAAGGTCGAGCACCTGAAGTTAGTTACGTAGTGGATGGGCGCAAAATTAATATGGGATATTATCTCTCATGTGGCATCTATCCAAGTCGGACTACGATGTGAAATCAATTGCTTCTCTTACAATCCAAAAACACGAGACGTTTGCTCAACGTCAGAAAGCTACTAGAAAAGATGTTGAACGAGCTTTAGGGGTTCTCCAATCTCATTTTTCATTTATCAAATGCCCATCTCTTATCTAGGATCGTCTTATTGTTGGTCGAATTATGATGGCTTGTATCATTACGCTGTAGCAATTCGAGCCCGAATTCTAACCCGCTACGCACACGCCACTCAATAGCCCACTAAACACCTCCTCATTTGGATTAACCATAGCCCATCACATACCTCCAAAAGTACAATGGATAATTTGATAATTAGTAGTAATGTATATGTCTACTATATATCACACTAAATTCCCACATAATTTCGACGTGGGATGGGGTATCACAATCTCCCCACTCAAACCCTTGTCGTCCCTATAAAGGTCAATCAATACCTATATCGTATCATCGGGGTAGCTCGCAAGCCTTAAGTCTGGGGTTCTACTCTAATACCATTTGTAACAACCCAATTCCGAAGCCCGTCCCTCTACACAGACACCACACACTGGTCTGTTAATCACTTACTCATTTGAGTTATAATACTTATATACTCCCTCCGTCCCGTAATACTTGACACAGTTACTGTTCCGCACGGGAATTAAGGAAAAAGTAAAAAGGTTGATGTGTTGTGAGTGTAGATAGTTAAGTAGGAGAGAGAATGAGTGGAGAGAATAGTAAATTATAATGGTGTTGTGAGTATTAAAATAATGTAGGAGAGAGAATGAGTGGAGGGAATAGTAAAGATTCTTTGCCATTTTAGGAAGTGTGACTTATCAGTGGGACGCCCAAAATAGAAATGTGTGTCAAGTATTATGGGACGGAGGGAGTATATAATACACAATTATACAGTTTTGAGAGATAGTATTATTTGTCACATCAATGTCTTGAAACACCTCCGATGGATATTATAAATAAATACTCCCTCCGTCCTAGTCGAGTGTGGAATTTTGGTCAACTTTGATCAATAATTTAAATAAATAATAATGATCCTAATAAAAATTTAAAATTTTGTTATTGTATCACGCTTAATAATATTAACAATAACATTTTTTGAATTTTTATTAGGATCTTTATTATTTTTTTAAATTATTGATCAAAGTTGATCAAAGTTGACCAAAAATCCACACCCGATTGGAACGGAGGGAGTAAAAATTACATTAAAACTAGAACAAAATTTGGTGGAAGTGAAAAGTGTTACATCTTATTAGAGTTTTGGTGCAATAGTTCAATTTGCCTAATTTAATCACCAATTTTAAAAGTTTTTTTTTTCAAAGCACATATTTTTAAAAAGGTTACGTTATGTAGATTATGTTAATTACTACTTCCTCCATCCCAGGAAATGGTTCATCATTTTAGGCTCGGCACGCACATTAAGAAAATAGGTGGAAAGAAAAAATGTTGTGAATGTAATTTGAAAATAGGAGAGAGAATTAGTGAAGAAAATAGTAAATTTAAAAAGTGTTGTGAGTGTAATAGTGAATTAGAAGAGAATGAGTGGAGGAAATAGTTAGTGGATATAATAAAATATTAATAAAACTTTTCCATTTTAGGAAAGATGAAGCTTTAAATGGAACGCCATTTTGAGTAAAAGGTGAAGCATTTTCGGGGACGAAGGGAGTATTTACTATTATTAATAAAGTATACTCCATGCATCACAACTAAAGCTTCACTTATATCCAAAAGAATGTTACATTACAATTACAAGCTTCATATTTTCTAAAATGTCAAAAAAAGTATTACAATTATACTATTATACGTCATTTGTCATACTCACTGAAATGTAGGACAGAGGGAGTATAACTTATTTTACTTGGTTAACTAAGAGTTCCACGAATAAATGAATTTCTCATTTATAAACAATTGATAAATGACATTAAAATGTTAACTGAATTAGGTAATCCTATAAAAACTGGGTTTGATATTCAAACAAAAAATAATTAGAACAAATGAATTAAAAGTATACACATCTCACAAAAACTTAAAAAAAAAAACAAAAACAAATTGAAAACAAAAGATTCAAATGTCTCTTCAGTTCAGGTCTCCATAAAAATTCCTCATTGTTGTTCTCAGAAGAACGAAAGTTATGTTTAAATCATCATAAGAGACATTTCAAAATTAAAAGAGAATTAATTGTAATTTCAAGTCATTTTAAATATTATTAAATACTTTATAATATTGATTAAATAATGTCTGAGGTGTTTCCAGGATATAATGGCATTGAATTAAAGCCACCTATCAGGATATTGCCACAATTATTTTTATTTAGCGATCCAAGCCATTATATCAAGAGAAACAATATTTATCCTCCCGAATTGGTAATGGACGCAATAATAAATCCAAAATTACAACTAAATTAATGAAATATTCAGAAAATGCTTAATTACTCCCCGTTCAAATTGCAAAAATATGTCAGGACACACAAATTAATATGGAGTATATAATAATAAAGTCTGGTGAATGGGATAAAGAGATAAAAGAGTGAAAGTACGAGGGCAAAATAGTAAATGGATAGTTGTCGTGAATAGTTTTGAACCGCACCATCATTTTTTATTCCAACGATTCAGCGAGACGAAAACCAAATAACGGGCGCCCAACACAACGTAAAACAATTGTAACTCTATATAAAAACACCAAATATTTTAGCAATCCAAAAAGGTATTTTTAAATCAAGGTTAAAATATATTATGCTGAGTTTATCATCTTTAGATTTGTTGTCTGGTTTTCATTTTGCTGGAGCGTTGAAACTTAATCAATTTCATGTCCTTGTTGTGGTGAGTATAACAATAAGTCTCACTGTTTAAAAAAGTAATTTTGCAATTTTAATTGAGATTGAATGATTATTTAGCTTTTTCTTTTGAAAAAGCAATATAATACAACAAATATTGAAATTGCTCAGTGGAAGGAGAAGTCGTTAAATTGAGGCTCACGGCAAGACAATTTCATGCCTTTCCACTGCCCATTTACACCTGTTGGTGCTTTATCTCATCATAGCAATTTCAATATTTTTCCCCTCTATTTTTTAATTAAATATTATGTTTTATAAAAGAATATGAAAGGGCTTCAGTGTGTGTAACAATCAGATCATTGACTAAATTAATTAATCTCACTGAAATCCGCTAAGATAATTAAAAAATTTCATCATAAGCCCACAAATTAGAACTTCTAATTGTAGAAATATGCAATCAATTCAAAAAAAAATGCCAGAAGATGTTGAAAATTGGGTAAAAATTCAATTTTTAAATAAAAATTGGAACATAAAAATCGATATTTTTTTGAAATAATAAGATGATAAGTGCTCAGACAGCCAAGAGTTTGTCTTCAACCAAGGGATTAAATCCACAGATCAGAAACTCTAGTCCACAACTTGTCTTCATCACTGCACTTTCTCATAAATGTTACATACAAAGAGCACAAAACTGAAAAGAAATTTAAGAAATAAGATTGAATTAAACCTGAAAACTGAGTCGGAGGCGATTGAATTAGAGATGATGATAGTAAAGGGAGGAGGAAGTGTTAGATTTATAGTCTCTGAATCAGGGTTTATGCAGATTTGAGGTTATAGGCCGAAAGAGCAATTGACCGAAATAGCATTGTATTGGTGGGCTGGCCTTTTTCAAAGATTGCTTGGGGCCTTTGGGTCCGTTCCCGTCTGGCCAAGCAAATCCCTTCAAAAAACTGCTGCCGGCTCACTAATTATACGTATCAATGCCACGTTCAAACATTCAGCTTCTTCAAACAGGGGTCATATTTTTCACGCTAGCTTTTGGAGCGATGGAGATAGGACGCACCGCTTGGGTCAACTAGTGCCGACCATCCGTCAACGCGTTTCATTCCGTCATATAAATGAGATGGAAAAAATTGTATATTCTAATCTCTATATATATATAGGTAAATACTAAATATAGAGAACGAAAAATACAGAGAACGAAATATTCCAATTTTGCCCTTCCGTCTCGTGTGATTCTACACGATATCAATACATTTATCCCGTGTATATTCACACGACACACCTCGCAGAAAAATTTCAATCGTTCACCATGGACACTGCGAACGATATCATCATCAACAACGAAGCAGGTCTCCAATGGTTGATAGGTTCTCCCTTCGTCTCTCCCATCACATTAATATCCACCTTCAAGTGCATTCACACCCACCCCTCCGACCCCTTTTCACCCGATTTCGTCAGAGAATCAGGTAACCCTAACTCCCAATCATCTGATTCTTTGTTTGCCTGTGCGTTTGTGATTGATTTAGATGAATTTTTTCCGTGCAGATGATTTGAGGACACTTTTGTTGAAAGGGTTTGAAGTAATTGGAGCATTGATTGTTGGAAAAGGAGGTTCTGATTTTAAAGGAATTGTTAGTGACGCCATTGATGCGTCCAGTAGAGGAACTCTCTTTTCAGTTTATCTCGTGTGAACTCACACGAGAATAATCTCGTGTGATTTTACACGAGATTTATCTCCGTCCACCATTAAAAGGGCCCTTTCATTTGATTGAATATTCAGGTTTTGGTAATCGGTTGTTTAGTGTTGATGATGATGATGGTTGTTCTTTGTTTTGGTAATGGGTTTCGCTAATTCTTCACTCATCTCGTATGGATCCACACGAGATGTGTATCGTGTGGATATACACGAGATGTATATCGTGTGTATCAACACGAGATGTGTCTCGTGTGGATACATACGAGACACATAAAACCCTTTAATTGGCAAATATTTGTAACTCAATCTCCATTTGGATTTTGAGGAATCTCATGTAGATAAAAAAACACTTTAAATGTCATCTAGAATGTAGAAAAAAATAAAAAAATAAACGAGGTAGCCGTATACCATTTTTGGCAAGATCGGGACACGTAAAACCCTAAAAACCCTAAATAATGGACAATATTTGTAACTCAATCTCCATTTGGATTTTGAGGAAACTCATGTAGATGAAAAACACTTTAAATGTCATTTAGAATCTAGAAAAAAAATTAAAAAAAAAATAAACGAGGTAGCCGTATACCATTTTTGGCAAGATCGGGACACGTAAAACCCTAAAAACACTAAATAATGGCAAAAATTTGTAACTCAATATCCATTTGGATTTTGAGGAAACTCATGTAGATGAAAAACATTTTAAATGTCATTTACAGTCTAGAAAAAAATTAAAAAAAATTAAACGAGGTAGCCTTATACCATTTTTGGCAAGATCGGGACACATAAAACCCTAAATACCCTAAATAATGGCACATATTTGTAACTCAATCTCCATTTGGATTTTGAGGAAACTCATGTAGATGATAAACATTTTAAATGTCATTTAGAATGTAGAAAAAAATTAAAAAAAAATAAACGAGGTAGCCGTATACCATTTTTGGCAAGATCGGGACACGTAAAACCCTAAAAACCCTAAATAATGGCAAATATTTGTAACTCAATCTCCATTTGGATTTTGAGAAAACTCATGTAGATGAAAAACACTTTAAATGTCATTTAGAATCTAGAAAAAAATTAAAAAAAAATAAACGAGGTAGCCGTATACCATTTTTGGCAAGATCGGGACACGTAAAACCCTAAAAACCCTAAATAATGGCAAAAATTTGTAACTCAATCTCCATTTGGATTTTGAGGAAACTCATGTAGATGAAAAACATTTTAAATGTCATTTAGAATCTAGAAAAAAATTAAAAAAAATTAAACGAGGTAGCCTTATACCATTTTTGGCAAGATCGGGACACATAAAACCCTAAAAACCCTAAATAATGGCAAAAATTTGTAACTCAATATCCATTTGGATTTTGAGGAAACTCATGTAGATGAAAAACACTTTAAATGTCATTTAGAATCTAGAAAAAAATAAAAAAAAATAAACGAGGTAGCCGTATACCATTTTTGGCAAGATCGGGACACGTAAAACCCTAAAAACCCTAAATAATGGCAAAAATTTGTAACTCAATATCCATTTGGATTTTGAGGAAACTCATCTAGATGAAAAACATTGTAAATGTCATTTACAATCTAGAAAAAAATTAAAAAAAATTAAACGAGGTAGCCTTATACCATTTTTGGCAAGATCGGGACACGTAAAACCCTAAAAACCCTAAATAATGGCAAAAATTTGTAACTCAATATCCATTTGGATTTTGAGGAAACTCATGTAGATGAAAAACATTTTAAATGTCATTTAGAATCTAGAAAAAAATTAAAAAAAATTAAACGAGGTAGGCGTATACCATTTTTGGCAAGATCGGGAAACAGAAAACCCTAAAAACCCTAAATAATGGCAAAAATTTGTAACTCAATCTCCATTTGGATTTTGAGGAAACTCATGTAGATGAAAAACATTTTAAATGTCATTTAGAATGTAGAAAAAAATAAAAAAAAGATAAACAAGGTAGCCGTATACCATTTTTGGCAAGATCGGGACACGTAAAACCCTAAAAACCCTAAATAATGGCAAATATTTGTAACTCAATCTCCATTTGGATTTTGAGAAAACTCATGTAGATGAAAAACACTTTAAATGTCATTTAGAATCTAGAAAAAAATTAAAAAAATTAAACGAGGTAGGCGTATACCATTTTTGGCAAGATCGGGACACGTAAAACCCTAAAAACCCTAAATAATGGCAAAAATTTGTAACTCAATCTCCATTTGTATTTTGAGGAAACTCATGTAGATGAAAAACATTTTAAATGTCATTTAGAATCTAGAAAAAAATTAAAAAAAAATAAACGAGCTAGCCTTATACCATTTTTGGCAAGATCGGGACACAGAAAACCCTAAACACCCTAAATAATGGCAAAAATTTGTAACTCAATATCCATTTGGATTTTGAGGAAACTCATGTAGATGAAAAACATTTTAAATGTCATTTAGAATCTAGAAAAAAATTAAACGAGGTAGCCTTTATACCATTTTTGGCAAGATCGGGACACAGAAAACCCTAAAAACCCTAAATAATGGCAAAAATTTGTAACTCAATCTCCATTTGTATTTTGAGGAAACTCATGTAGATGAAAAACATTTTAAATGTCATTTAGAATCTAGAAAAAAATAAAAAAAAAATAAACGAGCTAGCCTTATACCATTTTTGGCAAGATCGGGACACGTAAAACCCTAAACACCCTAAATAATGGCAAATATTTGTAACTCAATCTCCATTTGGATTTTGAGGAAACTCATGTAGATGAAAAACATTTTAAATGTCATTTAGAATCTAGAAAAAAATTAAAAAAAATTAAACGAGGTAGCCTTATACCATTTTTGGCAAGATCGGGACACATAAAACCCTAAAAACCCTAAATAATGGCAAAAATTTGTAACTCAATATCCATTTGGATTTTGAGGAAACTCATGTAGATGAAAAACACTTTAAATGTCATTTAGAATCTAGAAAAAAATTTTAAAAAAATAAACGAGGTAGCCGTATACCATTTTTGGCAAGATCGGGACACGTAAAACCCTAAATAATGGCACATATTTGTAACTCAATTTCCATTTGGATTTTGAGTATTTTCATAGAGATGAAAAACACTTTAAATGACATTTAGAATGTAGAAAAAAATTAAAAAAAAATAAATAGGCAGCCATTTATAATTTATACATCTCGTGTAAAAACACACGAAATATATGCTTCTATCTCGTGTTGATGTACACGAGAGGTTTAAAATCCTGTAACCCTTCAAAACGAGCTGCGTTGAATTCGCCGTTTATAATTCCTTAAAACACACCTATTCTGAACAGAAACCATAAACCCCATTATTATTCAAAAAATCAATCTCTAAGTTCATAGCATGGATTCCTCACAAAATTCTCCCCAACATTCTCCAAGTTTCAATGATCATAGCATGGATTCTTATGAGTATATTAACCTTGATGATATAGAATTTGTCCTTGATGAAGAAGAAGGAATCTCACCAAATTATCCTCCACATGAACATTCTCCAAGTTTCAATGATCCAAGCTTCTATGATCATAGCATGGATTCTTATGAGAATATTAACCTTGATGATATAGAATTTGTCCTTGATGAAGAAGAAGGAATCTCACCAAATTCTCCTCCACATCAACATTCTCCAACTCTTAATGATCCAAGCTTCTATGAAGTAAGTTCTTAATCTTTTGTTTTGTATTGTGATCAAAATCGAAATCAAAATTCCATCTTGGACGGAGATAATTTCGTGTAAAAATACACGACATAGTTGCTTACATATCGTGTACACTAACACGAGATGTACTGATCTATGTCGTGTATTTATACACGAAATATATACTTACTGGAGCTTTGAGCGGCGAGTGCTTGTATTTTGCGGGGTCCATTTCCGGATATCGGTGATGAATTCACGACATCAGAATTATTTCCAAACAGGGATGCGCTTCTGGCACATGTACGGGAAATCGCGAGGCGTCGAAATATACACCTTGTTATACAGAACTCGAAGAATAGAATTGGAAATAAACTAGCTTATGCGATGATAATATGTCATTTTGGTGGATATCACAGGCCCGGAAGATCTAAGAATATAAAGAAGAGTAGTAGCGAAGAGAGAGTGTAGTTTTAAACTATATGCCAAAGAAAGGAGGGATGATGGGTTATGGGGTTATGTTGTAAGGAATGGTATACATAATCATGACTTTCCTTTGTATCAGGAAGGTTTTCCTCTCGGGAAATTGACGGGTGCCGAATATGACGTTGTGTGTAGGGCAAGTGAATGTTCATTGCGTCGAATGACATAGTTGCGATGTTAAAGATGAACGATGAGAAGAATGTGAGCACTCCGTGCACGTCCGCAATGCCATCACAAAATATAGAGAAAAAGAACGACAAGGAAGGACCCCGCTACAACAATTCCTTAAATTACTCGTAGATCATGAATATACATACTACACGAGGGAAGACGCTGAGAGTGGCATGATCGGCGATATATTCTTCTCTCACCCATTAGCAATGAAGATGCTAAACTGTTTTCCATATGTTGTACAAGGTGATTGCACTTACAACACCAAGCTGCTATGGGTACTTCTTGCGGTTGTAGGATTTACTTCCACCGGGCATAATTTCACAATAGCGTATGCGTTCCTCAAGTATCGAGTGCGGATGATTACAAATGGGCATTGGACAATTTGCACAGGCTGTTTACACCTCCCAGGTTGCCAACAGTTTTGTCACTGATCGTGAATTGGGTTTTATCAGCGCTCTCCGTACAGTTTTTCCCGACACCGCACAATTCTTGTGTCGGAGGCATATCGAAGTCAATGTTAGAAGGCATGGGTTGAGTCATACAGGTATTTATTTATTTACTTATTTACTTATTTATTGATTTTCTTTGTTTATAATATATATAATTACTTAAATTACAGGTAGCGAGGATTTGGCAGAATCATTCATGAGGAGTTTCAATTATGCAATCTCTGCCCCTACCTCCGGCGAATGGGACGAACGTTGGCAAGGGATTTGTGACCGTTTCATATCTTATCCTGTATTATTGGATTACCTCCGCGATACATGGATTACTCCATACTCTCAGAATATTCTGTCCATGCACACGGATGTGTTACCACACTTTGGGACCCATACCACAAACGGGGCGAGGGTGAGCATAACAGGTTGAAGAAGGCATTGGGGAGTGCTTCTTCTACTTTTGACACAATCTTCAAAAAGGCTCATAAGATCTTCGATATCCAACTAAAAAATATCAAACAGGGTATGAATAGATCAAAGACCAGAACTCCAATTGATTTGAGGACCCGTAATATGTATCACAACATATTGACTAAAGTGTCAACGGAAGCCTTGCGCATTATCAGACAAGAGCGGGGTCGACTTCAGAAAATCAAGCGGGGTCGTAATGGGGGTAATGTCATCACTGAGGATGCCTGCGGGTGTTACTACAGGCGAACACATGGACTTCCATGTAGTCACGAGATTGCAAGGATAGAGGACTGTGGGGACGGATTGAGTGGCCTCGATTCATGATTTTGGAAGAAGTTGGATATTGAAGTAGACAACCCTCCATCTGAGCCTTCAATAAATAAAGACAATTTTCAAGCTATGTTGAATAAATTTGAGAAAGCACCTGAACCGGTAAGGAGAAAGTTATTCAAAACGATGGAAGAAGGGCTAAATCACCAAACAAGAGATGCTTACGAGCCAGATCATATTTCAAAGGCGAATAAACCCCGGACCGGAAGTTCCAGAGAACCGTCAGATTGGGAGCATACTAACAACTTTTTTCGAGTCCCCGTTACACCATCCTCGACTAGCAAAGGGTATAGATCTTCATTCATTTGTGGCTCACATTTCAATTAAGTTCTTGATGTATTTGATTTGCATGTTGATAGTATGAATGCTTCTCACTCTTTTCTTTGCCCTATTTCAGGTCTAGATCTGCATTCATTGCATCAACCCAAGCGAGTTCGGAGTCCACGCACAAATGGAAATCAGCTTCAGAACCCACACCATCTACCCCTGCTAGTACTCCTACGTCTCATCCACCACTAGCTGCTTCCGGTCGTGGGAGAGGACGGGGTCGAGGGCGAGGTCGAGGGCGAGGTCGAGGACGAGGACGGGATCAGGGTCAGGGTCGTGGAGAGGGAAATGGACAGCCCAATCACACTAGTATATACAGCTCTAAGTATTTGACGTCTTTTCCACCTTTCATTATCCCATATATTGGAGGCATCACAGATGTGGCATCTGATGGACATTGTGGCTATAGAGCCGTAGCAGCACAGATATTCGGAGATGAGGAGATGTGGGCTCAAGTGCGCTCAGACTGTTACCATGAGGTGAATGCTCGCCAAGACCTTTATCAAAGAGTTCTAACTTGGATAAATGTAGATGAACTCTTACGTAGGATTGCTTGCTATGTCTGGCCGACGCCGGACGATACTTATTGGATGGACCTTCCAGATCTTGGGCACATCATTGCCACGAGGTATAATGTGGCATTCATTTCGTACTCGGCTAGCGGCGGCAGCTTATGTCTTCCAGTGACTGTACCAGCAGGAGTAGGACCACCGATAAACACAGTTGTGGTGGGACAAGTGAGAAACCATTTTATATTGGTATGATACTTAACTGTCTCATCTATATTTGTAATATTTAAGTGTCTTACTTAAATTCGTTGTATTTAACTGTTATTACTTTTGCAGCTGCACATGTCAGGCAATGATTACCCAATTCCACCACCACCGAACACTTGGAGGGAACACTGTGATCCAAGCGCAAGTCAACTGATCCTCCAATACCGAGATAGGATAGCAGCATTTAATAAACTCTATGATCAGGATACCCATGCAAGAAGAGAAAGATTACGTAGGGGATAGTATATGTGTAATGGTTTTTGAATTATAAAGTTTGTATGAATGTTTGGATGTTTGAATTATATGCTTATCCTTGTTAACACTTTTATTTCGTATACAATTTTTCATCAGTATGACTTTGGTGCTGTTGTTGTTACTGATGTGTCTCGTGTATATCCACACGAGACACATCTCGTGTGGATTTACACGAGATGTGTCTCGTGTGGATCTACACGAGATGTGTTTCGTGTGGATCCATACGAGACACATCAGCAACAGCACCAGCACCAAGTAAACAACAACACCAAATAAACAACAACAACAACACAATCGACACAACAAAGCAACTATCCATTTCATACTCGCATCTGTCAATACCAAATAAACAACACCAAATAAACAACAAAGAACAAATCCATAACTCCATATTCAGTACTACAAATCCATAACTCCATAAACAACAACAATACAATCAGTATACCATTACAACAACAACTATCCATTTCCTACAGAAAATAAATCCAACTCCATAATCGCACTACAAATATACCAAAACTCCATAATCAACAATACATAAATGCGACCTCCTACATGAGACGACCTAAACCCTCGTGTGCCCGTCTAAGTATATCTCTCGGCGTACTGGGAGACTCGCATCCGTCACTAATGGAAGTATGAGATGCGCGATCGCCGCAACCCCAGGCCTGCGGTGGAACATCAACTGGGAGGTGGGGGAGGTGGAATGTCAACGGGAGGATCGTGTATCGGATTAGATATCCGAACATGACTCCTAGCCAGAAACCACTCCATATAATCATCAGTCACGGGAGAAGATGTAGTATCTAGTGGTGGCCCCCATCGGGGAACGGGCCTGAACTCATGCATGTCGAACAACACCCACCCGTCCCAAAAATCATCTCCGTCACCATACTCCTTTTGGTATCCCTTCTGACCCTTTGACAAAATACATCTCGTGGGAGTCACGGGGGGCCGTCTGGGGATCCTCTGCTGGTACCCGAACCGCGCTGTAACACGATCAGGCATATACGCCTCAGTGATGTCACAAAAGCGTATAACCCCCCTGAAGTGTGAAACCGGCAGAATCGAGTCCGCTCCGATACCATAAGGAGTCCAAACAACCTGTGAGTAGACTTTGTTAGGCATAGTCTACATAATAACGGAGTGATTGTAACAATTTGAAACAGTTTTAATATGAATAACTCACCCTATCAACATGCATCCTGTCAAGAGTGCGGCGATACTGCACTAGATGATCTAATCCCCTCCCAGCTGTATCGACGTGACCATCTACGGGCTCTCTGCCCTTGCCGCCGCCGGTCGGGTCAAAGTCGCCGGAATCCGGAAGTACTCGTATATCCACCCTGAGATGTATGTAAAAAAGTATTAAATACTAATCAAATGCAACATGTAATTACAGAGGGGGAGTCGACAGAGTAAAAGAAAATGAGTATAGTAAGATGTACCTCTAGCAGTGTCGCACAACCACCCATCTGCTTGCATCCGGATCTGGACGCCTTCCCCAACTCTCGGTATAAATATGCCAATGTAGCTGATCCCCAGGAGAGAGTGGGGAGTCTCTCAAGATCCATGCATAGAGAAAGGTAGTCGAGGGCACCTTATCCTCGACTCTTGTCCACAAACATCGTGGAACCCAAGAGGTGCAGGATATACGCGGAAGCACGCCGGGCATCGGCCATGTGGCGTATACGGGAAGAAAAGAGACGCCGGACATCCTTCAATAAGTACCCGGTGCCTCCCAAAACGAGGTGTCTAGTGATGCCGGATAGGTCGTGCACCGGATCCAGCATATCGAATAGGTGCACCTACACACTGATACACTGTAAATTGAAGATGAAATAACACATTTTAGTACAAGAGATGAATGTAGATAGTATAGTCTTGAAATTGATAATATATAACAACATACCGTGATATGAAATACGTCGTGTAACGTAATGGTCATCTCCCCACGGCATGTGGAACGAGTTAGTCTCAGAGACCACCGTTCCAAAATGCTGTCATCGCCGCATGATTAGGCCTCTGAATGGTGGCATCGTACCGCTGGATGCCCGATGCATCAACGAGGGTCGCCCAGCTCTATCGCAGCCTCCGCATCATCACGCTTGAACCCGTTTATTCCAAACAAAAATATAATCAACACTCGAGATCGAGAAAAGTACGAGATGTATAATTAATGGAATATTTAGAGTGTGTGCCAAACAACTTCAAGATTTTAATAAATTCATATAAATGATTATCTTACTTTTGCAGATGTAGCAGTCTCGTATGAAAAGTCACCACTGACTCACTAGTGGCATCCCTCCAAATCTCTCGAGCTCTGTGATCACCAAAGCCGTATATAAGTGAAACATTCTCTGGGCCGCCACCTGGGTCACTCTGAATCTGCCATGATGGTGGCTCCTCCCCACCCGCACCCTGCCTCCTCTGTCCCTGCCCTCTAGCCACATCCCTCCCCCTCCCCCTCCCATGCCTCAAAGGTCTAACATCCTGTACCTCCTCCTCCTCCTCCTCCTCATCATCATCATCATCATCATCATCATCATCATCATCCCCACCCTCCTGCTCCGCCTCCTCATCCCCCTCACCACTATCATCAGAATCAGAAGATCCATCATCATCTCCTACATCCTCCTCACTACTATCATCGAATCGAAGATGCCTCATCATCTCCTACATCCTCCTCAATCGCATGCTCAAACCCAAGATCGTCGCTTCGCCCGCTCAGCCGCAAAGTCCTATCATGATCATCTCCTACATCCCGCTCAATCCCAAGCTCGCACCCACGCACGATAGTCCTATCATGTATCCTTTTGCTGCGTTTATCTACCTTAGGTGCCGTCTCGGCCTTCCTCTTTCTATTGGACGCGGTCATACGTTCACGCGCCTACAAAAAATCAAATAAGATACAATAAATTAGCTATTTAGCATTTATAACTGACTATGAACGATGCAAAGGAAAAAGAGTGGACACTGGGCACTTCTCGTGTGAACTCACACGAGATTCATCTCGTGTGAACGCTCACGAGATGCATCTCGTGTGAACTCACACGAGAATAATCTCGTGTGAACTCACACGAGATGCATCTCATGTGAACTCACACGAGATGCATCTCATGTGAGTTTACACGAGAATCTCTCCAGTTTGGTTATTATCAAAGAAAGAACGTCGAAATCAATTGAAGAAACCAGTTCATGAAAGACGTCCAAATCAATTGAATCAATCAAGCAAATATTAGACATTGGGAATGTAAAATTAGGTTTAAATTACGTTCAAATTGCATTACCTTCTTCACGGGCAAGGTGGTAGAAGTGGAGGCGGCGGCGATGGCAGTGGTGGTAGCGGCGGCGAAGCTCCAAAGCAGGACGGCCGGAATTTTTACTCGAGCCATTCTTCGTCGTCGTGGTGTGTCGTCCGTCCGTTGGGTGTTGTCGTCGTCGTGTAGAGAGAGAGCGAGGGAGAGGAAGAGCTTTTGTTTGATTGAATTTGAAATGAAAAAAAAAAATTTATATATAAATGGGTATTATCGTCAATTGCGTTGGCCGTGTATTTTTCCCGGGCCGTGTATTTAACTATAACCTTATAAAAGCAGGATCGTCAAAAGCCCGCCCAAACCAAAGGCATTTTAGTAATTTCACACGGTGGCAAAGTTGTAATTAACCAGGCGGACTAGACACGTGGGTCGCTGGGAATGGGCGCGTGCACCACACGCGTAGACACCGGCGCGTGTCAGCGTCAAGTTTTTTTTTTTTTAAAAAAAAAAAAACGCCACACGTGGCACAATCTGATTGGCCACTATATTTTCGGAATTTTTTTTTCATCCCCTTTTTTCGTCCTCAATTATTTTATAAAAAAAAAAAAATTTAAATTTTTACACCAAAATTCATAATTTTTTTCCTCTTTAATTAAAGACTAATTTCATTTAATTTGGACAAAAAAAAAATACTCTTTTTAAATATAAATTTATTAACTATCCTTTCTTTATTTTTCTTTTTAATTTTTCAATATCTTTTCTTTTTGTAAATTAATTAAGTGTGAAGTATGTTTTTTTATTATAAATGATGATAATAATAATTATAATTGTACTTTTTAGTTATAAATTATTGTTCGTAATGTTAGTTCCTTCGTTTCAAAATTTGACATTTATTTTTTTAACATCTTAAGTAATATTGTATAAAATATTCCTTGGGACGAATATATTAATTTATTTTTTTACTCGAAGTAGTATTATTTTGTAGAAATTAATGTTTATAATGTTCGTGTCTTCGTGTCAGAAAATAAATATTAATTTTTGAGACAAGTAAATTCTTTGAGGCAAAGGAAGGAATTTTTTTTTATATAGAAAATAGTATTAATTATGGGATGAAAGTAATATTCATTTTTGAATTGAAGGAATTTTTTTTTCTTAAAACGTAGAATTTTTTTATATGTCCAAAAAAAATGAACATTGTTCGTCTCAATGAACATTTTAAAAAATAATACTACTTTATTCGTCTAAAAAATTAATGTAATATTTTGAGACGAAGACACTAACATTACAAACATTAATTGCAGAGGCGAATGAAGTAGTATTATTTTTTTAAATATTCATTGGGATGAAGGAAATAATGCTCATTTTTTTTGGAAAAAAAATGTAGTAATATTTTTGGGTTAATCATTTCGAATCGAAAGTAATATTCATTTTTGAAATATTGTAATATTAGTGCTTTCGTTTAAAAATATGACATTACTTTTTTAAACAACTTACGTAATATTTTATAAAATATTCATTGGGATGAAGATGGTATTTTATTTTTTTAGTCGAAGTAGTATTATTTTGTAAAAATTAATCTTTATATTGTTTGTGTGTTCGTGTGTCAAAAAATAAATATTATTTTTTGAGACAAGTAAATTCCTTGAGGCAAAGGAAGCAACTTTAATTGATTCTTCGTGACTCCATTGGTTAAAGGAAAAGACTGAACAGTGGTCAGGTAGTCACATATGAAGTTCAAGGGATCGTCAGTAGCTCCCTCGTGGAAGCTAGGTAAAAGGTTAAATTATTGTCCCTTTAGCTCATATCCTCTTTCCGCGATGGACAAAACTATGCAGGACGAGGCTGCATCAATTTTATGACCGAAATAGTCCTTCATGTGACGAATAGCAGCTTCGTCTCCCATTTTAATTCCTTGTTCTTCTACCTTGATGTAGAAGTTTCATATTCCGTATTTGACTTACTGAAATGGGGAATGCCCCTTCCAATATCTTGTCTATGTCGTCGTTCAAAGGAATCAACTTGGGGTTCAATAACCTCCGGCCAAGCATACACTGCTGAAAGTTGAATCGTGGATTACAGAACAAGTCCCCGGGGAAGGCGCCAAAAACCTGATGGAGTAAATATCCACTTAGTAATAAAAATCCTAACAAGTGCACTAGTAATCGGTGTAGTAGTATGCACAAGCAAGGGTCGTATCCACTGGGACTTTTGTTCTCAATAGTTTAACTTTCAACAGTATACAAAACATAAATAGATGGTTCTTGAGTCTTGAATCCTTTTTTATAATCCTAAAAAATTAGATTAAAACATATATTAAAGATAGCCCTAAAAGTGACTAGAGTTGTTCTATTTTATACTAGGGTGATAAAGGGCAAAAAATATGGAAACAATCGCCAATCCTTGCGAAATTCGGAAATCTAAAGTTGTTGTGCCGAGGTGGTGTGTGGCCTCCCAAAAATAGGGTGTTCAGTCGCCCAAATACTCTTGGAGTTTGGGAGGCCTCCCTCTTTGCATGTGTGTGGTCGCCCTCTTTCGTGCTTTGTGCTACCTTTCTTGGCAAACTTCCGGAGGTTATAATTTCTTCGTACAAACTCCAATTTGAACGTACCACAATCGTTGGAAAGATATCGTCGAGTACTATCCAGTATTTTTGGTTTCTCAGGGTCAAATGTTTCTTGTCCTTCTGTTATTTTCATTATTTCCTCCTTTATCGCTCCGCTTTTGATCGTTCCTTTACTCTTTAATATCATAATCCATGGCTTCCTCCTTATATTCCTTTTACTCATAAACACTCTAAAAATCCATTAAAACATGCAAGGTTGAGCATCAAATAAGTCAAAAAGAATATCATTTGAATAGGTAGAAACACATCCATCAATTTGTAAGTAAATCCCCATATTTCTTTCATGCCCATTCATGACATAACTAACTTCGGGTGCTCAACCTCTTAAAATATCATTGAAAACAAGAGACATGTGTGGTACATTGATATCGTTTTTTGCAAGAACCTCGTGTTTCAAAGAATGCATGTCATGTCCACAAGTCATATGATGCAATAACTTTCAAAATGAGAGTCGCTTTCCACTTCGTCCTGCAAAAATTCCCCAGCCCAAGTTTTAGGACATTTTTTCCATTCTCGGTGCATGTGATCAATACCTCCCATCATTCTCAGAAATCCATGTTGTTTCCTGATATAAAGTAGTCTTCTTAGATCTTCTTCATTAGGACGTCTAAGATTTTGGCTACCAAAATCTGAAATAACTCGTCAACCGCATCGGCTGATGTCTCATAATCCAAAACTTTCATAGTTGCAGTACATTTGGGGAAAGACTTTGTCTGCCTACAACATTTCACCTTTGTTATCATTAGTAGTGATCTATTTCCCTATGCGAAGGAAAATATTTTTTAGCATATGAAATCTACACTGAAAGATATATGTGGGGTAGGTTGGATTGTTGGAAAAATATTTGTTGAACAAACATTTTTGTTGGCTTTAGATTCTCTAAAGACTTCTTTCGCCACATCGTTTATGGTATGCTCCATCTTAGTGCAGGTCGAATATATATCTATATCATTCATATTATCCGGCCTAATACCGATAGTGGCCATCTTAGATTAAAATCTCTGTTGATTCTACTCTTCAAGCCTTTACCACTTGATTCTAGGATCTACTTGTGGTTTCTCTTTCTTGAAATTCTTCTACTTCGAAAATCAAGTACCATAAGTCTATGTTGAGTTGTTGTACTCTCAACCGGAATAACCTTGCAATTTAAGTAACTCTTTCTACAATCATTTCTTAATAAGAAGAAGTCAATCTAACTCGCATTACCTCCACTCCAATTACTCACCAAGTGAGATTGTTTGTTCTTAAACCATTGTTCATTATACTCAAGTCATATGTCATCGTAAACTCTAGGATACCATTTCCTGCTTCATTCATCTCCACAAAATCAAAACCTTCATGAATGCCCTCAATTTTGTGTCGACTATACCTCACATGTCTGTTAAGATCGTCATATCAATGACTAATTTCTCACCACTAGCTACCCGTTGTACTACCTATTCTAAATCTTCTCAAAACTCTTGTTTAATAGTTGTATCTAATCATACTTGGTGTATAGACACTAATAATATTTATAATCTCATCTCATACCACAATTTTAATACCAACTAATAGATAACGAAAATAAAAATTTAAGGAAGTTAGTGAAAATGACTAGATAAGCAAAATAAAATAAATTGAATCTGTAGATTGTAACAAAAATAATGAGTGATATGATGATGGAGAAAAAACATGAATTGTTAAAGTTTTCTTTTTTCCTTTTATATGTTATTTTTTATATTAATTATTTACAGTGGAATAACTAAGGATGTTTTAGAGAATGTTATTATGCTATTACGGAAATTAATTTTTTTAATATGTTATTAAATAGATAAAATAAATAAAATAATAATTTAATTTTAATATGGGATTTTTTTCGCAAGGGTGTAAAGTGGTGTGAGTGTGAGAATATGAAAGACAAAAATGAGTGCATATTTTGGGGGATAAATATTTTTAAGCTTGAAAAATGGATTATATGAAAAACATATAATAGTATGTTGGTTTTTTTTTAATAGTATTTCATTTGCATAAAATGAATAAAGTATGTCATCTTTATAAACAAATTCCGAAATAAAATACACATTTTTTTATGTGTGTGTGTGTGTGTGAGAGAGAGAGAGAGAGAGAGAGAGAGAGAGAGAGATGTAAAATGCAGTGGAGAATGCAAATCTAAACCGGCCAAAACCACAAAATACAAGCAATAGATGTTAAGACCTTATTAGTCAATCTTTTGAATTGAATGTGTCACTAACAAGTAAACAACACACAACACAATGTTTGAAAATATTGGGTGGCGTAAAATAAGAGTTTGAAGCTGTCAAGATATTCATTGCACAACCACATATGACATGTGGACTAATTTCAAACAATGTTCATGGACTTGGAAAGATAGAGACTTTTCTTCCATTGACTCTTTTACAAGTATTCTCCACTTATTGGAAGGAGAAATTAAAAATCATTTTTATTATTTTCTATAATTTAAATATGGTCGATCACTTATTTAATAGACGGAGTATCTTTTACGGATTTGGGAATATGCATGTCACTAATATAATATACTAGTAAAAACCCGTGTTCAAGGACACGTTTTTTTTTTTTTTAATTATTTTTTTTAAGGGCAAAATGGGAAAGGGACAACTTAGCCGAAATAAGAAATCAAAATTTGTTACTAAACCTGCTCATCAGATCAAGAAGGACCGGTCTTATTTATACAATAGATTTCATTTTTACTTCTTTTTTTTATAAAATATAATACATGTATTATAAAATATAATTTATATTATTATACTGTAAAATGTAACATTTATTCTAAAATTCAGCTGTTATATAGTTGAACATCACGGGTGTGCTCCCGAGTTCAAAAAATGAGAGAAAGGAAAAAAAGTGGAGGAAATTTAATAAATTTTCCTCCCAAGGTGTGCTCCCAAGTTTTTTTAATGGAAGAAGTGGAGAGAAAGGAAAGGAAAATTTTATGAATTTTTCCTCCTACACTTTCCTTCCAAAAGTGGGAGAAATTGGAAGGAAATAAAATTTCATTAGCAAATCTTTTTGCTATACCTATTTTACTTTTCAAATATAACATTCTTTTCTTTTTCATTAAGGGTATAAATGTAATTTAATTTAATTTCCTTCCTCTTCCTTCCTTACTTAGAAGCATGTCTTGAAAATATTAAATTTTCTCCTCTTATTTTTATTTTCCTTCTCTTCTCTCATCTTCCTTTATTTTTTCTTACTTTAAAACTCGAGAGCGGACCACACATATGCATGAATCGATCTTGTATTACCTACCACCTTGTATCTATATTAGTGTTCTATTTTATATTTTAACATTTTTCAATTTTTATATAAGTTAACATATATACATAATAATTTATTGCACAATATATGATATTATAATTGTAAGTTAAAATAAAAATGATGATGACTAATTATCATATCCTAATTTGACAAGATTAATTTATATTTTTAACAGAAGTCCAATATGTACCCAGAATAAAATTTTATATAAAATAAACTCATACTCCCTTATGATTCACACTTTTTTCAAATCACGCAAATTAAGGAAATAGGTGGGAAGAAAAAATGTGTGTAAAAGTAAAATAGGAGAGAGAATGAGTGGAGGAAATAGTAAATTTGAAAAGTGTTGTGAGTATAATAGTGAAATAGGAGAGAGAATTAGTGAATGAAATAATAAAGATTTTTTTGCCATTTTAGAAAAAGTGAAGCTTTTAACGGAACATCCATTTTGACAAAAAATGAAGCTTGAAATGGGATGGAGGGAGTATTTGGAAACTGAGAAAATAGTCTCCATTTTATAATGACAGTCTTATATTGTTTTTTTTTTTTTTGTTGATTTAATCGAACTTTAACTAAATATTTAAGAAAGACTGGGTATTCAAAAAAAAGTTTTAAGATTTGTTATTAGTAGAATTTTTATTGTTGTATCAATAAATTTTATTTTTTTATTAATATTTTCTACATATTTAGTCAAATTAAATCAAATCATTGAATAATTTATGCATTTGTTGATTGTTTAAAAATTGCAAGTAAAGGTAAGTAAAAGAAGTCAAATTAGTCCACAACACCACGTTGCCCTTATATTGTATTGGCAAGAAATATTGAGTTTGGTCCCACCATATAAATTCTTTAATTTTAGGCCATACAAACTATCTTCCTCTTTTCTTTACTTACTATACTTGACTTAGTAACCACTCAACAACAACAACAACTAAGTCATGGCTCACAACTTTCCTTTGAGCATCTCATAATGGTTAATGCTTAATCAAGAATTCCATATCTTTTTTATGTTTTGTCAAAATTAGCTCAACAAAATTCTACAATCAAATTCCGGTTTAGTCCCTTTTGGTTCAATGAACCTACTTGATAATACTCCCTCCGTCTCAAAATGTTTGTCCCATTTGACTTTTTTGTTGAACTTTGACCACAAATTTATGAGAGATTAATCATGTTCATGAAATTCTAAAAGTTGTTGTTGATAATATTATTAATGGTGAATCAATAGGAATTTTTAGAATTTCATGAATATAATTAAATTGTCATATATTTGTGGTCAAAGTTCAACAAAAAAGTCAAATGGGACAAACATTTTTGGGCGGAGGGAGTATTGTTTTGTGAATTATTAAATTGGGAATGGTGAAATAAAAGAAAAAGAAATTCAAAGAAATTATTTGTAAAGAACACCAAAACTTCTTGTTAGTAATAAAATTGCATTATTATCGTTCAGATCAATTTGAAAATTTATATGATTCAGTTTGATCTGATTTTTTTACAAAATTAATGACTATCGATTGGATCTTTAAAATAGCTCAGACCGAGATCCGAAACTAACTAATTACAACCCTAGAATTAATATTAACAAGACTCATAACAAGTTTAATTTTACACATAAAATTCATTAACGTGCTTGATATATTTATGTTCTATAAATAAGGTTTATGTGCTCGTTCTTAACCTAAAAAAAAATTGCACAAAAAGGAATTTAAAAATATTCTTATATTTCCAAGGTCCTGAAAACGCGGACTATCGTTTAGACCGTGAGATCTCAAGAGGTCACCATTTCTTCAAAAACTTTTGTGGACATTTTGGCACATAGAAAATACAATGTTTGTGTAGCCAAATATTGTTTGGAATCAGAATCACAAAAGATTGTTTTATTTTACTCCACACACATATTTATGGTACAAAAACACCTACAAAGTCTTTGGAGAAAAGAGTCATAGGTTTATTGACTAGTGGCATTCCTGTCATTACATAGAATCTAAGGACAATATTAATTCCTTTCCTGTGAACTGCTCGGAAACAACCACATACTACCCTTTACTCCCCTTCTTATAAATTACTACAAACTCTCTCCCATTTCACACACACACACACACACACACACAAATACTGGTCTTTCAGACAAAAAAAATATATTAACGTTCCAAAGATGTGCAGAGGCAAGGAAGAAGAAGAGGGTAGTGTTGTTTCTTCTGATGGTTCAAGCCAAGGAGAAGTATCGGTTCTTGAGTTTTGTGAGCTTTGTGGGTCTGAGGCTTCATTATATTGTCAAGCGGACGATGCGTTTTTATGCAGAAAGTGCGATAAAGTGGTTCATGGGGCTAATTTTTTAGCACAAAGGCATATTAGGTGCTTGATTTGTAGCTGTTGTAGGGGATTTACGCAGAGGTATATTGTTGGAATTGGTCTTGAGGTTGTGCTTCCGTCCATTGTTTTGAGTACTGGGGAAAGAAGGTGTAATGGAGATTGTGATGGAAACTGCTCTAGAGATGAGGTCAAGATGCCTTTTCTGTTTCTTTGATTATTTTTTTTTTAATTTTTTTTTTTTTGGGAATTCTAGTTAGTTGATTGCTGATATTTGTCTCTCAGGAACTTATAGAAAGAGTTCTTAAACTTTAGAGGTATTATTCGATCAAAAATAAATAAAAATTTAGAGGTATTATTCATATACAGTATGTATGATCTTCTTGAGCCAATAATTATGAAGCAAGGAGCTTTAATGTTTTTTTTTTTTTTTTTTTTTTTTGTAATTTTGCTATCATTTAATCCCTCCGTCCCATTACAAGTTTTGCAGAAGAATTAAGAAAATTGTTAGGGGTTTAGGTATTGTGAGTATGAAAAATGAAAGTGGGATTGAAAATAATATTTATTTGAATTGTGGTTGTCAATAGTATTGACACGTGGATCCCATTATTATAAAAGTAATAAAATATTTTCATTTTAGTAAGACCATCTCCAACCCATCTCATTTCTTCAATTTTGTCACTATTCACAGCTCCAACCCACTTCAAATCTTATTTAAAAAATGAAGCAAGTGAATAGTGTTGCTTCAAATTTGAAGCACTTTTCACTTGCTTCATTTTTTAAGTAGAATGCTAAAATTTTAAATTTAGTCCCTCTAATTTGTAAAAATTACATCTTATTTATTCTATAAATGAACAAAATTATTAATATTATTTTAATTAATTTAAAATAATTTTTATTTTAATATTGGGTTAATTATTTGAGAAAAATAAAAAGAAAAAAGTTAGACGGATATATTAAAATTTAACATAATAAATTAAAAAATAAAAACATACAAATATTTATAACAACATAGTTAATATTACATGATAATAGAAAAATCACACATTTTTAATGAAAACAAAGTAAAAAAATATACTAATATTAGATAAACAACAACAACAAAATACGCGAACTAAAAAAATTAAAATTAAACAAAATCCGGTATACCGGATCCGTCTCCACCATAATTATCGGATCCATCTCCACCGTAATTATCGGATCCACCTCCACGATAATTACCGAACCCGTCACCATAATTATTTGATCCGTTTCTACCAAACACTACTAGAAACTGACCCATTACCGACGGAAATATCCGTCGATAATTGTCAATTTTTTGTCGATAAAGTTCCATTACCGACGTATTTCGTCCGTCGGATTCCGTCGGTAAAAATTGGTTGGTAATACCAGCAGAGGTAATTCCGGCGGGCTGTCCGTCGTTAAACCCAAAAAATCCGCCGAAAACCGTCCGTCGGCAAGGAAGTACGCCGGCCTATCGCCGGAGTTATTGCCGGAGAAATACCGACGGATATATCCGTCGGAAATCTCAAGATTTACAGGCGGATTGTCCGTCGGAAATCATATAGAATTATCGGCGGATTTAGGGTCAGTCGATAATGACAATAGATTACCGGCGACCCGTCTGTCGGTAATGGATTTTATAAAAAATTTTATTTTTGATTTAACGACGGAAATTTCCGTCGGTAATCTGTCCAGATTTAAAAAAAAATGTTTTATTTGTAAACCACCTTTAAAAGGCTTTCCATGCGCTGCTCCAACTGGATTTGGATAAGTTCTTCATGTTCCCGAAGACGTTCCTCTAACATGCCCTCCATCTGACTCTGCATCTACTCTGCATCAGCTCCACTTGCCTTTGAACCTCTCTCTGAACCCGATCATCGAACGCCTCTTGATCCACATGCTGACTGCCGGAGGAAGAAGAAGAAAAGTACTGCGTAGTAGGGCTGCGAAATGGCATGTTAAAATACCCAGCACCATATCCTCCGAATCTAGGCAAGCTATCTCCCTTTGGTTGCTTGTCTCGGAGGACAATGGCCGTCCAAAACTTTTCACGAAAGACGGGCCGCTCGATGCTCTCAAGCTCCATACTTCCTTCTTCAATAGCCTCGTCACGAGCACGCCTATCATACTCTTCCTGGGAAAAAAAAAACATTATACACTATGGTAGAAAATAATATTTCTTTAACTAAATAATTAATATAATTTACTAATAGAAAATACTATTACACTTACATAAAGGCTCTGATAATAAGGTTTAATCCATTGTAGCCCTGAGCCATCAGAAGCCTCCGCAGTATTGTAAGTACCCCAATCTGGATCGCTCTCCATCCAAGCATACAGAAAAAATCAAGGGCGAACTTCCAGAGGTCATAACTCCTTCATACGAACTCCGATTGAGACGTGTCATATATGGTTGGAAAGCTCTCGACGAGAGCTAGCTTGCCATCACAATCACAAAAGCATGGAAGGTCCGTATGGAACTCTTTGCACCAGACATAATCATTACAAAAATCCTCTTAAAGTTCACATTATTCCCTCAAATCGAGGAAAGCTAAAAATTTGGATTAAGCAGGGAGGTCCGTATGGACCTTCATGTAATTTTTCCTACACTATAAATAGATGACTCCCCCTCTCTCATTTTTCACACCTCCCTCTTCTCCTCTCTCCCTAGGCCTTCTGGCTTCCCCTCTAAGTCCTTCCGAGGCACTCCCGGTCCCTTTCGGTTCCTCCCGAGGCCTTTCGAGCCCCCTTGTGGTGCTCTGAAGCCTTCCCGAGCGCTCCCGCGATGCTCCCGTGCTGCCTCGAGGCACTCTCGAGGTACTCTGAGGCCCCTCGTGGTACTCCGAGGCCTTGCCTGGTCTTTCCCGAGGCATCCCGGCTCTTTTCGAGTCAAATCGGCGATTCCAATGCACGCCGAACCTCTGCCCGAACGTTCCCTGCGATCCCAACGCACGCCGAACCTCTTCCCGAACGATCCCTGCTATCCCAACGCACGCCGAACCTCTGCCCGAACGCAACCGACGATCCCAACGCACGCCGAAACTCTGCCCGCAGACAACCGGCACATACCGAAGCAATCCCGGAACACTATTCCATCCTCAAACACTATTCCCCAGCGGAAGAAAGACACGAACCAACATTGGTAAGGCTTCCTTCCTATACTATTTCAATACATTTCAATACGCAGTGTACAATGTAGACATCCGATACAACATGCATTTTTAAAAGCGCACACACACACACACACAACAGTTAAAGAAAGAATAAGAGGTACCGAAAGACTTGTTTTTACGAGGCGACTCAGGTGAGCTCTAATATTCTAATATTCTCTTCTCGAGGAGTAACCTGACCTCCGAACTAAAATCTCATCACACAAAAACAGTTTATTTTTAAACTGTAGCCTTTTCTCAATGTTTTGGGCTTAATCAAAACGGCGTGGTGACTCTACAAAGCAAAACACAGCGAAACACCTCCACCAACAACGCTGCAAAGCGGAAATGCCAGATGCCGTGGCGCGATTGCGCTGCCTCTCGGATTCAGGTATTTTCAGTTGGCGACTCCGCTGAAGAAATTTTGTTTTAAAAACTTTTAAACAAAACAAAAGATTTTTAAAACGATGATGAGGGTCAAACTTTCATTTTACCCCTTTCTTTAACTGTTGTGTGTGTGTGCATGTGCTTTACTTTTTATTTAAAAAAAAAAAAAAATGCATCAATATACATCTCGTGTACATACATTTAAAATTTTTCAAAAACTTCGTTTTACTCGTAAAAGAATTTTAGAGACCGCACACTACTCGCACCGCCGCTCGGATACACCGCACGCTACTACACTGTCGCTTTGTACACTACACGCTACGCGCACCGTCCGCTCTGGATACACCGCACACTACAACCCTTAACCCGAGTGGTCTTAGTTGCAGCCGTTTGGTCTTCCTACGCCTCTCTGACGCGCGACAGATCATTCCAAACATCCCATCCTAGCCAAGCGTCAACCCCGCACATTTCAGTCTTCGAGTCACACTCCTGCCCGCGACTCGGTTGGTTTTTACCCAGTCCGTGTCATGCAGCCTGGATATATATCCCATGTCGGCCATTTTCTGAGTCGAAGCTCGGAACTCAAGATCCCTTGCGCAAGCAAAGCGATGAAAAGTCATGCTAAAATCTTGACCTGATCTTGATTTTTCGAAGCTACGCCCAGACGATGTTCCGTCTCGGATATACATCCATGCCCACATGACACCATGCCATCAAGCCTTTAATACGTCAGCCATGATGATATGACCCCGCCAACGCCTAACATCACAGATCCCTTGCGCAAGCAAGGTAAAGAGAGGTCATTGTAAGTACCCCAATCTGGATTACCCTCTTCCGAGCACACGGGAAACACCACAGACTCACAAACGCAGTCTCGAAGACCCGTGACACTCAAAACCCTCAAAAACCCCCAACCAAACCAAGGGAGGGACCTTTCTGGGACAAAGAAGCACAAAAGGACTTCAAAGGAATTTTTCAGAAACTGAAAAAGCAAATGTGGTCCGTATGAACCTCTTTGTTTTAATGATTACTGAATCCTCTTAAAGTTCAAGTTATTCCCTCAAATCCCGGAAATAATAATTACTCAGCTACATGGTTGGTTCGTAGGGACCTTTATGCATGCAAGGTTGGTCCGTACGGACCTCTTTGCTACCAGACACCATCATTGCTGAATCTTCTTAAAGTTCACATATTCCCTCAAATCGAGGAAAATCAAAAACTTGGATTACCTGGAAGGTCCGTACGGACCTTATTGCACAAATCTGAGTACTATAAATAGAGGGCTCCCCCTCCCTCATTTCACACATCTCCCTCCTCTCTGCTCTTCCCCCAGCCTTCTGGCACCCCTCTAAGTCATCTCGAGGCACTCCCGGCCCCTTTCGGATCATTACGAGGCCTTCCGAGCTCCCTCGTGGTGCTCCGAAGCCTCTACGAGCGCTCCCGCGACGCTCCCGCGCTGCCCCGAGGCACTCTCGAGGTACTCTGAGGCCCCTCGTGGTACTCCGAGACCTTGCCTGGTCTTTCTCGAGGCGTCCCGGCTCTTTCCGAGTCAAACCAGCAACTCGAACGCACGCCGAAACTCTGCCCGAGTGACTCTTGCCATCCCAACGCACGCCGAACCTCTGTGTATCTGTATCGTTTCTTCTGATGGTTCAAGCCAGGGAGAAGTATCGGTTCTTGAGTTTTGTGAGCTTTGTGGCTCTGAGGCTTCATTATATTGTCAAGCGGGCGATGCGTTTTTATGCAGAAAGTGCGAGAAAGTGGTTCATGGGGCTAATTTTTTAGCACATAGGCATATTAGGTGCTTGATTTGTAGCTGTTGTAGGGGATTTACGCAGCGGTATATAGTTGGAAACTGTCTTGAGGTTGTGCTTCCGTCCATTGTTTTGAGTACTGGGGAAAGGTGTAATGGAGATTGTGATGGAAATTGCTCTAGAGATGAGGTCAAGATGCCTTTTCTGTTTCTTTGATTTTTTTTTTTTTTATTTTTTTTTTGGGAATTCCAGTTAGTTGATTGCTGATATTTGTCTCTCAGGAACTTATATAAAAAGTTCTTAAACTTTAGAGGTATTATTCGATCAAAAATAAATAAAAATTTAGAGGTATTATTATTCATACTCCCTCCGTCCCGCTAATATCCGCACAAACACTGTTTGCACGGAAGTTAAGGAATATGATATTTTAATAAAATGTTGTGAGTGTAAAAGTAAAATAGGAGAGAGAATGAGTGGAAGGAATAGTAAATTATAATGGTGTTGTGAGTATTAAAATAATGTAGGAGAGAGAATGAGTGGAGTAGGGTGAATATTTTATTAATATAAAGTTTCCTTTTTGGGAGTGTGCGGTTTGTAATGGGACACCAAAAAAAAAGTGTGGTTTGTAGCGGGACGGAGGGAGTATACAGTATGTATGATCTTCTTGAGCCAATAATTATGAAGCAAGGAGCTTTAATGTGTTTTTTTTTTTTTTTGTAATTTTGCTATCATATAATCCCTCCGTCCCATTACAAGTTTTGCAGAAGAATTAAGAAAAGTGTTATTGGTTTAGGGGTTGTGAGTATGAAAAGTGATGTACGAGAGAGAAAGTGAGATAGAAAATAATATTTGAATTATTGTTGTCAGTATAACACGTGAGTTTTATTAATATAAAAATAATAAAACAATTCCATTTTAGTAAGACCATCTCCAACCCACTTCATTTTTCACTTCATTTCTTCAATTTTGTCACTATTCACAGCTCCAACCCACTTCAAATCTTGCTTAAAAAATGAAGCAATTGAAGCCACACTATTCACTTGCTTCATTTTTTAAGTAGGATGCTAAAATTTTAAATTTAGTTCCTCTAATTTTTAAAAATTACATCTTATTTATTCTATAAATGAAAAAAATTATTAATATTATTTTAATTAATTTAAAATATTTTTTATTTTAATATTGGGTTAATTATTTGAGAAAAATTAAAAGAAAAAAGTTAGATGGATATATTAAAATTTAACATAAATTAAAAAATAAAAACATACCAATATTTATAACAACATAGTTAATATTACATGATAATAGAAAAGTTACACATTATTAATGAAAACAAAATAATAAAACATACTAATATTAGATAAACAACAATAACAAAACACACGCACTAAAAAAATTAAAATTAAACAACCACACCAATTTAATAATCTGGTATACCGGATCCGTCTCCACCGTAATTATCGGATCCATCTCCACCGTAATTATCGGATCCACCTCCACGATAATTACCGAACCCATCACCAAAATTATTTGATCCGTTTCCACCAAAATCACCAATGAATTGACCAAAAATATTTGTTGATGGTGGTTGTGATTGTTTATATTGTTCTGCTCTTTTTTGTAAAATGATAGCTTGTTCAGCTTGAATATGAGCACGAACATTTGAATCAAGTAAATTTGATGCACGAAATATGAGATTGACCGAACATGAAGAACAAGAATCAATAATTCAAGCCTAAGCTTTTCTCTATTCGTAAAATCAAAGACTAAGCTATTCCAAAACCATAAAATAAGTTTAAATACTCTTAATAAAACCCTAAAACGAATTTCAAAGTAAAAGACAAAAATACTCTAACATAAATATTCAAAAAATTAGCAAAAATAAACCCCAGCAGAATTAGGAAACTGTAAGTCGTCATTGAGGCGGGCGCCTGGCCAAGGATGATGCGACCGCCTGGAAGGCAGTAGGAGACTGCCCCGTTGAGCCTCGGTGAGGCGTGCGCCTGGCTGGAGCTGATGCGGCCGCCTGAGAGGCAGTAGAAGGCTGACCCGTTGAGCCTCATTGAAGCGTGCGCCTGGGTGGGTCTGAGGCGGCCGCCTGGGAAGCAGCTGCTAACGCCAGAATCGTCCCTTGTTGATCTGCATTCCCCTTCTTGAGAAAGACTCGACCTCGAGTCGACATCATCATCACTATTGCCATGGTATGCGGAAAAATCAGAAACGTTGAACATTACCGAGACGTTGTAATCACTTGGAAAGTAAATCTTGTACGCATTGTCATTAATCCGCTCCACCACTCGAAATGGTCCATCAGCCCTCGGTTGTAATTTGCCAAAACGCCCAGCTGGAAACCTCTCTTTACACAAGTGAACCCACCAAAACGTCCAGCTGGAAACCTCTCTTTACATAAGTGAACCCACACCAAGTCACCTGCCTGAAACACAACTCTCTTGCGATGCTTGTCAACTCGCTGCTTATATTTACTATTTTGTTGAATGATACGTTCGCGAACCTGCTCATGGGTCTCCTTAATTTGTCTTGCATGTGCCTCTGCATCGGAACTGTACTGACTAGTGACCGGAAGAGGGATAAGATCCAAGGGGCTAATAGGATTACGCCCGTGAAAACTTTGAAAAGGGCTTTTACCCGTAGTGTGGTTCTGAGAGTTGTTTTAAGCAAATTCAGCCTGCACAAGTGACAAATCTCATTGGCGTGGGAGGTCACCAACCAAACTGCGCAGTAAGTTACCCAAATTACGATTAGTAACTTCAGTCTGTCCATCCGTCTGCAGGTGATAAGAGCTACTGAACTGTAATTGCGAACCCATCTTCCTCCACAAAGTGTGCCAAAAGTGACTTACGAACTTGACATCCCTGTCAAAAGTAAGAGATTTGGGAATACCATGCAACTTCACAATCTCTTTAAAATATAAGTCTACCACCTGAGTCGCATCAAAGGTTTTACTGCAGGGAAAAAAATGGGACATTTTAGAAAAAATGATCCACAACCACCATAATGGAATCCTCCTGTCGCTGGGTACGAGTGTAGTGCTTCGCGGAATTCTCGCTTTCCGTCTTTTTATTTTTGTTTTCGAGTCGCCACCTGTATTATTGATGGAAATATAGAACCATTTTTTTAAAAGATTTTGGGTTCGAGGCTTAAGTGATGGATTTGGAAGGTCAAGGAGCACCACATCCACCAAATCCGAAGATCGGTCTTGCTAAATGGGGGTTTTCAAAGAAAAATCATTTTGAAAAGAAACAAATAAAGACATCCATTTAACTAGGTTAAACGAAATTTAGGATCGATTGCTTCGAGACCGTCTCCATGATTTGGAGAGGCTCTAGGCCGATCCTAGGTTCAATGTGCTATACCACTCTAATAATCAATTAGAACAATAGAGGAAGGAAGGAAGATTACCTTCGGGTTTGAGAAGTGCTTCGGACAGAGTTTCGCCTCGATCCTAGACTTGAATCTCGATGTTCGTTAATTAACAAGGTTGATAATACCAACTTTAGGTGTTGGAAAGGTGATTTTGTAGGAATCTTTCAGGGAAAGAAACCAACAAAATGTGTGTGTTGCGTTATTTATCAGGAATCAGGGACCTCTGAAATACTGAAAGTCATCAAGTATTTATAGGGGTTTTGGGAGGTAAAAGTGGATTGGGATTCCTCCAGGAAGCTTCCAGAATTCTAAGATCAGTAGATATCCGGATTGGAAAAGATTTATCGAGAAAAGAGGTTGAAATCGACAAGGAAACTGATTTTGCACATCCTGCAGAAGCTTAGTCTCGCGCGAGACACGCCATGTCTCGCGCGGGACAAGGCTGCTCAATGGACAATTCTGTCCTCCCTCGTTATCTTGTATGAAGTTTAGTCCAAACTAACGGTCGTTAGTCAAAACTTAACGAAACATGACGAAATGGTGGATTTCTACTCCTGACTCAAAGGCGAGACTTAAAGTGGTATAACTGTGCTCCGATGGGTTCAGAATGGGGTGTCTACAGAGCCCCTCGGCGACAAGTCTTATGGAAGAAGTCATGTCGTTGATAGAAAAGACATCATTCTGAACATCGGGATGGTCGAGCCGCACGGCTTCCTACATATCTATATCAGAGAATCAGACCAAAACGTAGTTCGACTCCTAAACACAAAAAGGCTACTTTAGGTATTTTGATAATCATTTTGAAAATCGAAGATATTTTATTTTTGAAAAGGCGAACTGGAATCAAATCATGACCCAATTCTGAATATACCTGTCTGTCTAAAGATTCGCCTGTATTGGCTCCGAACCTGTGGGGAAAGATGTTAGAAAACAAAGGCTTACCTGTCTGGTCCTTCGCATTCTTGTTAGTTTTGTGACGATTTGCCTGTCGGGGCTCCGAATTGGGCTTTTGCTGGGGATGGCGATTCACCTGTCGGGATGCTGAATTGGGCTTTTGATGAGATGACGGTCCATATGGTATGGGACCGAGCTTTTTAATGACGATTCACCTGTCGGGGCACTAAATTGGTCTTTTGATGACGATTCACCTGTCGAGGCGCTGAATCGAGCTTTTGATGATGATTCTCCTGAGGCGCTGAATTGGGCTTTTGATGATGATTCACCTATCGGGGCTCTGAATTGGGGTTTTGATGACGATTCACCTGTCGGGGCTCTGAATCAAGCTTTTGATGACGATTCACCTGTTGGGGCTCTGAATCGGGCTTTTGATGACGATTCTCCTATCGAGGCGCTAAATCGGGCTTTTGATGACAAATCACCTATCGGGACTCTGAATCGGGCTTTTGATAACGATTCACCTGTCGGGTCTCCGAATCAGGCTTTTGATGACGATTCACCGATCGGGGCTCTGAATCGGGCTTTTGATGACGATTCACCTGTCGGGGTTTGAATTGGGCTTTTGATGATGATTCAACTATCGAGGCACTGAATCGGGCTTTTTGATGGAGTGGTTTACTGTCGTCTACCTACCAAGAGAAAATTCGCCTATCTAGGTTCCGAATTATGCGGGACGAATTGATCTTTGGATCAATCATTTTGGGCGACTTGACGTCGTATCGGGTGATTATGCGTACGCCACGTTCGGCTCATTCCGTGACTTACGGAATCGATTTTTCCATGTTTTCTTACTAGGGTATCACTTTCAAGGGTAAATGTGTCAAAATTTTGAATTTAGACGTTGCGCAGACGCTTATTGTTGGGGACAATTTTGTACTTTTTCAGTAGGGTTGTTTCGCGCGGGACAACTAGTATTGCACGGGACAAGCTCTATCGAGGCAATAATACAGCAGCAGCCTGCTCATTTCAAAAACATCACATTTTCAAACTTTCTCTGCAAGTCCGAGCCAAGAGAATTTTTTCTAAGATTTCTGTGAGTTCTTTGTTGATTTCTCTTCCCAATCAACCTTTCATTCTCTCCTACTTCCTTTATCAATGGCTCAAGAAAGGAAGAATCCTACTTTTGGTAGTCATTTACTTGGGAAAGACTATCCCCGCGATGACCTTACGTTTGATCGTTCTACGCACATTTCCCATGCTATTCGTGATGGTTTGGTAAGAATCTCTTTTCTCGATCTCACTTCATGCTTTGCATTGCATCGAATCCATTGTTTTGAATTCCCCAATTCATCAAATTGGTCATTTTCTTCATTTGTCTAGAACTTGGTTCTATGTTTATGCACGCTTTATTTCCCATGTTTTTGTTGGATGTTGTTGATGTGTTTGAGCATGTATGAGTTCCCTATACATATTGGATTGTAGGAGGGATTGATTTGGGTAGCCAAATGCAATCTTGGGTATGACTTTCTAGTATGCACGTCATGTGTTCGATGAAATGCCCCAATGAAAACTTTCTTCTATTTTCTTGGAGTTTTTGCTATGGATGATTTCTAACACTGTTTCTTAGTATTTCGTTTGATTTGCAGCCATATAGGTCAACTAAAAACTGCCATGGGAGCACGCGCGAAGTTTGCCAAAACTTTGTGGGACAAAGTCAAGGCTTTGGAAGGAGTTCAAGCTTGGGTAGTACAGACGGGGCTCCACACTTTTGTTGATAATATCCGCGGGATGCGGCGGACTCCTCAAGTCCTTCAAGCTATTAGGGAGAGATGGTGGGACACTACCCACACAGTTCACCTTCACTTCAGGGAAGCTACGATGACCCCAACTGACTTTCTGGCCATCACTGGGCTGGAATTTACCGGTATTGATCTTTCGAAGACTGGGGGTTTCAAACCGACAAGTTTAGCTGAGTGGATACGGTTGATTGGTTTTGTCCCTAGCAAAATCAAGGGATTTGCTGTTGAGCTGTCGCCTCTTCGTGATCAGCTCTGGTCCTATGCTGATAAGGCCAATGCGGAGATGGACCGATTGGTGAGGGGTGCTCTCTGGTACATTCTGTCAGAGACCATCTTTGCTAATCATTCCTCTACAGCTCGCATTGCTCTTTTGGGGCTCCTGGAGGATCTTGACCTGGTGAGTACCTATCATGCCATGGATGAGGCATGTAGGCACACCAAGGATACCATGTCAGGGTATTCTTACGCTTGGGAGGTATATTTTCTGACTTTCCTTGTCGCTTATCTGCACATTTTGCCTGCGCTTTGTAATGAATTTGTTCTGTTTTCTTGTACAGATATGGGGGTATGCTATGTTTTCACTGCATAAGTTTGTGCTGAGTGAGCGGCTGCCTTAGTTCCCGGATATCAAGAGGGGGAGCCACTCCAACCGCACAGTGGATGAGGATGAGGGGGAGGATTGGACCCTGACTGTCGAGGAGGCACGGGCCTTGTTGGACGACTTCAACTTTGAGCGACAGGGCATGTAACCGTGGGCCTTGTTGGAGCATGAGGTTCATCGCGCGTGGGATGTCACTGATGTGCATAGGATCTTGGTATCACTGGAGGGGGATACCATATATTTAGGTGAGCGAGTCTTCCCTCAGCATGGCCGGGGTTCACTACTTCGGAGAGTGCCAGAGGATCCGCCCAGGGCGATTCATCCTACTCATTTTATCCCTGACGGGGATTATGCCCATTTCGTGAATGGCTATGAGGCAACGGATTGTGTGGTCCAAGGGGCTTCGTATGAGGAGTTCTTGCCTCGACTGATGGGTTCCCTGGTGGTGGGTGGTAGGCGGTCTCGTGCACGAGCTTCTACTTTTGCTTTCGGCTCGTCAGCCCCAAGCTCCTCGTCCTAGTATGCGGGTCCTGTGCTGCTTGTGCTAGATTATGGTCCTCCGAGCTTCACCTACATGATGGGAGGCATGCAGATGATGGGTCACATCTTGATCCCGGATTAGGTTCCTGAGGGTTATCGTCGCCCTCCCTATGCATATTCGATACATTCTTTTTCTGCTTGTACTGTTTCTCGTATCGTCCATATATGTGTATATGTCCGATTTCTTCTGAGTATCTCTCTTTGTTAACATGCCATCATGTCCGCGACGGATTATGACCGTGGAGCGAGCATGATATCCGACTTAATGGCCATGGTGTCTGATCTGTCTGAGAAGATGTTTCACAAGGAGGCTTCGGCGGCGTCGACGATAGCCTCTGCAGTGACCCCCACTTGTGGAGCCAAGCGGTCAAGGAGGGACGGTAGCCCCGGTGGTGGTGATGACGAAGGTGCTGGCAGCTCGGGGACTTGATGACATGATTCCCCTTTACTCCCCTATTGATTTCTTGAAACTTGTAAATATTGGCCGGGTTGGCCCAGACATTTTCTCTTTTCTGTACCTGTTAGCAATTAGATGCATAACAACAAGAATTTTCTTATTTCTTAGTCCTAGGTCTGATTGGTTTTTTAACTTTCTCGACTTCCGGGGTGACACCCATGAGGAATGAAATGACCAATTTCGGTCAAGGTTCTGAGCCTGGTTTTGGTGCATAAGCTGCATACGAGGAATGTATTTGCCGATTTCGAGACTTGCTTCGGCAGATCAGGGCTAGATTGTTTATTTGTGTAGTGGTGGCTTGGTTGACTCCCAATTGGTGGAAATTGTCTTGTAGGCTAGGAAGCGTTCTAGGAACATCATTCCATTAATATTGGGTGAGACCCTTCATGGTCTTGATGAGCTGCATAAGACCGGTGCCATGACTCAAGGGAGTCCTCTTTTGTTGACCATTTGGCTTAGGGAACACCTCAAGTTGGTAGCCCCTCTGTTGGAGTATTCCCCATTTATGTATCATATGAGGAAACTTTTGATCAAGGATCTTTTGGAGTGTGAGTAGGCTCAATTTATTGCAAAGGCCACTACCACAGATATCATTTGGTGTCCACCATTTTGGAGATTGAACAAGTATGTTGCCAATACCAGGGGTTTTAAGAGAGTCGTGCTTCCGGGCCTACGAGATTCCTCTTTCTACTTTCCCAAGCGGGTGCTTCGTCGGTTTGGTCAACAACAGGACACTTATATTTTCGTAGGATCCTCCCGTGAAGTGTCCTATATTGGTTTGGAGTTTGCAAAGGTGCTATCTCAGGCTTGGGGCAAAGGTACCTGTCGAGGTCATTGGACAAACCTCCAGACTTTTGATGCAAGCGTCTTCTTATCTAACAAGTACTTGGATTGGTTCCTCCATAGTAGTCACCCAAGTGCGGAGAAGATTGATGATCTGCGGCTTTCACTGTTAGGAGATTCCTTTGTGACGAGTAGTATTTTGAGAAGGAGCTAGGCTCAATCGGATCCTGCTAATGTACGGACTGATCCAACCCAAGATTTCCTTGATGGGAATTGGTATGAAAGAAGAGGTAGCGGTCTTCCAGGAAAGATGCAAACTTTAGATAGGCCCCATGTTTTTAAGAGGCTTTCTCATTCAGTGTTCACTCGCCTTGATGGATGTTCTCCTTTGAAGGGTCCGAATCGCAAGAGAGATCGAGATGATGGTAGCGATCATGTCCGCCGACCTACAAAGTCAATGAGCGGCTAGATCCTAGGGAGTACCAAGAGATTGCTTTGATAGATCAATTAGCTTTAGTTATTAGTTTTTTTTTCCAATATTTTAGCTTAGCAAATTAGTCGTTGTCGTTAGGATTTTCCTTTTGTTCTCAATAAATGCATTCAATTAATAGAAGGACAAGATTTGATTTTATTATTTGATTAGACCGAACCCGAAGGCTGCCTACGTTCCTCTTTTATATCAATTAAATAAGAGGCTCAGGTCGACGTAGTTCATTTTTGAGAGAAAAATTCGATTTTGACAGAGGAATAGTCCCGCTCGAGACAAGGCCTCTTCTGTTTTTTTTTTCAATGTACACCCTGGCTTTTGCCTAGACCGCCCTTTCAGGTTTTCAATCTAGTGGACTTCTTCTCTTGTGCAAGCTCTAATTTTTACCTAGCCCATCTCTTTTTGGGATTTTCAACCTAGAGAGCATTTTTCTTTTTAAGAGGCCAAGTCACGCGAAGTACTTCTTGAGCTTGTCCATGTTGACCGGCTTCAGTAGTTGATCTCCGTCCCAGTCCACCAGATGAAGGGCTCCCCTAGAGAATATCTTCTTTACGATGTAGGGGCCTATCCATCTCGGTCCCCACTTGCCGAGAGGGTTAAAAGGTCTCGGGAGGTGTTCGCGGAGAACTAGGTCGCCGACCCTTATATTCCTAATTTTGACCTTTTTGTTGAAAGCTTTTGCCATTCTCCTTTGATAGGCTTGAGTGTGCTTGGCTGTTCTCAGTCTTCTTTTGTCTAGTAGGGCTAGCTCTTCATATCTGTTTTCTATCCAATCGACTTCGTTCAATTGGTTTTCTAGGAGAACCCTAAGTGACGGTATTTCCAGCTCTATTGGTAGAACGGCTTCCATCCTGTATGTGAGGGCGTATGGAGTTTCGCCGGTGGCTGTTTGGACTGAGGTACGGTATCCCCAAAGTGTGAAAGGTAGTTTGTCAGGCCAATCTTTTCCAGTGACTGCCATTTTTCTGATGATGGTTTTGATCATTTTATTTGCGGCTTCAACTGCTCCGTTCGTTTGAGGCCCGTAAGGAGATGACATGTGCCTTACAATTTTGTACTCTATCAAAATACGATCAGTTTCTTTCTCAAGGGGGAGCCATTATCAGATATCATTTCTTGTGGAACCCCATATCGGCAAATGATGTTGTGCTTGATAAACTCTGCTACCTTTCTGGCATTCAAAACTTTATAGGAGGCGGCCTCGATCCATTTAGTGAAATAGTCGATGGCTACTAGAACGAAATAGTGCCCGTTGGTTCCTGCGGGTGCGACCTTTCCAATCACATCTATGCCCCATGTTGAGAATGGCCAAGGGGATGTCATGGAGTACAGTAAGGAAGGTGGTGCGTGTTGAAGGTTGGTGTGTATCTGGCACTTATGCCATTTTTTGACCATGTTGGTGCAGTCTACTTCCAAGGTTAACCAAAAGTACCCTTGTCTGATGATCTTCTTGGCGAGCATATTTCCGCTCATATGGGTTCCGCATACTCCTTGATGGACATGGTCCATTATCTCTTGGGCCTCTTCTTTGGTGGCGCAAAGGAGGTTCCTTTTGGAGTATTTTTTGAATAGGCGACAAGTAATGATGACATAATTAGCTGCTAGCCTTTTAAGGGCGACCTGAGTTTTCTTATCGGTCTCAGGCGGGATGGTTCCATCTAGGATGAAATGCCAAATGTCATAGTACCAGGGTTTCTTATCAGAATCCTCGATGGTGGCGCATTCGTATAACCACTTGTCCTTGCAGTCATGGAGATCTATGACGGCCCAGTAGGCAGGAGTTTCTCGCTGAGTGACTTTGAAGGGTTTTACTGCTTTTCTTGCAGGAATTTCGACCAAAGAAGCAAGTGTAGCTAGAGCATCTGCAAACCGGTTTTTGTCTCTGGGGAGGTAGTGGAACGAGACATCTTGGAATTGTTGCACCAACTCTTGGAGGTGTGCATTGTATCTTTGAAGAGTTGGATCTTGTATCCTCCACTTCTTCAGCGTCTGATTGATAATCATTTGGGAATCCCCAAATACCTCGAGTTCAGTCACATTGTGCTCTAGGGCCGCTTCGAGTCCCGCTATACAAGCTTCGTATTCGACAGTGTTATTAGTGTCGTAAAAGTCAAGACGTATTGCTAGTGGAGTATAGATGTCGTCGGGATCTACCAATAGCATTCCAATGCCATAACCTTTCTTATTGGTTGCGCCATCGAACAATAGTTGCCACTTATTTTCGTCCTCTATACTCATGATGTCTTCATCAGAGAATCGCGGGTCTTCCTCCTTCACTTCGTTGCAAGGAAATTCGGCCAACTGATCTGCGAATACACTCCCCCTGACTTATTTCTGAGTGACGTAAGTGATATCATATCCCGCGAGCATGAAATACCATTTGGCCAAGCGTGAAGAAAAATCAGATTTGTCAAGGATGTACTTCAGAGGATCCATTCGCGCGATGAGACGAACTGGAAAGGCTTCCATATAGTGTTTTAACCTTTGTGTTACCCAGACGAGCGCATCACAAGATTTATCAAGCAGAGAGTAGTTGACTTCACTGCCTTGGAATCGACGGCCGACAAAGTATATTGCATTCTCTGTGTGGCAAGTGGGCTATTCTTGAGCAAGCATAGCCCCTAGTGAATTGTCAGTAACCATGAGGTAGAGTTTCAAGGGTTTCTCCTTGTGTAGTGGACCTAGGATGGGTGGGGAAGTTAAGTAGTGCTTAACTTCCTCGAATGCTTCTTGACATTCCTCAGTCCACTCTTGTGGTGCATTTTTCTAAGTAGCTTGAAGATGGGATCGCACATTGTAGTCAGTTGATTGATGAATCGAAATGATGTATTGGAGTCTGCCTATGAATCCTTTCACTTCTTTATGTGTTTTTGGCTGTAGCATGTCTATAATGGCTTTATCTTGGCGGGGTCTGCTTCTATGCCACGTTCGGTGACCATGTATCCCAAGACTTTTCCTTTGACCACCCCAAATGAGCATTTTGTGGGGTTGAACCTCATCTGGTGTTATCTCAGTCGATTGAAGAATTTTCTGAGATCTCTGAAGTGCTGACCATCTGTAACTTTGGAGTGGATAATCATGTTGTCCATGTATACTTCTATTTCTGTGTGGATCATATCGTGGAATAGTGTCATGAAGGCCCTCTGATAGGTAGCCCCTGCATTCTTTAGACCAAACGGCATGACCGCATAACAGAACGTTCCCCAAGGTGTGGTGAATGCTGTTTTGTGTTGGTCTTCTTCTGCCATGAGCATTTGGTTGTATCCTGCGAAACCATCCACGAATGAGCGGACCTCATAAGTTGCGATAGCGTCGACCAACATGTCTATGTTCGGTAATGGAAAGTCATCTTTAGAGGATGCCTTGTTCAGGTCTCTGAAGTCAACACAGACTCGTATCTTCCCATTTGATTTGGCCACCTGCAATGTGTTAGCTAGCCATTCCGGGTATTCAATTACCTTAATGAACCCCACGTTCAAGAGTTTCATAATCTCCTCTTTCACCTGCATTGACCATTCGAGCTTAATTCTGCGCAGTTTCTGTTTGATTGGTTAGGCGTTAGGTAGCAGCGGTATTCTGTGTTCCACGATCGACTGGTTCAACCCTGGCATATCTTTGTAGGACCAAGCGAAGACGTTGACATATTCTCTGAGGAGCTGCATTAGGGTTTCTCTGTCTTCCCCCTTGAAGAAGCTGCCGATCTTCATTTCTCTGGGGTCTTCTGTCGTCCCAAGGTTAACCGTTTGCATTTCTTCATTGTCAACAGGTTCTTTCCACAACGACCCACTTGCTTTGCTAATTCTTTTAAGATTTGTTCCTTTTCTTGATCTATCTCATCATATGATTCATTATTTACTTGTTCGTTATATTTATTATTATTAGTTAATTCATCATTCACAATGTTAGCAATCTCAGGGTACTTGGAAAGATCAAAGTCTTCATTAAGGAAGTAGGGGAATACATGCTCTGCCACCGCCTCAATTTCCTCTTGAGTGAGTTCATCAGAGGCGGAGCTTGAATCTAAAGTAAAAGCTACAGGGCCTATCTTCCTGCGGGGATGGTGAGTATAACCAAGCTCTTTGATCATGAAGTCTTCATCAACAACTGGTCCCCCGGTGACGTGCCAGTTTAGGATTGGCTCATCACAATTCTGGATTAGCTTCGTGTAATCAATAGTTGGAGTGTCCCTATGGGATATTGCATGGATCTGGCTGTCTTCTAGCCGGCACAGATTCTTGAACTGTCGCAGCATGTCTTCTCCCAACACAAAGTCCCATTCGCTGGTCACTTTGGCTTTCGTGCCCCACAAATCTTTAAGGATTAGCGGGACGGGTTCTGTTTCTTCTGAAGAGGCGTCGTAGTCGTTGAAGATTTCAAAGCCCGGATGGCGTTTTCCTTTATCGTCAGTCCATGGCTCTGAAAAGATAAAGTATGGGATGTCTTCCCCTTCTCGAACGAAATAGCCATTAAGCGTCTTTCGGTATTGTTCGAGGTTGCAACCCTTGGTCTTTGGGTTATTGTGACTTCTGTATGTATTTTCTTCCCACTTATTTATAATAAGGGTACTCTCTTCTTATTCACTTCCATCATCAATGGTAAGGATATATCCTAGGCCATGCTTTGTGTGCGGTGGGGGAACAGGCGGTGGCTCTGTTATCCCTTGCAAGTATTTGCCAAGCCCTAAGCCAGGAAAGTACCCTTTCGCTTGCATCATTCTCCAAACAGGAAGGTTTCCATAAAACCAAAGTGACTTAGAGTAGTCATTCTCGTTGCAAGCTTGGATGACATTTACGGTACTATATTTCTCAATCTCAAAGCCACTGAATAAGTAAACAGAAGTGCTATGTTTGGAAAGAAGAGATACTGACTAAACTATTATTGAAAAGAAACTGATACTCTTGCCCACAAATGAGGATTTTAGGCAAGTAGTATCTAAACTGAAACTAGACTAAAAGAAAAGAAAACTGGAAAGAAAAAAAACTTTCATTGTTCTAACTTCCTCCAACCTATGCCGCCGCTAGGGGCAACTCTGATGGTACCGTTGTCGATCAAGTCTTGGACTTCATTCTTTAAGTTTGAGCAATCATCCGTGTGGTGGCCATAACACTGATGGTAGTAGCAGTAAAGGTGTGGATCTCGTCCTTCCCTGTTAGGCTGGTAACCCACCATTGGGCTCATCATTCCATCTTATTGAAGGATTCTGAAAAGATGACCGAGCGAAATCCTTCCGATGTTGGTGTAGGTCCTCCCTCTTCTTCGTTTAGCCAACTAAGCATAAAGGTCATGGTGTGGTTCTCGTAGTATTGCACAAAGGTGTTGTGCTGTGAGCGGTAATCTTCCTCCATTTGTTCCTTAAGATCCCGATAGAGAGTACTGAGGCAGTACTTAACTCTTTCATCGATATCATCCTCTATATGGGCTTCGAGGGCATTGCACTTCTGAGTCATAGCCACGAGTTCACCTTTGACCTCCTCGAGCTCCTCGATCAGCATCTTTGTTTTGTTAGCTTGGATGGACTCTTCCAAGTTATGCCATGCATCATTATTGTCGATTTGTTGGAGGACTTTGGCAAGTTGAGTTTTGATATCGCGTAGCTCCATTTGGACGGATGATTGCTCACTGTCGGAGTCACTTTCCATCTTTCTGAATTCTCTAGCAATTCGGGTGGTAGGTACATCGAAGTCTTCCTTCCCTCCTTCCACATGCTCCATCTCGGTGATGAGAGACTTGGTTATGTCTCCCAGACTTGACTGTTCAAGATCCCTTTCTGTGACGAAGTACTTTTCTATGGACATTGTGTTGGGAGAGTCTTGGAGCTTCGAAAAACTGACGGAGAGATGCAAAGATTGTGTCAAGATCAAATCTAGCTCCAACGAGTCAGAAGAAGGCTCAATGGGTTCAGGCTCAGCACAGCAAACAGAGGCTTTGTCCCGTGCGGGACAGGTAGTCTCGCGCGAGATAGCCACACGGAAAGTCGATTTTTATCAACCCTAATTTTTTGTTGGAACGGAGAATTCGTTTTGAGGGGTTTTTTAAGGTCTTTATCCAAACCTAACGACTATGTAATCAAACCAATCTTTGTAAAATAAAGCCATATAGAATTGACCAGAAAGATTTATATATATATTTTTTCCTTTAAAGGGACTTCCAAAAGGGTCATTCCGAAGGGACTTTTCTTTTGCCGAAGGGACTTTTTTCGAAAGGACTTTTCTGAATCCTTCTTTATGGTCAATTTTACATTAGATTTATTTTGCTCAAAGACATGAAAGATCACTGAGTCAAAACCGACCAGTCACGGAGTGATCCTAGAGGATATTCTACATGATGCATATGGCGATGCAGGGCTGGAAGGCTAGGTACCCCGCGATATGACAATCTAGGTGGATTGGATACGCGGAGTGGAATGATCCAACTTCGGAGAGACTAGCGACTAGGTGGTTACGTCATCCGTCCTTAGAGTGGGTCTCGGGTTTATCAAGGGTATATAGTGCAATGATAGATATAAGCATGAGTGCGCGTGTGTGAGACTCAATCTAGGTGATAAAGAAAAATAGAGATTTTTTTTTTTGAAAATAAAAATAAAATAGATAATGGTCGCACCAAGTGGTTGCCTACGTTTCTCCCAATTCAGGAAGACTCAGACCGTCGTAGTTCCACATAAGGAGAGAAAGAGAAATAATAAATTCAAAATTACAACTTCTGAATCCTCTATGGATCGAACTTTAATCAAAAACCCAATCGCACGCAGTTCAAATAAAGAGTAATATTTAAACAAAATAAGGTTTCGAGTCCTACATCATAAGGGAGGCCTTAAGATGAAAGAAATCTGCAAACAATGTAATCTGGGATTCCCCTTGCATGTTCGAATCTTATTTCGGATCTCGGGACGACCAAGGAAAACCAGAAAACAAACAGAATATCGAAGCTTTGCCTCGCGCGGGACAAAAAGTTGTCTTGTGCGAGACTAGCCTGAAACTGACTAAGAAAACGATTTTTTAAAAAAAAACCCCCTTATTGACGCAAGTCTAAGGCACTTTAAATTTATAAGTCCCCAACGGAGTCGCCAAACTGTAGCGCTTCGTGGAATTCACGCTTTTCGTCTTTTTATTTTTGTTTTCGAGTCGCCACCTATATTATTGATGGAAATATTAAAAAACTATTTTTTATGAGATTTTGGGTTCGAGGCTTAAGTGATGGATTTGGAAGGTCAAGGAGCACCGCATCCACCCTATCCAAAGATTGGTATTGCTAAAGGGGAATTTTCAAAGAAAAATCATTTTGAAAAGAAACGAATAAAGACATCCATTTAACTAGGTTAAACGGAATTTAGGATTGATTGCTTCCAGACCGTCTCCATAATTTGGAGAGGCTCTAGGCCGATCCTAGGTTCATTGTGCTATACCACTCTAATAATCAATTAGAACAATAGAGGAAGGAAGATTACCTTCGGGTTTGAGAAGTGCTTCGGACAGAGTTTCGCCTCGATCCTAGACTTGAATCTCGATGTTCGTTAATCAACAAGGTTGATAATACCAACTTTAGGTGTTTGAAAGGTGATTTTGTAGGAATCTTTCAGGGAGAGAAACCAACAAAATGTGTGTGTTGTGTTATTGATCGGGAATCAGAGGCCTCTGAAATACTGAAAGTCATCAAGTATTTATAGGGGTTTTGGGAGGTAAAAGTGGATTGGGATTCCTCCAAGGAAGCTTCCAGAATTCTAAGATCAGTAGAAATCCGGATTAGAGAAGATTTATCAAGAAAAGAGGTTGAAATCGACAAGGAAACTGATTCTGCACATCCTACAGAAGCTTAGTCTCGCGCGAGACACACCATGTCTTGTGCGGGACAAGGCTGCTCAATGGAATATTATGTCCTCCCTCGTTATCTCATATGCAGTTTAGTCCAAACTAACGGTCTTTAGTTAAAACTTAATGAAACATGACGAAATGGTGGATTTCTACTCCTGACTCAAAGGTGAGACTTAGAGTGGTATAACTCTGCTCTGATGGGTTCAGAATGGGGTGTCTACAACGAGGCAGCCCCAACACAAAATGCAAGCTGATGTCTTCCCAAGGTACAGTCGGAACCGGCAAAGGAGTATAGAGACCCGGATTGGTCTTGCGAGATTTGGCCACATGACACACACGACATCTCTCCACAAATCGAGCAACATCATGTCCCAACTTGGGCCAAAAAAAATTGTTCTGCAATAAGTGCCAATTTTTTATCCTTGACAAAGTGTCCAGCAAGGCCCCCTTCATGACCCTCAGAAATAATTAGAACGCGCAATGAATAATAAGGAACACAAAGCTTGTTCCCCTTAAACAAATAGCCATCATGAATAAGATACTGCAGGAAACTACCCCGGGCACACTTTTCCCACACATCCCGAAAATATGGATCATCACGATATAAATCACGAAAAGTGTCAAACCCACATACCTCAACCTACAAAGTAGCCAGTAATGAATGCCGACGGCTCAAAGCATCTGCAACTCGGTTCTGAACTCCCGCCTTATGTGTGATGATAAAAGTAAAAATCTGAATAAACTCCACCCACTTGGCATATCGCAGATTAAGCTTATGTTGCCCTTGAATGTATTTGAGTGCCTCATGGTTAGAATACAATACAAATTCCATCGACAAGAGATATTGCTGCCAATGTTCCACGGTGTGCACAATAGCATAGAACTCCTTATCATAAGTGGTGTACTTCTTCTTAGCATCATTCAGCTTTTCACTAAAGAATGCAATAGGCTTCTTATTCTGACTCAACACTCCTGTAACGATGTGTGCCATTTTTCGAAAGATTGGATTTTTCTCTTCTTTGAAAATCAATCGAAAAAACACGGAGTCGCCACGCCATTTTTGTTTTAAGGGACAAAACTTTGAAAAATGCCCGAGATTATAGATTTGGGTTCGGAGGTCACGTTACACGCCGGGAAGAACGTTAGTGTTCACCCGGAATGCCTCGTAAAAATGAGTCTTCCAAGCTTAAAAACCATTTGTGTGTGTGTGTGTGTGTGTATTTCTTTGGCCAAAATAACTTTAAACTGAGAAAAGTAAAAATTGGGAACTCTTTATAAGACATTAAACAAGTACCATGATTTTTGGCATGATTTTTGGGTTGAGTTTTGGTACTCAAAAGATTTCTTGAAGTTGGAAACCAATTCTGCCAGAATGAAAAAGGCAGTGGACACTTGATTTTAAAACGGATTTAAGAGCTTTAAAACTTCAAAATCTGGGGAAAGTCCGAGAATGAAAGTTATTCAAAACACCTTAAATAAGATTTATGAAAAAGTATTTTCCATTTGGAGATGATTTGATGGACCAAAACCTTCTGGAAATCTCAGATATGAAATATGGATTTCCAGAAACTGTTGAACTGACCTTTGGGAAATAATTTGAAAAAGGGAGTTTTACTCACGTAAAAAATATAATAAAAATATGTATGGAAAGTTATGGATGTTGGATACAAAAAGTATTTTGTAGTAAACACCAAATTCCAAGTTCTTCTGTGTCCAAAAATTTAGACCATGGACAGAGGTCTTAGAGAAAGGCTACTGGACAGCAACTTTCTCAAGAAGAAAAATGTGATTTTAAAAGGGGTTTGCATCCATGCTTGTCTCCATTTCCTTAGGCTTTGATTAGTAGCCACTAGACATTTTAGTGGTGATCTACTATATCAATCCGTCCTTAGGGTACATTAGGACTTTAAGCATTTCATTTGCTTGGGAAGGGGGAGATTTAACTTTGAAATCAAGATTTTATGTATGAAAATGGTTTTTAGGGTTTTGAAAATATGTTTGTAAGAAGTAAAAACAATTTTGAAAGGAATGTTGATCCTTGTAGAGGATCATCCATTGATATGACCTTCCATGGTGATCCTCTTGGATCTAGGGCAAGAGAAGAATAAGTTACATCTTCAAAGTATGAGATGCATGCATGGATGGGATTTAGGGTAGGGAGAAGGAGGTTATACCTATCTTCTTTGTGTTTGTGTTTGAGGCTTGAATTTGAGAGTGATTAGTGAGTGAGATTTGGAAAAATGATTGAGAAAAATGTGGCAATTCAAGGGAATTCCCACTGTTTTCTACAAGATTTTTGCCAAGTTGTTGCTGTGAATGAAGTTGTGGCTCCTTTAAAATGAGACTGAGGGGTTCAATTTATAGGCCTCTGGGAATTTCAATCTCGTCCGCGTGGATCGTCTTGAAGGCGTGCCTGGTGCATTAAATGCTGCTCCAGGCTTTGGACAGGAAGAATATTTTTTAAATTAAACAACCAGTTTTTGTTCCAGCAGCATCCATTTCGGGTTTTTGACCTTTCTTTTGCTTTTGTGAAATTCTTTTCTTGGTTTAACTTTAAATAGCAATCCCTAATTTACCCTTGCTTTGTTAGAAAAGTTAGGAATTGTTAGAAATGTTAGAAATGTTAAGACTTTCGTTAATTTTCTAACGAAAATGCTAACAATTCAAATTGGAGCACTTACAACTCCGCCAACACCAACATTGGATGCATCACAATGAACCTCAAAAACCTCATCAAAATTAGGCAAAATGAGTACATGAGCTTGTGTCACCACAGTTTTCAAAAGCTGAAAAGCATCCTCTACCGCCTTAGTCCACACAAACACACTCCCCTTAATACATTCATTGAGAGGGGCAATAATACTGCTGAAATCACGAATAAAACGGCGATAAAAGGACGCTAAATCATGAAAACATCTAACATCATGAACATTCGTCGGTGTAGGCCAGCTAGTAATAGCTTCCACCTTCGAATCGTCCATCCAAATACCCTCCCGGGTAACAATATACCCCAAGAAAATCACTTGCTCAGTCAAAAAGTGACACTTCTTACAGTTAGCAAATAATTTCTGCTCCCGCAGAATATCAAAAACATATCTAAAATATGGTTCATAAGCCATATGAAAGCACTAGGGGTGTTAGATAGCCCAAAAGGCATCACCATCCACTCAGACAATCCATCCCGAGTCTTGAAAGCAGTCTTCCACTCATCCCCCGGTCTGACATGAATCTGGTGATACTGTAAGTACCCAAATCCGGATCGTTACAATCCGTTAACTTACACTTTCCAAGTTAATGAGACTTTCCAGGACTGCCCCGAGCATTCAAATTTAAAATGTATTCAGCACGCATTCGCATACGTGAAAATATCAATTTTCCAAAAATACACAATTTTTGGGACTTTTCGGGACTGTTTCGACATTTATTCGGACAGTTATTTAAAAAACAGTCAAAACCCGTCCAGACAGAGCAAAAAACACTTTCTTAGTGACTGAGCAGGACACATGCCACCTTCAATCACTGCCTCTCTGATCGCAGCACTAGGTACCGAGCCTCAAGGTCCACCATTGGATCCAACCCTCGCTTAGATGATCGAACAATTGAAGGAAATGAAAGCCAGCATGGGCAACTCCAGGAAAGAGATACTCAAATCTACAGATCCGGGAATGGTCATGCCTCTTCCTGCCAAGTTCATAATGACGGAGATGGACAGATTCGATGGAACCGAATGCCCTTAAACTCATGTTGACAATTACGTCCTCGGCATGAGAGAAAAAGGTGCCACCCTCCAACAAATTGCCGACCTTTTCCAGCACACTCTCAAGAGTTCAGCGCTACGGTGGTTCCTAAGGGTCAAGCTCGAAGACCGCCACACTTAGGACCAAATCAGAAACATCTTCCTCGAACGTTACCGGTCCAACCTGGAAAGGGAAACAAGTCGTTAAGACTTAATCACCACCGAACAGAAGGCAGATGAAAGTGTTGGGGAGTTCTACAAAAGATGGAGCTGGAAACTTTCGGAAATCATGGAACCCCTCTCCAAAGAGGAACAGATGAGGATCTTCAAGCCTGCTTGAGACCGTCCATAAGAACGCTCATCAGCCACCACTTCTTCCCTAATCTTCAAGCCATGGTCAATGCTGGTTACCAATTCGAGAAGGACCTGAAAGAAAAAATGGCAGCAGTTCCATCTTATCGATATAGAGCAGCAACTGCATCCAACCCTGCACCGGGCCCCGACAAAAGAAAAGACACCACTATCAACTACATCCAGTAGGTACATCTGTCAAGCAATGGGAACACAGCCCCCCGAAGCAACAACTCTTACGGGAAGCAACCTTTCATTCGCCTCGACAAGCTAGACATGCCTCTAAGCAAAATGCTAGAGGGACTGATCAAAGAAAGCCTACTTAAACCTGTGGAGAACTACAAGCCAATGAATCCCACAACCAATGCCGACAGAAGCAAGTACTGCGCCTTCCACTAGTACCACGGGCATATAACTGATAACTACCTCGATCTGCGGTATGAAATCCAGAAGCTGATAGAAGAAGGAAAGTTGGAACGTCCTCGTGGCCCTAACACAGTCGGGAACCCTTTTCCGAACAACAACAGTGTGAACTCCATCGAATGGAATTGCTTGAACCAAGTTAAATGGCATACAAAATATGTTTTGGTTATTTAATATGTTTTGTTTATTTGCTAATTATTGATAAGAGTAGAATAAGGCCCCGTTTGGGATTGCGGTGAAAGTGGGTAAACGAACGTTCAACCCGAAAGTCGACGCGAAAGAATGTTTTGGGAAAGAAATTGCGATCACGTCCGAAGTCCGTATAACGTGAAATACTGCGTTCCCATGAAGGCCCCGTCTGATACACAGTTTATAAAAAGGAGATTTTTAAGACGAAACAGTTTATAAAAGGAGCTTTTGAAACGAAACATTTTCTTTTAAAATGTGTATGGTGTATCAAATCAAAACGCTAATTTAAGCGTAACAAAATATTACAATGACATATTTACCCTTCTAAAAATACTCCTTTCGTTCTGAACACTTTTTTTTTCTCTTTCATAAATACTCCTTCCGTCCCACCTCACTTGATACTAATTTTCATTTCGAGACGTCCCACCTCACTTGATACTGTCCAAAATGGTAAGTTTTTACTCTCACAACACCAATCAAATTACTATTATTCCCACTCACTCTCTCTCCTACTTTACCTTTTATACTCACAATATTTTTTCTCTCTCTTGCTTTTTCTTAGTTGTCGTGCCCACCTCCTTAGTATCTAGTGAGATGGGACGGAGGGAGTAAGTATTAATAATAAGATACATTTTTTAATAAAAAAATATAATATATTAAAAAATTACTATTAACATGTCCAGATTGAAAATTTATTTTGGTGAATAATAACGATTTTCTTGGGATGTGAGTGGTCTATGTGAATATTGTGCTAAAGTCAGGTAGCCCATATGATAATTTAGACTATTCCTGATTTTTGTGGTAAAAGTGGAATTAGATGACACAATATTTGTGAACCTCATCAAATTGAATCCCCAAAAAATGGAAGGCTGGCATCGTAGGGACTGCCATTGTTCCGCATTCCATGTCTTCACTTTCCCCAAAATCCTTCCCTCTCCAACCACCTTCTCGCTCCCGTAAACAACCACCTTCAACTCTAATCAATGGCGGTGGCGGCAAAGAGCAGCATCTACCGGCAGACTTAAAACCCATTGTAGTGTATGGCAACCCACCCACTTTCGTCTCCGCTCCCGGCCGTCGCATCGTCGCCGGTTCGTTTTCTTTTTCATTTAGTATCCAATGGGGTCAATATGGCTATTTGCATATTTGTCAAGGATCTTAATAATTTATTCTTTTAGCCTTTTTCATTTAAAATGAATCTATTTGCGTATTAACTTAGAGGATAAGCTCATAGACTGCTGGTGTGTGAGAAATGAGTTGATAGATGTTGAAATTGTGGGTTTAAATAAAACTGATTATGAAACTGAAGTCGAAACTGCAGAAGGTTAAGATTCATGGTAGTGAAAAGGATGTACTGTATTTTTTTAATCTGCTTAATATCATATTACATGCACAATTATATTATATGAATGCTTAAAGTTAAAGGGTTACAGTTGCAAGTTATTTTGAGTCACTCTTTTCCTGCTTATTAATTAATGATTAGTGTAATTTAATTGATTTTTTTTCAAAAAAAAATGTTGGGATAATGGAAATATCCGATTAAGGAATACTACATCATGATTTGGCAGCACTTATGAAAGTTCACATGTACCCCTTGAGTAGTTAGATAATAGACTTTTTGGTTTGTATAAGGAATACTACACATTTTTTACTCGCTTGTGTTCCTGCAAGCAGTTTGACGCTATAACTGTTGAAGAGTAATGCTTTGATCACAGACTTTTTGGTTTGTATAGCTTTATTCTTACCAATATCCCTAGGATAGATATGTAACCTGTGTCTTAAATATCACAAAATCTAGGGAGAAATTTCTCCATCATTTATGAAGAAACGGGTTTTTTCTCGCACACAAAAACACGGACACGGCCACAGACTTACTATCTCTAAAACTCACCCTCTCTCTAGACGCAAATCGTCTTCTTCCTCACCAATACCTCGCCGGCGACCAAAACACCAAGCGCAACTGAATGGAGCATCTGGCACCGGAGATCAATTCACCCACCAAACCTCAGGTAAGGTCGGACTCAATTAAATTTAATTAATTTTATTACGACTTGCAATCAGACCCCCAAATCAAATTTGGGGTGAAAGAAATCTCGCCCATTTGAATTTTCAGAGACAGACTCACCCTATCTCTCTCTAAACAACGACCGCTCCCCGGCAAATCAACCTTCCTCACCGCCGCTCTCTCTCTCTCTCAAACCCAGGTAAACGGAAACCTCACCAGAGACCTCCCCGATTCTCTCTAATCCCCTACTTCACCTCGGCCTATCTCTCTCTATACCCAAAACCATCAACAACTGATCCCATGTTTACAGACCCTCAGTCGTCGTCAATCATCACCGGTGCCCTCAATCTCCCTTCATCGTTCCCGTCATTTTGTAATTTTGTAATTTTGAAAGTTTCTTGATGAGAGTAGAATAAGTAAATATTGTAAAGATAATTAGATTTATTACTGATTAACACAAATAAGTTTGTGGACAGACGATGTAACGTGGAAAGCCCTTGAGATAACTATCTCGTCGGCATAAAACGACGGGAGGTTAGGCTCCCAAAAATTACTACTATAACTTCGGTGTTACAACTTTGAATGAATGAGAGAGATGAGTACAAAAGAGTGTACTTAAACGTGTGTGTCTAAGTGTCAAATATTCTCTCGCATCCCAATAAAATTTAAAAATAGCGAAAAATAAAAAGAAAAACTAAGACAAAATACAATAAAAGTGTTTTTGAAAATACTACGAATACCTGAAAATCACAGCCTATCAAATATTTCCTTATACACCACATTCAGCGTCTTGTCGTCCGATGCATCGTCTGAATCACCTATAATAACTTTAAGACCATTTTTGCTAGTAACTCTAGATAATGCAACATACAACTGGCCATGGATCGAAAACCGGTGTTGGAAGATATAAACCAACATGAGAGAGTGATTGCCCCTGGCTCTTATTTATTGTCATAGCAAAAGACACGGAAAGTGGAAATTGTCTTCGCTTGAATCTGACTGGAAATTTGGACAAATCCGAAGGAGACATTACCATTCTAGGTATTGTCACTTCCATTTCCGCATTCTTCCCCGAAAGCATCTTCCCTACAACAACGTGCTTACCTATACATGTTGAAGAAATTAGTTTTACATTTTACACAATTTAGAATTTATATTTAGTAATGATTACCTAATCGCGTAACAATTAATCTGGTGCCATTGCATAATTCTAAGGCCTGGTTGAGATTTCTCAAGAGCATAACTATACATCCAACCTTCAGCTCAAGAATATGGTTCGGCAATCCTGAACATTTGATCATATTTAAAAATTCTGGTGAGAAGACATCTTCATTCCCCGTGTCATCCTCCTCTTCTACACATATCGCATCAGAACTCAAGTATATCTTCTCCTCTCCAGGAAATAGTGACATAACATAATCATTAATACTATCAACCGTATCGTTAGTTGGAGCAAGGACAGCTCGACTATGGAAAAATCCTTCGACATCCTTGTTTTGTAATAAGTCAGGATATATGCATTCAACGATTTTTGGAATAGGATTTGAAGAATCTCGAACCAATATTTCCTGGGGCAAACTAATATCAACCTCTCCGTCATTATCTTCCCCACACCGTCTCCAACCGATAATATCCATTGAGCAAAGTCTCTTATCTCCTCGGCCCGATCAGAAGAACCAACCTACATTAAGTTTGATGCAATTTAATTAATTATAACGACTCAAGAACACGTAACCACATTAATAATGAATAAATAATGATTACCTCGCAATCTCATGTTTTGAGTCAACCTTAGTACCTCACAATAACTCCAAAGATAAGACGAACAAATTTAGGCATGAACAATATCATGCCTGTTACCTTTAGGAACAACTGGTAGAATCTGCCTAAAGTCACCTCCAAGTACAACAACCACACCACCAAACGGCTTTTCGAGCATCTCGCCATTTGTTGAACGTAAGACATCCCGAAAACTACGATCGACGGCCTCAAAACAATGTCTATGCGCCATTGGAGCTTCATCCCAAATAATTAGCTTTGTTTTTTGTAGAAGTCCTGTCTCATCTGTACTGTGCCTTAATTTACTGCAAGTAGAACTCTCATCGACCCGTATAGGGATGCCAAACCTTGAATGTGCAAACCCTACCCTTAGGAAGTAGCAAAGAAGCAATTCCACCGGGAAGCTACCGGAAGAACAATTTCCCCCCGCTTCTTAAGGCGTAACACAAAGTCCTCCATAAGAATGTTTTACCGGTACCTCCATAACCATATAAGAAAAATACACCACCATCTCCCCTATCAACAGCTGAAATAATTTTATCGTAAACACCCTTTTGCTCGGCTGTCAGTTGTGGAAATAACCTGGAATGCTCAGCTTTCATCTCATCAATATCATAAGATGTCTCCTCTAAAATAAGTATATTTTCAAAATCTTCAATGTCACTGTATAATGGTTTAGGCATGTCCCCAAATTTATCAAGGCAGCTACTATTCTGTTTCAGCAACTTTTCTATCTCCACCAAAGCAATATTCTTGATTTGTTCCTCACGAAGCTTATGTCCTGCAGTTATACAAAATAATTTAAGTATATAAGTAAAATTATGCCAATTATAAGTAAAAATTAATATACTAAAATTACTTTATAAATATAGTTACTAAGGAGTTAATAGATATAGATAAGTGATTTATAATATTATGTTATGATTTTCTTGATGTTCCAGATGTTTACTTTGAAGCTATACATGGATTTATATTTCCTTGAAGCTATAATTTGATTAGTGATTTATGATTTTCTTCAATTAATTTTTGGGACAGAGGGAGTTAAAATTAATCTAAATTATAACTCAAAAAAATATGGTAGGACAGAGAGAGTATTAAAAAGAATTATAATCATACCCAAAAATATTATGGGAAAGAGAGAGTATTAAAACTAATCTAAATTATAGCTTAAAAACAATATGGGACAGATGGAGTATTAAAAAGAAATATAATCATAAGAAAAAGCATTATGGGACAGAGAGAGTATTAAAATTATTCTAAATTATAGGTAAAAAAACATTATAGGACAGACGGATTATTAAAAAGAAATATAACCATAATCGAAAACATTATGGAACAAAGAGAGTATTAAAACTAATCTAAATAATATGCAAAATAAATAAATTAAATATTAATTCAAATATCAGGTTTGTCGTGCATTTTCTGATATTTGTCCTCAATATCATCGGCAAGTAAGTGCCATGTCTTCTCCCACACCTCATTAGGCATCGACATACTGTTAGAGAGAAGTAAAATAACAAAGAGCCTTCGAATAGGGTAAAGATAGCTGTAGAATCATCATTACCCTCAGCTGATCTAACACAAATCCTCAACATAAACCTAATAGGATGAGACAATAAATTTTAGACACTAAGAGAATTATCTTATTCAGATATAATGTTTAGATTAATTGAATATCAACTTACATTGGTACAAATTCCTTTCACTTCTTTATTACATCCCCTGCATACCTTGACATTAGTTTCAATTTTTTTGTTACAATTGCCGGAGTTGCAAGCGTCGTAATACCAAGCCTTATCGGTGTCAACATCGAAAATAGTAGCATGCACAGTGTAAACGCCGTACTGAATAAAACAATAAATAATGTTATATGTATGTTAGAAAAAAACTATACCAAAACATATTTTGTATTATATATAAGAAGTAACCTCAGAACATTCGAGTAACTCGCTGATTGTTTTGTAGTCTGTGAACCTCATATAGTCATCTATTTTCACATTCCGACTATGAGTAGTAGAGAATGCAGTGACAGATTTACTACTTATTGGGGTGCCTTGAGAATGACTACATAAAATGTTATCAAAAGATATTAAACTTAGAGATAATAAAAACACGAAGACAAAATAAAAGTTTCAATTGAATATGGTGTACATACTCTTTCTTTAATTGAATCACTTCAGGAAAATCAGGATTGATAAACATCTTCGTAGCTCCAACCATAGTAGAAGCGCGGTGAACACCTATATATATAAAATGAAATTATAGACCTTATTCTGTATTTCTAATGAATGTAATTATAATAGTATTGAGGATGCATATCATAAACTCAAAATTAATAACTTACGCATATAGCTTGATAGAATGGCAAACTGCAGTATCAATACTATAGGCTCATTAGTATCTTCACCCCTCGAATTAACATATGCATTAAGTTCATCAGCATATTGCTCCCACAAGATAGCTCCCAATTCAAAGCCTCTGATAAAAAATAAGTTATATATTGCTATAGTATATTTAGCAAATACGTATTATTAGTTCAGATAAATATGTATTTAAAAGACTTACTGATTATCAATCAACTTAACATCCATCTTTCGTTTGTAAAACGCCTTTGGAACAGTTTCTATGTCACCAATGGGCAATATAATCCGACCGATAACATCTATTAAAATACTCAAGTCAGTATGCATATGTTTGTGAACCCATGAAACATTTTAACTTTAAATGAAGGTATTTAAAATACTAACCAAAGGTGAAAGCACTGTCTACGCTCATGGGAAGTCCACTATTAGGATCAGAAATAAAACTGGAAAACGGAACAAACTGAAAACCATTAACTGGAATAGCCACATCACCTTCCAATCGGGTGACTTTTGTTCCGATACTGATCTTTAACATGCATATATGTTCGACACGTGCCTTTTGATTATGAGGGTCATTACCGGTCAACGCAAAGTTTGATATGCGAAAATTTTCACCCTCGATAAAAACACTTTTGAAATTGGGCATGCATGTAGTTGGAATGGTTGCTTGTATTTTACCACCCTGTATACAAAAATATTATATCAGGGTCATAGTTTTCATAAACTAACACGAACAATTACAATTCGGAGACTCATACAATGTTAATATACTTATTTGAAAAAGTAAATAATTGATAAATCAAAAGCTATGTATCAGAGTAACAACCAAAAATCCCAAGAAACTAAATATCCTTTTAAGCCAGCATGAAGATACACATGAGATACTATGATATCAATCTGATCAACTCAAAGATGAAATATAATCATAAGCAAAAACATTATGGAACAGAGGGAGTATTAAAACTAATCTAACTTATAGATCAAAACACATTATGGGATAGAAGGAGTATTAAAAATACAACATGAATTTTTTATAATAAACAATTCATTTATAATTTTCTAACACGAACAATTAAAATTTGGAGACTCATACAATGTTAATAAACTTATTTGCAGGGAAAAGAATTTAAGGACACCAAATATTGATGGGTCAAAGCTACATGAAATTGGCCAATACGTTAAATTCATGAAGTTTCTTATTTAATCGAATATATTTATTCAGTATATGGTATTCATAATACTAAATTAAATGAAATTCAGGAAATTATTAACTTACCTCCATGTCAATGAGTATCATCTCGATATATGACTTGCCGAAGTCCTTCTTGTTCCACATCCTTAAAACTCGAGCCTCAATTGGTTTGAATTTTGATGTCTTTGTGATGCACTTGATATTGATGAGATTGCTCTTGGTTGCCATCTGGGTACCTGTTAAATAAAGATTGATTATATCAAATGGTCTATTCACAATTTGAAAGATATGCAATAAACATACTCAAAATGTATTAATCTTAAGGGAAGCAATAAGCCTCACGCAGGTCAAAAACATAAATCAATAGTTGATGCAAATAAAAAAGTGATAACTGATCACTAATAATAGCAAAATGAGAGCAATAAGCATCTTGCTGTCAGAACACAAATAAAATTGGTATGATAAAGAAATGATAAATGCTTAGATCCAGCATAAGCAAGTGAATGTCCCTCAGAAGGCTAGGGAAAAAGAATATGAAGGAAGGTATATTGTCAAGGGACTTCTCTCTTGAGGATTGTTAACCTTCTTTAGAAGACCTCTACTTAGCAATTATTCCAGGACTACTATTGATACCCTCCAATATGAGCAAATCTCTATTACAGAATCCCAAATGGGACTCATAGAAAAGTGACAATGTATTTCAACCTGAAACCCGGAAATATTTCAGAACCCATTGATTACATGAACATGAGAGCCCCTGGCCATTTAACAACACAAACAGTGGCACCAATACAACATATTCAGAATAATGGGGTCTCAGTTATAAAATCAAATTTGCAATGCGAGTTGGAATGAGTGTAAATAGTAAATATCAAGCATGGTAAATGAAATGATGAATATACAGCAAAACGTTAACATTAAGCACCATATTCATTCCCAATTGGCAAGTATTCGATTAGTTATCATTCGACGCTCCCCACAGTAATTTTTTTTAGTATGCTGCTTATTCATAAGAAAGTTAATTAGACATCTGATGTAATATTATTGCTTACAATCTATTTCTATTTGTGTATCTCGGCCCTTAACTTAGTTTACCATTCCGAGTGTCCTCATCCATTTAAAATCATGATCTGGTTTGTGTTCGACAACTTTGTTAATAAAATTCTAAGGTCTTTCTCTTTGCAGTTTATGAAAAGAAGCAAACAGAAAAAGGTGTGCCTAAACATATTCCCCAAAAATTAATTTAAGAACTTACGTATTGAAAAAGGTGGGAAAGTTTCGAAGAACAATGGAGAATTAACAGTGAGAGTGATTTTAATAGTAATGAAACAAAAAGAACCAGGCGAAGATCTTGGTTTCAAACAAAGAAGGGAGTTGCTCTTACCTTGGGTTGAATCTTGAACTACAACAATGGAACTTTCTTCCTCCTCCTTCTTCCTTCTTTTTTCTCACTGCCGTGCTCTCTCTCTCTCTCTCACCGATTCTCTCTCTATGCGGCACCCCCTAAAATAATCCTCAACGTGATTTATGTTCTCTCCTTATTTTCCACCAAATAATCCTCAAAGATTTTCTTGTGTTCATAGAATATATGGTGCCAACAATTATAGATATTCCTTCCAATAATTGGGTGAAATTTCCGGAAATTGAGCACAAAATTATTTCACATTCTATTATAAAAGTGACATTTGAATGAAAAGGCATGTCAGATATCGATTTAGTTAGACTTCTTTGACATAATATTTATTTTACTTCTCCATTTAAAAAATAAGAAATTCTCAAGGTAATAGTAATATTTTCAATTGTGCTTCCAACTTTTTATTATTATTTCTTTAAAACTAATTGTGTTTCAAATTCATATTAATCATCCTCAATTAGAGTGAATATTCACTCCGATACACATGTAAAAGTGGCAACATTATGCTTTATGGAAGAGGGCAAATTTGTCCGAAATCTATGGGTAATAGGACCAAAATGTGCCGCCCATTTTTATAAAATTAGTTGTTCATCACATCATCATTCAATTCACTAACGTTTGTTTGATAGCAATATCTTGTTTTAAAAGAGGAAAGTAGCCAATAAATTAACCACGATGTGCGACATCTATAATCCTCAAAGTGATTTATGTTCTCTCCTTATTTTCCACCAAATAATCCTCAAAGATTTTCTTGTGTTCATAGAATATATGGTGCCAGCAATAATAGATATTCCTTCCAATAATTGGGTGAAATTTCCGAAAATTGAGCACAAAATTATTTCACATTCGACTCGACGAATCTGGGCCGTTGTTGACAACCTGTCATTTTGGCATATTTTTCCAGCCTTTAATATGTGATTTTAAAAGGGGTTTGCATCCATGCTTGTCCCCATTTCCTTAGGCTTTGATTAGTAGTCACTAGACATTTTAGTGGTGATCTACTATATCAAGCCGTCCTTAGGGTACATTAGGACTTTAAGCATTTCATTTGCTTGGGAAGGGGGAGATTTAACTTTGAAATCAAGATTTTATGTATGAAAATGGTTTTTAGGGTTTTGAAAATATGTTTGTAAGAAGTAAAAACAATTTTGAAAGGAATGTTGATCCTTGTAGAGGATCATCCATGGAGACGACCTTCCATGGTGATCCTCTTGGATCTAGGGCAAGAGAAGAATAAGTTACATCTTCAAAGTATGAGATGCATGCATGGATGGGATTTAGGGTAGGGAGAAGGAGGTTATACCTATCTTCTTTGTGTTTGTGTTTGAGGCTTGAATTTGAGAGTGATTAGTGAGTGAGATTTGGGAAAATGATTGAGAAAAAGGTGGCAATTCAAGGGAATTCCCACTGTTTTCTACAAGATTTTTGCCAAGGTGTTGTTGTGAATGAAGTTGTGGCTCCTTTAAAATGAGACTGAGGGGTTCAATTTATAGGCCTCTGGGAATTTCAATCTCGTCCGCGCGGATCGTCTTGAAGGCGTGCCTGGTGCATTAAATGCTGCTCCAGGCTTTGGACAGGAAGAATATTTTTCAAATTAAACAACCAGTTTTTGTTCCAGCAGCTTCCATTTCGGGTTTTTGACCTTTCTTTTGCTTTTGTGAGATTCTTTTCTTGGTTTAACTTTAAATAGCAATCCCTAATTTACCCTTGATTTGTTAGAAAAGTTAGGAATTGTTAGAAATGTTAGAAATGTTAAGACTTTCGTTAATTTTCTAACGAAAATGCTAACAATTCAAATTGGAGCACTTACAACTCCGCCAACACCAACATTGGATGCATCACAATGAACCTCAAAAACCTCATCAAAATTGGGCAAAATGAGTACAGGAGCTTGTGTCACCACAGTTTTCAAAAGCTGAAAAGCATCCTCTGCCGCCTTAGTCCACACAAACACACTCCCCTTAATACAGTCATTGAGAGGGGCAATAATACTGCTGAAATCACGAATAAAACGGCGATAAAAGGACGCTAAATCATGAAAACGTCTAACATCATGAACATTCGTCGGTGTAGGCTAGCTAGTAATAGCTTCCACCTTCGAATCGTCCATTCAAATACCCTCCCGGGTAACAATATACCCCAAGAAAATCACTTGCTCAGTAAAAAAGTGACACTTCTTACGGTTAGCAAATAATTTCTGCTCCCGCAGAATATCAAAAACCTATCTAAAAATATGGTTCATAAGCCATATGAAAGCACTAGGGGTGTTAGATAGCCCAAACGGCATCACCATCCACTCAGACAATCCATCCCGAGTCTTGAAAGCAGTCTTCCACTCATCCCCCGGTCTGACATGAATCTGGTGATACTGTAAGTACCCAAATCCGGATCGTTACAATCCGTTAACTTACACTTTCCAAGTTAATGAGACTTTCCAGGACTGCCCCGAGCATTCAAATTTAAAATGTATTCAGCACGCATTCGCATACGTGAAAATATCAATTTTCCAAAAATACACAATTTTTGGGACTTTTCGGGACTGTTTCGACATTTATTCGGACAGTTATTTAAAAAACAGTCAAAACCCGTCCAGACGGAGCAAAAAACACTTTCTTAGTGACTGAGCAGGACACATGCCACCTTCAATTACTGCCTCTCTGATCGCAGCACTAGGTACCGAGCCTCAAGGTCCACCATTGGATCCAACCCTCGCTTAGATGATCGAACAATTGAAGGAAATGAAAGCCAGCATGGGCAACTCCAGGAATGAGATACTCAAATCTACATATCCGGGAATGGTCATGCCTCTTCCTGCCATGTTCATAATGACGGAGATGGACAGATTCGATGGAACTGAATGCCCTTAAACTCATGTTGACACTTACGTCCTCGGCATGAGAGCAAAAGGTGCCACCCTCCAACAAATTGCCGACCTTTTCCAGCACACTCTCAAGAGTTCAGCGCTACGGTGGTTCCTAAGGGTCAAGCTCGAAGACCGCCACACTTAGGACCAAATCAGAAACATCTTCCTCGAACGTTACCGGTCCAACCTGGAAAGGGAAACAAGTCGTTAAGACTTAATCACCACCGAACAGAAGGCAGATGAAAGTGTTAGGGAGTTCTACAAAAGATGGAGCTGGAAACTTTCCGAAATCATGGAACCCCTCTCCAAAGACGAACAGATGAGGATCTTCAAGCCTGCTTGAGACCGTCCATAAGAACGCTCATCAGCCACCACTTCTTCCCTAATCTTCGAGCCATGGTCAATGCGGGTTACCAATTCGAGAAGGACCTGAAAGAAAAACTGGCAGCAGTTCCATCTTATCGATATAGAGCAGCAACTGCATCCAACCCTGCACCGGGCCCCGACAAAAGAAAAGACACCACTATCAACTACATCCAGTAGGTACATCTGTCAAGCAATGGGAACACAGCCCCCCGAAGCAACAACTCTTACGGGAAGCAACCTTTCATTCGCCTCGACAAGCTAGACATGCCTCTAAGCAAAATGCTATAGGGACTGATCAAAGAAGGCCTACTTAAACTGGTGGAGAACTACAAGCCAAGGAATCCCACAACTAACTTAGACATAAGCAAGTACTGCGCCTTCCACCAGTACCACGGGCACATAAATGATAACTGCCTCGATCTGCGGTATAAAATCCAGAAGCTGATAGAAGAAGGAAAGTTGGAACGTCCTCGTGGCCCTAACACAGTCGGGAACCCTTTTCCGAACAACAACAGTGTGAACTCCATCGAATGGGTGCCAAAGACGATTGTCGCTGAGCCAGCTCCTCTACCTCTCCCAGTCAAACCCTCATCAGACATCCACATCTGGTACGACATATGTGACCGCTCAGAATGCCTTGAATAAGAGTTCCAAGACATGATCAGGGGTGATTCCCCCAAAAAGAAGAAGAAACCTTCCTCTTAGCAAAAACTTAAGGAGAGATTCGAAGCCGGTGACACTGGCCTGGGTACACTCGAAGAACCCTCTGGAAAGTTTGATTACTACGTTCTCTACTCCAGCAAGTCTTCCTTTTCTTCGAGCAACACAACTTCAGAACCTACAGGGGTGAGAAAGCCGAAATATCCTGCTGACACCAAAGTTCAGGTCTTGGGATACAAGAAAGCCTTAAATCCCGGCAACCCTACTGCCAGCAAGAAGCATAATCCTAGAAGGATCAGCCAAAGTTCAACTTGTCAAACTTCAGAGCACGGGCCGGCAAAGGAAAGTCAAAACAAACCGGGTACTCGCACTCAATCAACGTGCTGACAAAGAGAGGCCACCACCACAAGCAACCTCAATGCAATCCCGAAGCACCACCAAAACCTCTGCCTCTCAAGAGAAAGACGGGGAAATGGATGGCTCGATGACTCCCCTTCTCCAGAAAGAGATCAAATCTATGATCCCAGACTATACGGCAGCATGCTCACGTTTTGTGACGAAGATTTGCCAAGAGGGGTTACAGAACATAACGAGGCCTTGCACATCACAATTCGGCTCAACACTGTCTCCCTTCCTGGAGTCCTGGTAGACAATGAATCATGCGTCAACATCCTTCTTCTCATCATGATGCGAGCCTTACGCATTGATGAAGGCCATATGATCCCATCTTCCCGAACCATCAAAGCCTACGAAAACACATCTCGTCCTATCATGGGGACCGTGACTCTGGAACTATGGTTCGAAGCTCAAATGGTGCCGGTGAAATTCCAAGTGATGGACATTCCGTCTGAATTCACAGCTCTACTGGGATGCCCATGGCTTTACCACATAAAAGCCATAGCCTCCACCCTCCATCAATGTGTAAAGTTCATAAACCGCCATGGAGACCTCAAGGTCATCAGAGGATATAGCTTTCTCATAAGCAACGAAGCCAAAGTACCAACCAAGCGTACCCGCAGCTGTACAAATGTGCATCTCCCCGTGAACCGACAAAAGGAGAACCGAGGAAAATCTCATCAGAATCCCTCCGAGTCTGGAGGTGCCAATTACGTCAATGCCCTCGAGCAGGAGGAGCCCAGAATAATCAGATTCATTAGATTCAACTGCCATTTCTGAGACTTGAATCCCGAATGGAAAGAAACATTGGAAACCTCGATGATACAGGGACATAAACCTCTCATCTCCGATCAAAAGTTCGTAAGCATCCTTCGAGAAAAGCCTCTGGTTTGACCAAACGAAGAAATCTTCACGATAAAGGTCAACAGATACAGGCACACTTGTGAAGAATGTATGACAGTCGTCCACAAAATCTTAAACATGGAATTCCCTACCGAGCCCCTCTGCTTAAGCAGAGGACACGAAGTCTTCCTCGTAGTACTAGCTTCACAGCAAGGCACACAACGTCCTTTGGTCTGGGTTGAACCATCAAGCAGAGATGACTCAGAACTCTCCGGAGTAGAAGACGCAACAGATCAGCAGGAAGACTCTTACGTGAACATGCTCAGATTCGAGGATGGCACCAGTTCATATGAGGTCACCTATGATGACGGGTCAAATACAATGGAGATCGTGAAACTCAACATCCCATACAGACAATTGTTCAGTGAGTGGAAACAGGTGGTAGACATGACAAAGAACCCTGCACCAGTGGCAACCGACCCATGTCGTCAGTTAAGATCATAGCCAAGAACGTCGCCAAGGCCGAGTGCATCGACAAAGGAGACGAAGCTCCTCATTTGACTGTAGGCCAGATTGACCTCGGGAATGCCTCCAGCAGTAACCCTGAGAATATTGTCGATTACGTTCCGGACGAGACAGATCAAACCCCAAGAGAGAGGGATGACCTATCGAGTATCAATATGCTCAAGTTTGATCCTCTTCCCAGCCATCACGGTAATGGATCCGAGCAGCCCACCGGCAAGTTTCTAGCATTGATAGAATCAGTTCTTGACTGGGATTACGTGACCATGAACATTGCAGAATCCAACACACCCATTGGTATGATCGATCAGATGTGGGTAGATTTCCTTGTTGTCAAGATCAAAGAAGGCCGCATGGAATGTCAGACTATGACTTCTTTTGTGAACATAATCCAAGTATTTCCACCATTTGGAGACTTGGATGTGATAATGGTTCTAGACAGCAGCAAGACAATGCGTATGTATGGAGAATGCCTGACTCTCGCTAGAAAAGCCCTCATGGAATTAACTATGGAAGAAGCTCACCTCTGGGACAAAGATAAAGCTCAGAAGACTCACATGGACAAATCCCTTAAAGCTTCGCAAGCTGCCTCAAAAAACATCTATAAGCCACTCTAGATCAGTTCGACCTCAAGAACTTCACAAACGGCAATTTCCTGGATTACCACCACTTCTCGACAAGCACTCTCCGGCAAGGAAAGGCCGTCAACGGTCCCGATGACCTAGAAGATGGAATGGAATAACACATGGAATACCTGGTCCAATAGCGCGAAGAATACAGACGCTTGCCTCCCCGAGAAAAGCAAGCCCTTTGCAAAAGCGATGACGAAGACAATGAAGTTATACTCTTCCAAGACGATCATGAAGCCAACAAAAATGGAATCCCAAGGGTCTTTGAAGGATGGGAAAGGATCGTTTCCATTCTCAAGTTAAAAGGCAAGTTGAAGAAGAAAAGTCTGTTCAAGAGGAAAAGAAAAATGGAGATTGACCTCCAGCGAATGCTAAAGGAGATTCCCCAGACTGCAACATTCGTTTACAGAAATGATCAACTGAGACAAGAACCAGTTACTTGGGCAGACGTTCGGGAAGCCGTATACTTACCTTCCGACATGCTCGCCACTCAGTTAAAGAAACAAAGAAAGCTCTTTCCAATGGAGGTTTTTCAAGATTATCGTGCACGATTCAAAGAAGCACTGGCTATTCTGACTTGGGAAGAAATGCAAGCGCTAACTCTCAACGAAGGCTCGACCATAAGAGAGCAAATTTGGATTAAGAGTGGAGGAAAGCTAGAAAATCACGATTACTGCTTGTCCCAACTCAAGAACGCCATGAGCCTGCTCAGCCAGAAAGAGAAAAACGCCGTGTACCGCGAAGAGATCAAAGAAACGGTTCGTATAAATCGAGAATCCTCTAGCCTTACACGGAAGGTGAACGAGACAACGCTCAGTCCTAGCAACCACTGCTGCACACTGACATTCGAGCAACTACGCCAAACCTTAGGCTCCCTCCCTGTTGAGGCACCTAAACCCTTATCTTGGGAAAGAATCCGAAAAGTGGCCGAGGCCCCCAGGAAGATATGGACAGTCAACGAATTGAGAGCTGATGTATGGTCCTGTGCTTCAGAAAATCCTCCGCTGACTATGGGTCAACTCAAAGAAACGTGCTCAAAAGAGGCCAGGCCTGACGTCAATGTTCTGACCCGATCCGGTCAAATTCATGTGCCACCGCCCAAGGCCAATAAAAAGCCAACAGAGCCAGAGCCGCAACCCAGTCGGCCCGCACTCGAAGAAGCAAGTTTTGGAATGGAATACCCGATCCTTACCTAGCTCAAGCATACCTAGGCAAATATTTCCCTTTGGTCTCTGCTCACCTCTTCCTACCCTCATAAGCTCAAGCTGGAGGAAAGTTTAGCCCAGACAATGGTCCCCGTGGATGCAACTCTCAAAGAAGTAATCCAGATGATCGGCAATATCCACTATGGAAACATCATCACCTTCACAGATTTGGACCTGCCAAAATTTGGGGCTGATCATAATGAGCCGCTCTACATCACTGTCATGTTGGATGAGCGCAGCCTTCCCCGCATACTTGTTGACAGAGGCTCGGGAATGAATGTCTGGCCTGCCAAGATGATGGACCTACTTGACATCAAGCCCACCGACTTGAAGCCTTCAGTCCACACTATCAAAGCTTATGATTCTACCTCCCGCACAGTTCTCGGGGTCGCTACCTTAAACATTTGGTTCGGTAAACAGATGAAGCCTACCAAATTTCAAGTGCTGGACATTCCTATCACTTTCACAGCTATTCTGTGAAGACCATGGTTGCACCAGATAAACGGCGTGGTATCCACCCTTCACCAATGTATCAAATTCATGCAAGGAAATGAACTGACAACTCTCTAAGGGGATAGCGTCACCATCGAAGGTACCTGCACCAATGGCATTCCAGTGTTAGATATCAAGCATGACGACGATCTGACATTAACTGGATTTACAATGGAAACTTCCAAAATCCAAATATCCTTCCGTTGTTCTGGGATAAGATCCCTCCTGCTATGAAAATGATGAAACTCATGAACTTCATCCCAGGACTGGGGCTCGGCAAAAGGCTACAAGGCCAACACCAAGTCATCGAAGTCAAGGACCACAATACAGTCCAGGGGCTCAGTTATGTGCCTACACCTACTGACATCAGAGAAGACAAGAAGCTCACAAGCACCAAAGAAGCGGCCCGCAAAAGGGGAACCTCCTATGGCATACCCGACCTCCAACCTTACAGCTTCGACCTCGCTCGCTACTTCGTCAAAGGAACCGACAAAGGAACTGATGAAGATGAGAAAGGAACTGAGGGAATTGATAGCGAAACTAATGAAGATGAGAAAGGAACTAAGGGAACTGACAGCGAAACTGATGAAGATGAGAAAGGAACAGGAAAAGTCAGCACAGAGACTGCAAAAAATATGGAAAATCTGGCACAAAACCTCAAGCGTTTCAGAGGACTCAAGGCCAATACGATAAGGGGGCCGTTCCTCGACATCACTGCACTACCTGGACCCATCGTCACCACCATTCAGCATGAATACTCGTTCAAAGGAATCCTCGACATAGAAGCACAACTCAAAACACTCTTCTTAGGAGATAGGCTGTTCGGTACAGCCTGGGAAGCAACATTCGAAATAGTGATTCCAAAGAAAAAGGAACCAGAATTTGTGGAAGATACTATAAGTGGACCTACTCTATAGAACCTCTTCGAAGAAGTCATGGAAGTTCCAAACCTTATTGATCTGGGCTTCCAGGACAGCATGATCGCCATGATCAGGACAGGAGAAGCCAAGCCTTTTGACCCCGAGCCCTTGCCAAAAATCCTTCAATGCCACTAAAGAACTAGGTGACTTTCACCGGACCAAAGGCAAGCAAGAAAGAGATGGTAGACAAATTGGGGCTACTCCCCTATCTCCCTAACCTAATCTCAAACCCTCTGAGTCTCTCATTGTCGAATTCAAGTCCTCTTAGTCGTATGACGGCCTCAAGCCAGAAGACTATGATTATGTAGCCAACGTTGTATTTCCTTTCGTCTTAAATGAAAAGTTCGACCTTTCGGATTATACCCTCATTGCCACTTTAACAACTAATAAGTTAACTAACAACTTAAAAGAAGTTAATAATGATTCACTTGATAAAGAAGCAGACGCACTAAACGAACAATACATTAAAGAAGTTCTCAAGTGTGTAGTTGACTAAGAGGAAAATCGGGCCCAAGCTGCCGAAGAGGTTATGACCAAAGTGAATCTGGGGTCAGTGCAAGAGCCTAAAGAGACACAAGTGGACAGTTTTTTTGCCGGTGCAGAAAAAGAAGCCCTGATAAATCTCCGCAAAGAATATGTTGACGTGTTCCCCTGGTCATACCAAGACATGCCAGGGCTTGACCCCTCTATCATGGAACACCGAATACCTCTGGATCCCGAGGCCAAGCCCGTCAAACAGAAACTATGGAAGATCAAGCCAGAATGGTCCCTGCAAGTAAAGGAAGAAATTGAGAAGATGCTTCGCGTCGGCTTCATCAGAGTAATCAAGTACCCGATTTGGCTCGCCAACATTGTGATAGTCACCAAGGCCAATGGAAGGGTCAGATGCTGTGTAGAATTCCGAGATCTCAACAAAGCCAGCCCAAAGGACGATTTCCCGCTGCCCAACATCGATATGCTAGTCGACACCACGACAAATTTTGAAGTAAAATCCTTTGTATATGGTTTCGCCGAATGAAACCAGGTCAAGATGTCCGAAGAAGATCAGGCCAAGAATGCCTTCACCACTCCATGGGGGACATACTGTTATACAGTCATGTCGTTTGGTCTAAAGAACGCCGAGGCTACCTATCAAAGGGCCGCAACTGCCCTCTTCCATGACATGATCCACAAAGAGATCGAAGTGTACGTAGACGACATGATCATACACTCCAAAGGATCTGACATGCGCCACATTATAGACTTGAGGAAGTTCTTGAACTGACTCAGAAAGCACTCCATGAGACTGAACCCTGCAAAGTGCACCTTCGATGTAAAACGAGGTAAAGTACTAGGGTACATGGTCACAGAAAGAGGCATTGAAGCCGACCCCCAGAAAATTAAGGCCATCATCGACATGAAGCCACCAAAAACACTAACAGAAGTGAAAAGTTTCATGGGTAGACTCCAATACATCAGTCGCCTTATCAACCAGCTGACATCTCTCTACGAGCCAATATTCAAGCTAATGAAGAAAAATGCTGATATCGAATGGAATGCTGAATGCCAATAATCTTTCAAGAAAGTCAAGACATTCTTGGTGAACCCCCCGATCCTATGCCCACCGCATGAAGATAAGCCACTCCTCCTATACCTGACTGTGACTGATACATCAATTGGGGCTATGCTGGCGCAAGAACAGAAAGATTTAAAAGTTGAGAATGCAATCTACTTCGTGAGCAGAAACCTTCAAGGAAGTGAACTCAACTACTCAGGCTTAGAGAAAACTTGTACCGCCTTGGTATGGGTAGTCAGGAAGTTGAAACACTACATGTAATCCCATTCAGTGCTCCTGGTCTCCAAGATGGACCCAGTCAAATATATCTTCGACAAGCCATCATTATCAATGAGACTAGCCAAATGGTCATTCTTCCTGGCTGAGTTCAACATCAAATACATGACCAGGAAATCAACGAAGGGTCGAGTAATGGAAGATCAACTAGCAGACTTCCCAAGCAGCGAACTCAAGGGTCCTGATCCACAGTTTCCCGATGATGGAATCTTTTCGCTCGAAAGTGAAAACCGCTGGTAACTCTTCTTCAATGGGGCAGCCAACAAGAAAGGAAACGGTATTGGAATGATCCTGGTCGATCCAAAAGACGAGCACACTCCCATAGCCATAAAGTTGAATTTTGAAGTAACTAACAACGCGGCAGAATATGAAGCATGCGTAGCCGATTTGGAAGCCGCTCTTAAACGCAACATTAAGGAATTGGAAGTGTACGGAGACTCGGTACTGATCATCAATCAAGTGTCTAATAGATGGAAGATAATAGACCCTGGTGTGAGTACCCCGATCCGAACCCATGATTTGGATCCACTTTAATTAAAATTTGGGCTTATATAATTGCTAAAAGGCAATATTTAGTCCAAATATCCCAGCAGCCCATCAGTCCATTGGGCCTGCCAAGCTTTCGGCCCAATATGGCCAAAAGGTATACACTGTCGTCCGACATAGAAGTCACTAAGGCGGTTTAACTGCCCTTGTCGTGCGACATAAGACTCCCCATCAGCCTGCCTATAAATACAAGGCATGGCTGATCATTTTAGAGGACTTGGGAGTGAATATTGGGGAGGATACCAGTAATATAGGGGAAACTCTGTCCAAATAGAGTCTCCCTCTCTCTCTCATACACACACTCACCTCCCCCCTCACACACACACACACACTTTAAGGCCAAGACCTAAAGAAGCTTCCTTTGTTGGTGTGTAGAAGGGGTAGACACCATACTATTGGTGATCTCACCTTGTGGACTACAATAGGTAGCCACTAAACCCTTCTCCCTCTTTAAATAAAGTCTTTAATACATTTATAATACATTGTATGCTTACTTGCTTTAATATTATGTAAAAATCGAGATTTTTGCATGATAAAGGTGGTGGAGAAGTGAATCTTCAATATTCACTTCTCCCCACCTCAGATCTGGACATTTGGTCATCTTAGGATCAATAAAGATCCAATCTTTACGCATTTGCATCGAGTTAGGAGGTGATGGCTACTTCAAAGTGGCCAAAACATGTGATCTATCACATTTTGGCCACTAAAGCCATGTATCCTCCCATAATACTCATATATTATTGTCATATTACTGTTTACAGTTGTTAAATATGCTTGGTTTGCCTTGAGGAACAAAGGGGAAACAAACAGACTGAAGGGCACAGAAATGGCCTATCTATGTCGGACGACATAGGACTCCATGGAGATCCTGTGTCATACGACATGGAGATCCCAGAAGGCTGTAAAGCCATTCTTGGACTTCAGATCTGTCCAGTTTATTCCCTTTGCAACTCAGAGCTTTCCTAAGCATTCTCGTGGCTCATAAGCCACTATTTGAGCGCCTATGATCTGTTTGGGTGCGATTTATTGGAGGCGGATTGTCATATGACATGGATAACTTCGGATGTTCTATGTCACATGACATCCATATCATTCAAAGTCTATCGTGACTTTGCTCACTCCCGTCAATCCCAAACTGATTTTAGACCTTCAAATAGTGTCTCTAATGAGTCCAATAAATGTCATTTCCAGTTCCAGAAAACAGTTTGGTCATTATAATAAACAATCTGACCAAGAGACATCATGTCGTGCGACACCCTCTTTCTGGGAGGTCTTGTGTCGGACGATATAGGAGTTCTCTGGGCAGATTGTCTTACCTTCTGCCTTGTTTTGACAATCATAATATGTAAAAGGGGTGTGGCCCCCTGTCATGGCTCACAAGTTGTACTCAGCTTTCATATTATCAATGAAAATGTCAAATTTGCATGTTTTACACATCGACACATATTGCACACACACTTTGAATGTCCAAAATTGTCCAATGTTGATTGAAAGTCTCGAAAGAGGCATGTTGGGTGAACTCTCTAGTTCTTCCCAAACACGTAACCAGACTCCCGGATCCAAAATCTCTCAAAATAGGTTTTTCAATGTTTTCCTCTAAAAACGGCGTGTCGACTCCCAAAACCGAAGTTTTCAAAACTCATCGTATCATTTTCAACACATTAAAAACTCTTTCAAAAAAGGAGAAAATGATATTCGATATTTTTCTTTTTCGGCGAGCGTTCATTCAGTGGCGACTCCGCTGGGGACATTGAAAAACTTTTTGTTCTAAAAAATGAAGACGATACTTGGTATATAGGTGGAAACCACTAACCTTCTTGTATCGCTCCCTAACCCGGGGCTTGGGATAAATGGTGGTCTAACAATCCCACAGACCAGTATCATTCTTCTATTTTCTGAAAAAAGAGAAAAGTTTTTCTTAAGTGAGTCTAACTTTCTTCAAATCAACTTGGACAATTTCGACATTCACCTTGTGTGTACATTTGTGTCATTTTGTGTGCTCAAATGCACCTTGCCATGCTTTGGTATGTGACACTATTGGAAGCGGGGCTTCCCCTTTTGCAATTTGCTCTTCCCGTTGATCAGAACAAGGCAGGATGGCACTGGACTACTGCTACTGGTAAATTCTGACATTTGGGACAGCCCCCTTTTGTCATGCTTTGACTCATTCTCTTGTTTTTTCTTTGCATACTGCATAAAAAAAACAAAAAAAAAATCTTTTACAAAAAAGCAAAAAATATTTTCCTAGAAAATACCTTCACACTACTCGCACTCTACCCGCACATAGAGTTAGAACCCGGGAGTGTACGGACGACATCGCGGAAAGTGACATGTTTCGCTGACGTTTGAGCGCCTAAAGTCCTCCTAGCCAGTGAGTCAGCCAACACTTGTCCGTGACACACTTTCTACCGTGACTGGTTGGTTTTTGGCCAATACTTTTCAAAACATTTTAAACTCGGTTTTCAAAATTTTCTCACAAAGTCCGAGTCATACACCGTCTCCAAAAATCTTGGCATACTTTCCCTCTTCGTGTCGGAATCCCGACATAATTCAAACGTAAGTACACGTTAAGACCTCTACATGTCTCGACGTAGGTACATATCGATTTCTCGGCTTGGCTTTGTGAGAAGTCATGACGCCTTCTCGACATGTGTCAACACGGGACCATGTCGAATTCTTAACGCATATTAACGAGAGTTATGCCGAAATTTCGCCACCAAGTTACGAGAGGCCATGCCAAATTTTTCAACTCGAAATGAGGAGAGGTCATGCCCAATTCTTCCAGGGTTTTACCTGCAAATTGCGGTCTCGTACATTCAAACGTACTTTCGACCCTCTCTCCTCCCGAGTTTAGACGTTGACTTGGACTTGGTTTTGAAAACCCCGATTTTGACTTGTTTTGGCTCGTATGCCCATAGGTTCGTTCTCCCTTTCGGTTGGTGGGTTCCACGTGCCCTATAGGACCTCTGCCGGGATTGTCCGTCCCGGAGGTGCAATACAGGTGGAATACAGGGGGTCTATAGACGTAGTGATGGAACCCACTAATCCAGGAATAGCGTAGAATGCGAAAAAGAAGGTTTTCCCCTTTTCCAACCATTCCTAGGATTAATAAAAATCATTTTTTTTTTAAAAAAAAACATAAAAAAAATATAAAAAAAAGAGCATATGCATGAGTCCGTCCTCAGCCTATCCTCTCCCCTACCTAAAGCCATTCTCTCCCCTTTCAGCGAGCAAGTATTGGGTCAGAGTTCCGGGTGGTCGGTTAATCAGTTTCTCCCCAATCAGGGAATCGTTTCCAGCAGTCTCAGAAATGGCAGATTCGCAAGTTTCAGCGGGTTTGGGTCCGAATGCGGGTATTGATCCAGCTCAGAATCAGAATGCCCACCAAGGTGTAAGGCCAGATCGAGGTCAGAATACGGGACAGGATGTCAAAGATTCTAAGTTTGGATTCCCTCTCAGCACTGAAAGCAGTGAACGAACCAATCTTCCCTGGTCTCATTTTAGCCGCTTTTTGCAAGAATATGAAGATCGTTATTTCTCAGAAGAAAAGGAAGCCGATACTACGGAACTGGGGCTGTTCAGATCACATCACGAGAAAGTCATTTACACAAGATGGCTAGAACAATAAAAAAGGATCGAGCAAGAAAGCTTCAGACGAGCATCTGTGTTGAGACTCATTAGTAAGGAGGCCAAAGCCCATCTTGAATCAATACATCTCTGTAAACTGGCTCTCGGATGGACCGGATACGACCCTGAAGACAGTAAGGACGAAGAGTCAGAGAAGGAAGATTGTTTCTATATTCTACCCGGAGTCAAATACATACCTCCCCCTCTCACTCTTCCCCCGCAATTTTTAGGAGGAGAAGCTGATTTACAATCACCTCTTCCAGCCTTGGGAGTCTTCGACAATCTCTGTTGTTGCACATGCCCATCCTCCCCTTTCGAATATGATCGGCGCTCTATTTTGACTGAAGTTCAAGAAATGTGGGATGACAGTTCCAATGATAGCAATGAAGATGATGACAACGAGAGTGAAGAATCACTTGAAGCCCTAAGCTCAGAATCCACTCAGAATGATAATGCCGGGAGCGACCTCATGGATGCAAGGCATAATGGTTGGTTATCGGCCAGTGACGACGAAGGATCACCGACAAACAAAATGACAATGGAAATCGACCCCTATGAGGAATGTTTCTCAAAATGTGACTGTGGCCAATGCCCGAACACCCCGGAGGACGAGCAGCAGCCTGACCCAGCTAAAGATGAATATGAGTCCGAGATATTGGAACACAATGTCCCCTACGGAAAGCTGATCGGTGAATGGAAGCAGTTCATTGAAGCCTTAGTTGAAAAGGCAGGATTCCAGCCTCCAACGGATGACGAATTCGTGAACGTCATTGGATCCCTCTCTTCTTCCCCTACAATGGACGGTATCAAGACTGTAAGAGTTACTGCCGAACCCCTTGAGCACACTGAGTGCCTGGAATCACTCAAAAGGGTTATCAATTTTGATGCTACTCCCATTGCCTTTATACCTATGGACCTACACGATGCCTTTCTAATTACCCCAAAACTTCTCATTTGGACTCAGGTAGCCCGAGCCACGACGTTGGACCAAAAAAGCGGACACTGTCAATCTTTCACTTGCGGTTGCTCTGCCTGCAAGAATGAGAGAAAATTGGTGTACGAAGAAATGGAAGTCGACAGTCGGAAAGTTATAGAAGTCTCGGAGGACGACTATATGACCGAAGACATGAAAGCCATGGATTTTGATGGGGCTGAGTACATAGACGTTATGGAATTCAATACCACTTATCATGCTTTGGGGAAGGGATTTTCAGGAGTCCAATCCAAGAAAATGGTTGAGGATCTGTTAGAAGAAGGAAGGTTAACTCCTGTCCTCCCCGATGAAAGGGTAACTATTGTCAGATCAAGCCCACCCAGTGACAAAACAACAGTTCTCGTCAGAGTTACCAAAAGGGAAGTCACTTTCCCCGAGTGCATCTCAGCTTTGAGAGAGGTCTTAGATACCGACACAATGTCTGGTACACCTCCTACACAAAATACCACAATCATCTCAAGCGTTGAGTGTTACAAGAAGGATCCAAGAACGCTGCATGAAAAGGAGAAATCACTGAGCCCTGGAAGTAGTAGCTCTCGCTGCATAATAGCCTTCACAGACTTTGACCTCCCCCAGTTCGGAGCTGATCATAACAAGCCTCTCTTCATCACAGTCCAGCTAGGTGACCAGCGTCTTCCCCGAGTTTTAATTGACAACGGGTCTGGGATGAACATTCTCCCGGCAAGAATCATGGGCCTACTCGGCATCAAGTCTACAGATTTGAAACCCTCCTCCCTCACGGTTAAAGCCTACGATTCAACGTCTCGTCCAATACTTGGGATCGCTACTTTAGACCTGTGGTTCGGTAAGAAGACGATACCCGTGGAATTTCGGGTCCTTGATGTCCCAGCAACCTTTAACGCTCTGTTGGGAAGGCCGTGGCTGCATCAAATCAATGGGATCGCCTCAACTTTGCACCAGTGTGTCAAGTTTGCCCAAGATGGAGAGATAATCACCATTCGTGGGGACAATGTTACCACCGAGCTCGATATGAACGAAGATGTCGCAGCTTTGTTCGAAGAAGCGGACTTATCAGAAGTAGCCGGGGCTGATCCACTAATGGAAGCACCGTTGATTGATTTATGTGAAGAGACACCGCCAATGGCAGGGGCTGTTACTAAAGATCCCTTCAGCATGGTTGACCTTCTGATCGGGGATGATTTTGTACCTGCAACAAATCTTCCAACTGGGAAAGATTACGTATCAGTGATCGAGTTTGGTGGGGACAAAGAGATTGATCCACGCACCTTCGTCAGCACCTCAGGGATGCCGCTCCGGAATTTGGCTTCCTTCAAGGGACCGATCGCCAGCCGGGAGATTATGATGAAAAAGCTCGGGCTGACCCCTCTTCCTGGTGTGTCTGAGTCTAAGTCTGTCCCTGTAATCCTGAGTCAGTCCTCTGAGTCTTTTGTTATCGAGTTTGAGTCTCTAGATAGGTCTGATACTCTCACGGTTGATGATAATCACCGTGTCTTTAACTCTGTCTTCCCTTTTGCATTGAATGAAATGGTTGACCTTTCTGCGTATCCCTTAATCGCCACCTTAACAAATGATAAGTTAACTAAGACAAATCTTAATGACTTAAAAGTGGTTAATAATGATTCATTTGAAGAGGACACAGACCTTTTAGATGAAAACTTTTTAAATGATAATATAAAGCAGGTTTTTGACCGAGACGATAATCGGGCCCAAGCTGCCGATGAGGTATTAACTACAGTGAATTTGGGAACTATTGAAAATCCCAAAGAGACACAGATTGGCAGTTTCTTCATCGGGAAAGAACGGGAAGCCCTCATTGATCTGCTCAAGGAATATGTGGACGTATTTGCCTGGTCCTACAAAGACATGCCCGGGTTGGATACTTCAACTGTTGAGCACCGATTCCCCTGGACCCAAAAGCCAGGCCAGTCAAGCAGAAACTTCGCCGGATCAAGCCAGAATGGTCCCTCCAAGTCAAAGAGGAGATAGAGAAGCTGCTCAGAGTGGGTTTCATTAGAGTGGTTGAATACCCCAAGTGGTTAGCCAACATAGTAACAGTTACCAAGTCAAATGGCAAAGTCAGGGTTTGCGTGGACTTCAGTGACCTAAACAAAGCTAGCCCGAAGGACGACTTTCCCTTGCCCAATATCGATCTATTGGTTGACACTACTTGTGATGAATGTGTATCCGAAAATTTTCCCATTTTTATTTGAAAAAATCAACGAAACGGAGTCGCCACGCCATTTTAATTTTGAAGGGCCAAAACTTTGAAAAAAGCCCAAGATCAGAGATTTAGGTTCGGAGGTCATGTTACACGCCGGGAAGGACGTTAGTGTCCACCCGGAATGCCTCGTAAAACGAGTCTTCCAAGCTGAAAATCATTTGTGTGTGTGTGTGTGTGTGTGTGTTTTGGCCAAAATACTTTGAAACTCAGAAAAGTAAAAATAGGGATATCTTTTTAAGACTTTAAACTGATCCCATGATTTTTTGGAAGATTTTTGGATTGAGATTTGGTACTCAAAAGACCTTTTGAAGTTGAGAGCCATTTCTGCCAGAATGAAAAAGGCAGTGGACCTTTGATTTTGAAAGGGATTCAAGGGTCTTAAAACTTCATAATCTGGATAAACTCAGAGAATGAAAGTTGTTCTAGACACCTTAAATAAGACTTGTGCGAAGGAATTTTCCATTTTGGAGGAGATTTGAGGGGTCAAAACCTTCTGGAAACCTCAGATATGAGATCTGGATCCCCAGAAGCTGATGAACTAGCCTCTGAAAGAAAATTTGAAAAGAGGAGTTTTACTCACCCAAAAAATAAAGTAAAAATATGTCTGGAAAGCTCTGGATGTTGGCTACAAAAAGTGTTTTGTAGTCAACACCAAATTCCAAGTTCATCTGTGTCCAAAAATTAAGATAATGGACTGAGGTCTGGGAAAATTGCTACTGGACAGCAACTTCCCAAGAAGGAGAATATGATTTTAAAGGGGGTTTTGCATCCATTCTTGTCCCCATTTCCCTAGGTTTTGGTTAGTGATCACTAGACATTTTAGTGGTGAATCAACTATACCAAACCATCCTTGGGGTACATTAGGACTAAGCATTTCATTTGCTTGGGGAGGGGGATTTTACCCTTTTGAAAATGAGATTTTATGCTTGAAAATGGTTTTTAGGGTTTTGAAAATGAGTTTTCTTTGCAAGAAAGTAAGAGAACTTGAAAATAATTTTGATCTTTGTAGAAGATCATCCATGGAGATGGTCTTCCATGGTGATCTTCTTAGATCTAGAGCAAGAAGATGAAAGAACTACATTTTGTAGTTTGCAAATGCATGCATGGTTGAGATTTAGGGTTAGGAGAAGGAGGGTTTACCAATCTTCCTTGTGTTCTTGAGTGTTTGGCTTGTATGTATGAGTGTTTAGGGCTTTAATATGAGAGTGAGTGGATGAGTATGAATTGGGAAAGATTGGAGAGAAAATGGTGACAATTCAAGTGAATTCTCACTGTTTTCTCTCTATATTTCGCCAGAGGTTTGGTGCAAAATGTGTTGTTGGCCCCTATTTTTGTGACTGGAGGGCTCAATTTATAGCCCTCCTGAGATGACAAACTCATCCGCGCGGATGGGAACCCTCAGCGTGCACTGTTCATTAAATGCAGCTCCAGCTTTGGACAAGAGGAATATTTCTTTTTGAAATTCAAATTAAGCGCTTATGTTTCCAGCATTTCTATTTATGGTTTTCTTCTTTTGTTTTACTTTTGAGATTCTTTTTTAAGGTTTAACCTTAAATAACAATGCCCATTTTACCCTCACTTTGTTAGAAAGGTTAGGATTGTTAGGAATTGTTAGAAATGTTATAACTTTCGTTAATTTTCTAACGAAAATTCTAACAAGCTCAAATTGGAGCACTTACAGTAGCCCCTAGGCGACGGCGCTTTCGAAGGAAGCGGGGTCGTCGATAAGAGTAAGGCTCCATATTTGGCAGGATGATCGAGTGATCGGGTGGCTGAACCTAGCGATAGGCTACCTACGTATCCCGAATGGGAATCAAGCCAGTCGTAGTTCGGGTCTTTGACCCTGGAGATGATGGCGTTTTAGGTGCCTCGAACCTGATGAGCGAGTTCTACAGTCGTTTGCTGGAAAGAAACTCTGCTGGGGATAAGAGATGACCATTTTCGGTCTGATGGGTATCCGCTCTGCTGGGGATAGGGATGACCATTTTCGGTCTCTGCTGGGGATGATTGCGATTTATCGCTTTCCAGTGATAGCGTCTTAGGTGCCTCGAACCTTGAAGATGGCGTTTTAGGTGCCTCGAACCTTGGAGATGGCTTTTTAGGTGCCTCGGACCTTGATGATGGCGTTTTAGGTGCCTCGAACCTTGAAGATGGCTTTTTAGGTGCCTCGGACCTTGAAGATGGCTTTTTAGGTGCCTCGGACCTTAATTTGAAATGGCCTTTCGGTGGACTTCGTCTGCTGCCGAAGGAGAGGGTGACCGTTTTGGTCAAGGGGCTGGACCTAATGATAGGCTACCTACGTATCCCTAGTAGGAATCAAGCCCTTTCGTAGTTCGAGTCTTACTCGAGATTTCGTTGGCTTTTGGGATTCCGTTAACTTTGCTGGGGATTTTGTTAGCCTTTGCTGGGAAAATCAGACGTATTCGACTGGGGAATTGGTCTTACGTTTGACTGCCGTTGGATGATTTTGATGAAAGATACGGGATCTCTTTATCTTTCTCGGGGAAATCGGTCTTACGTTTGACTGCCGGGGAAGATTTTGATGAAAGATACGGGATCTCGTTATCTTTCTCGAGGAAATCGGTCTTACGTTTGACTGCCGTTTGATTTTGATGAAAGATACGGGATCCGTTATCTTTCTCGAGGAAATCGGTCTTACGTTTGACTGCCGGGGATGATTTTGATGAAAGATACGGGATCCGTTATCTTTCTCGGGGCACTCGGTCTTACGTTTGACTGCCGGGAATGATTTTGATGAAAGATACGGGATCCATTATCTTTCTCGGGGCACTCGGTCTTACGTTTGACCGCCGGAAGGATTTTGATGAAAGATACGGGATCCGTTATCTTTCTCGGGGCACTCGGTCTTACGTTTGACTGCCGGGGAAGGATTTTGATGAAAGATACGGGATCCGTTATCTTTCTCGGGGCACTCGGTCTTACGTTTGACTGCCGGGAAGGATTTTGATGAAAGATACGGGATCCGTTATCTTTCTCGGGGCACTCGGTCTTACGTTTGGATCGTCGGGAAGATTTTGATGAAAGATACGGGATCTCGTTATCTTTATCGAGGAAATCGGTCTTACGTTTGGCTATAGGGAAGATTTTGATGAAAGATACGGGATCCGTTATCTTTCTCGGGCACTCGGTCTTACGTTTGACTCGGGGAAGATTTTGATGAAAGATACGGGATCTCGTTATCTTTCTCGAGGAAATTGGTCTTACGTTTGACTCGGGAAGATTTTGATGAAAGATACGGGATCTCGTTATCTTTCTCGGGGCACTCGGTCTTACGCTTGCTAGCAGGGAAGATTTTCTTGACAAGGGGCTGACTTTGGTTAACTTTGTTAACTCGTCAAGTTCGGGACCGAATTGCAGAGTCCCGAATTTTAAGGGGCAAAAGGGTCATTTTGACCCTTGCAATCCTATCCGCGCGGATAGGAGCTGAAAGTCAGGGGTATTAATTAGGGGCCGCCCCCTTTTCTTCTTCCCCATTCAGTTTTTGAAATTGTCTGCAATTACGAGAGAGAAAGGGAGGACCGAGGAAGGAAGCCATTTTTGGCCAAAAAATCTTCAAAAATCCTCCGTTTTCTTCGATTTTTTGAGCAATGGAACACGGGGAAGGCGCTTTTCAAGGCCAAGGACGTGGCCCGGTGGCGGAGAGACGATTGGAGCTCGTCCGGATGAGGAGGCATTACAATCTTTCGCAATCGATTGCGGAGGAGCCCTACCCCGATGCTTGGCAACATTGGGCTTCGGATTCGAATCTTCGAACGGTATACTTTGAAACCCTTTGTTGATTTCTTGTTTGAAATTTGAATTTTAGGTGATTTTTGAAATTTTTTTTTTTTGAAATTGAATATTGATGTTCATTGTCTTTGGATCTTGATGATTATGTGAGTAACCCAAAATGTGCATTTTGCTTGGGAAAAAGAATTGGCATTTTCGCCATTTTTTTTTTAATTCGAAAATTGCATGTGAAAATTCGAAAATTGTGATTTTTTTTTTTTGAAATTGAATATTGCATGTTGATGATGATGATTTTTTTTTTTGAAATTGAATATGAATATTGATATTGATGAATGATGCAATGCATGCATTTTGTTTGGAAAGAATGGGCATTTTGCCAATATGGGATGTATGTATGTTTAGGATATATTTTTTTTTGAAAAGTGGAACGGATTTTTCCTCCCGTTGCATGTAAGATGGATGATATGCATGTATGCATTTTTTTTTTCTTGAGATGATGGATGGTATGCATGTTATTTTATGAAAATGGGACGGAGTTTTTACTTCCGTAGGAACGCATCTTTTTTTTTTGATGAATGCATTGGGATTTGCTGAAAACTGTTTTCTTTTATGCGAGAAAAATGGGGCTATGCTCATTGTATGCTGTTATGCTGTCGAAATTTTTTTTTAATGCATGTGTATGCTTTTTTTTTTTTTTTGTGTATATGCAAATGCAATTTTTTTTTGACATTTTCTCTCTCTTTTTTTCTTTTACAGGGCGGACACCGTTTTGTGACGGAGCAGCTGAACAAAATGAAGACTCGAGGATCGGTGGAGTCCGTGATTGGCTTGTGGGATCGGCTTCCGGATGCGGGCCGAGGAGCTTTGCCGAGTCCGAGACAGATTGTTGTTGAGACGGGGCTCTGGGATTTCGTTGAGTGCTTGAGGGGACGGCAGTCTTTGCCTTGTTGAGGTCCTTGGAGGACATGGAGACGGCCGGAGATGTCTCGTGGGGAGAGGCCTGGCCGGCGAGCTTTACTTTGCTCTCGATAGGCTTAATGTAAGATTTGTGAGCTCTTTGTACCGCTTTGAGTTTGCCCTGAGGTATAAGCTCTCTTTTTGCTTTCCCTCTTTTTTTTTGAGCACGCACTTTTCTTTTGCAACCTGATTGATTGGATTTTTACCTTTCGCGGGTATGGGCGTTGGAGTTTTTCCATGTCACGATGTGGCGGCAAATTTTCGGCGGAGCACGTCGGGCGTATCAGGCCATGCAGTCTTGGTCCAAGCATGCCCGGGAGAAGATAAGCTCCAGGGGGCGTACGACTCGGGTGCGCGGATTGCCTTCCTTTGACGGAGGCCGAGACAGATGAGGGGATGATATTCTTCCCCGGGATCGCTTCGAGGTGGCGCACCCAAGGGCGCCGAGATTTGGACCGTGCGGCAATGAGGATTCTGAGAGGTCTGACTCGCGATGCATATTATCTCGGGAGAGAGGGTGACGCGCCGCATGGCGTGAATTCGCCTTTGAGGACACCGGTGGAGCCTCCCGCCGATATGATGCACTCCGAGCGATCGGTCCGTGACTGGGATGATTACCGAGCCGCCACTTCTCGGATTTCGTGGCGATTGAGCCATATGCGACATTCGTCTTGAGGAGGCCGAGGATGCCTCAGTCCGGATAGAGAGGGCTTGGGATCCCGCGTACCCTCGGACGGATTTTTCCTATATCAGGATGGGGTCCGATTGAGGGTGCAGATCCTCAAGCCAGAGCGGCTTCCACGAGCTTTCCGGCCTGGGCCAGGGTATGAAGGTATGGCCTTTTACGCTTTTCCCTTCCGCTTTCTTTTTTTTGTTTCATCATCTTTAGCATCACTCTTTTTTTTTTTTGACGCTTTTGCTTTTGTGCGCGGAAGTGGTCGTCGAGAAGCCGACGAAGCAAGTGATCGAGCCAAGAGATTCATCAGAGGATGGTCGCCATGGGCTCCTCAGCTGGAGCGAGGCGACCACGGCCGGCGCCCGTCGATGGGAGGCTTCCCTATTCGCTCGTAGACTTCTTCGAGACTCCTTTGTCTCCTCTCCTTGATCCCCGCGCGGTGCCGCCTTCGGATCACGTCATTCTCGGGGATCCACACGGGCAGTGGACACGTATGGCAGCATGGTGGGTCGTCTCGTACGTCCAGAGTCCGACGCCTTCACCTTCGGATATGATTTTTCGCAGATCTCGGGTTGCCCTATCAGCGTGCCGGTTGGTCCCGACGAGCCTCTTTTCTCGGAGACGAGGATGATTCTCGAGCCCGAGATTTTCGTGGCTCCTGAGGAGGCGGGCCCGAGTCGCAAGAGGGGCCGGGGGCAGACATCGGGCGCTGGAGACTCCGATTGATTTTTTTTTATTTTTTTTGAGATTTGAGATTGAGATTTAGATTTGTACAGCTTATGCACATTTTTTTTTTTGGGATGTAATAATTTAGGATTTTATTTATGTTTGTTTGTTTGTTTTTTTTTTATGCACACTCTTTTTTTTTTGGAATGTAATAATTTAGGATTTTATTTTGTGAATGCAATGCAGTATGAATGCAGTGTTGCATGAGCCTTGTTTTTTTTTTTTGCAAGGGTGTTTGGTATATGGACTGGTTTGGGGAGGTTTTTTTTTTGCACAGGTTTCGAGCAACCGGGACGGAATATTCCTCTTTTGATGTAGCAGCTTGGACTGCGCATAATTTTTCCTTGTTTTGACAATCATGTCCGCGCGGATAGGGCGACTTCTCGACATTGTCCTTTAATTTTGGTTCAGACCTGGTCTTGCTTTATTTCAAATTCAAATATCCTCTTCAACCTCCAGTCCAAACAGCCATTTTCGGGGAGAAAGAGAGAAAAACCATGGAAAACTTTAGAAAAGCTCCATCAAAATTGTCCCAAGAATCCCAAATGTTATTCTTTAACAAGTTCAAGGATTGGTCCCGGGAGATTATACATGAGAGGAGGTCCTTCTTTGAAGAAAGGTACAAGGTGAGGTGCTTATGGTCTCTCAAGGAATTGATTCCGGATTATGAGCTTTTGAGGGCTTCTTCTTCATTTTGGGACACTAGAAGGCATGTCTTTTGCCTTTCCTTCAATGAGATTGTTCCGACTGTGGAAGAATTTCGGGCCTTGCTTCGAGGTCAGAGGTGGAAGAGATAGCGGTTCCCTTGCCGGAGGGGCTTCTTTTGTTGACAGATTGTGCGTCCTCCTTCATCTTTCCCCTGAGGAAGCGCAAGGTATGATCCGTGGTCCCGATCATTTCGATATTTCCGGTCTTCCCGATGCATTTAGGGGCCTAGGCTTGGTGGATGATGCCTATTGGGATGCCTTTGCACTTTGTATGTTTGGCACCCCGTTCATGGTCTATTCCTTCGGGATGCACGCCATCTGGTCTGGGCTGATGTTGTCGTTCACCGTCGCCCGGCGAGATGTCGTCTCCTTTGATTACTGGGAGACTTTTCATGCTCTTGATAGGATGGCTCTGGGAAGACGGTATATGTACGGGGCGCAGCCTTTCTGACCCCGTGGTCACTGGAGCGCTTGGGGATTCTTCGGAAACTCAGCATGATCAAGCCTTGGACATTTGCCGTGAGGGGGTTGCAGTGGATTTTGATGATCGTGGCTCGTGGGGAGCGTTGGATGGCGGGTCTCCGGATAGATATCAGATGGTCGGTGCCTCATTGGCGGGTGGAGACTCGCAGAGTGCTTCAGGATGGGTCTCCCGTGGTCATGCTTCCGGGGCTTTCTCAGTCCAGCTTCTATATTCCTAGCTTTAGTTCTGAGCAGTTTGGCTTGAGCAGTTCCTTTGGAGGGCTTTGATGATATAGCCACCGTGAGTGGTGGCTCTGTTTCTATGGATGATCCCTCGGTGTTTCCATTTCTTTCCCGAGCATGGAGGTACGATGCCTTTCCTCTCGGGTCATTCTCAAAGCGTCCGAGACCGGTGTTCCCGACCACTTGGTACCTGGATTGGTATGAGAGGCATCCGGGAGAGACTCAGGTGGCTCTTTTGAGACGGCGTGAGGCCATTGTGGGTGCGGAGGACCTGACTATTTCTGAGAGGAGGAGGGCCGAGGCGAGGGCCAATCCTCATGATAGGAGCGGAGACGCTGTGACTGATTATGAGGCTTACGTCAGGAGACAGGAGAGGAGGGCTCCTATGCTACCAGCTAGGCTACAGGAGATGAGGGATGACGCTAGGGCTACTAAGGCCCTGACAGAGGCTGGTTTGATAGATCCTGTTCCTATACCAGAGCTTGGTATATTTGTGCTTTAGACCGAACCGTTTTTGAGGAGCCTTCGTAGTTCAACCTGTTTTTTTTTTTTTTTTTTTTTTTTTTTTTTTTTTTTTTTTTTTTTGTTTTTTTTTTGGTGCAACCCCTCCTGTTTTTTACCTAGGCTGCCCTTTTCGGGTTTTCAACCTAGTTGGGTATTACTCTTTTAGCACTCTTTTTTTTTACGCGTAGTATCTGCGCAGCTTGTCACCATTCACTGGGTGTACAAAGGGATTCCCGTCGAGGTCTGCAAGTTGCATGGCTCCTCCGGAGAAGATCTTCTGGACGACATATGGCCCGACCCATACAGGCTCCCATTTGCCGAGGGGGTTGATACGGACTGGGGGCTTTTCTTTTAGAACGAGATCACCTTCTCGGATCTCCCGATGCTTTACTTTCTTGTCGAAGGCTCTGGCCATTCTTCCTTGGTAGGCCCGGATGTGTTCCATGGCCTTCAGTCGGCGTTCGTCTAGTAGGGCCAATTCATCATGGCGACTCTGGAGCCATTCGACCTCGTTGATCTGGCTTTCCAACAGTATACGGAGCGAGGGTATTTCCAGCTCGATTGGGAGTACGGCTTCCATTCCGTATGTGAGGGCAAACGGTGTTTCCCCAGTTGCCGTTCTGACTGATGTTCTGTAGCCCCAGAGTGCCAAGTGTAACTTCTCGGGCCAATCTCTGCCTTGGACAGCCATTTTCCGGATGATATTTTCCAGAGTCTTGTTTGCTGCCTCGACGGCTCCGTTGGTTTGGGGCCTGTAGGGAGATGACTTGTGACGGGTTATTCGGAATTCCGCCAGCAGTTTTTCACATTCCCCTTCGAAGTGGGATCCATTATCTGAGATGATTTCGGCTGGCAACCCGTATCTGCACATGATGTTTTCTTTGATGAAGAGGGCAACTTTCTTTGAGTTGAGGATTTTGTAGGACTTGGCTTCAACCCACTTGGTGAAATAATCCACGGCTACCAGGACGAACTCGTGGCCGTTACTGCCTGATGGTGTGATTTTGCCTATGACATCAATTCCCCAAGTGACGAAAGGCCAAGGGGTTGTCATGCAGTATAACTCGTGAGGAGGCAAGTGATTAAGATTTGAGTATCGCTGACATTTGTCGCAGCTTTTGACGAACTGGATGCAGTCGGCTTCCATGGAGATCCAAAAGTACCCCATTCTCAGTATGATTTGCATCAGAGCTCGAGCATTCATGTGAGGGCCGCAGGTACCACCATGTATTTCTTTCATGAGTTCGGTAGCCTCTTGTTTGCCGATACATCGCAGGAGGGGGCCTTGATAACGCTTCTTGTATAGCATGTTTCCCAAAAGAACATAATGGGAGGCGAGCCGCTTCAGGGCTGAGAGACTTTTCGCTTTGATTCCTTCTTTATATTCCCCATCTTCATTTTTGAAAGAGGCCTCGCCATCCTTCAGGTACTGGTAGATCTGAGTGTACTGTGGATCATTGATCGGTTCGGCTTCCGCTTCAATTTCAGCAATAGGCGGGGTTTCTCTTCTCCCGACTCTGAATTGTTTAACAGACTTTCCTTCCGGTATTTCGACAAGAGAGGCTAGTGTAGCCAGAGCATCTGCAAACACTGTTTCGATCTCTTGGCAAGTAATGAAAGCCGATTTCTTTGAATTGAGCCACTAGTTCTTCCATGTAAGCATGATACTTTCTTGCAACAGGCCCGGGATCCACGGTCTTCCATTTGTTAGAGACCTGATTGATGATGAGGGCAGAGTCACCATACACCTCCAATTCCTTGATATTTCTTTCAAGGGGCGGCTTCCAACCCGGCTATGCAAGCCTCATATTCAGCAGCGTTGTTGGTGACTTCGAAGTTCAGCCTTGCTATGGAGGTGTGTTCGTCAAGAGGATCGACCAGAAGCATTCCTATCCCGTTCCCCCTTTTGTTTGACGCCCCGTCGAAGAAGAGTTGCCAGCGATTTTCTCCTTCTAGAGCGAAGATTCCATCATCGGGAAATTGAGGTTCAGGTCCCTGGACTCATCACTTGGGAAATCGGCCAGATGTTCTGCCATTATGCGTCCTTTTACGGATTTCCTTGAAACATAAGTGATGTCATATTCGGCCAAAAAGAACGACCATTTTGCCAACTCTCAAACACTACATGCCTCACCCGATACATCTTGTCTCAAGGATAGACCCCATCAAATATCTCTGTTCGACAAGCCTTCCATCTCCATGAGGTTGGCAAAATGGTCGTTCTTTTGGCCGAATATGACATCACTTATGCTTTCAAGGAAATCCGTAAAAGGACGCATAATGGCAGTAACATCCGGCCGATTTCCCAAGTGACGAGTCCCGAGGACCTCGAACCTCAATTTCCCGATGATGGAATCTTCGCTCTAGAAGGAGAAAATCGCCGGCAACTCTTCTTCGACTGGGGGCGTCAAACAAAAGGGGAACGGATAGGAATGCTTCGGTCGATCCTACCGACGAACACACCCCCATAGCAGCAAGGCCGAATCTTCGAAGTCACCAACAACGCCGCCGAATATGAAGCTTGTATACCGGGTTGGAAGCCGCCTTGAAAGAAATATCAAGGAATTGGAGGTGTATGGTGACTCGCCCTCATCATCAATCGTGTCCCTAACAAATGGAAGACCGTGGATCCGGGCCCGCGTAAGTATCATGCTTACATGGAAGAACTAGTGGCTCAATTCAAAGAAATCACCTTTTCATTACCTCGCCAAGAGACCGAAACAGTTCGCAGCATGCTCGCTACACTAGCCTCTCTTGTCGAAATACCCGAAGGAAAGTCCGTTAAACCATTCGTAGCTCGGGAGAAGAGAAAATCCCGCCTATTGCTTCGAAATTGAAGCGGAAGCCGAACCGATCAACGATCCCCGGTACACTCGCATTTACCAAGCACTAAGGATTTGGCGAGGCCTCTTTCAAAAATGAAGACGGGGAATATAAAGAAGGAATCAAAGCAAAAAGTCTCTCAAACCGAAGCGGCTCGCCTCCCATTATGTTCTTTGGGAAACATGCTATACAAGAAGCGTTATCAAGGCCCCCTCCCCGCGATGTATCTGGGCAAAACAAGAGGCTACCGAACTCATTGAAAGAAATACATGGTGGTACTCGCGGCCCTCACATGAATGCTCGAGCTCGATGCAAATCATACCGAGAATGGGGTACTTTTGGATCTCCATGGAAACCGACCGCATCCAGCTTGTCAAAAGCCGCGACAAATGTCGCCGATACTCAAATCTTAATCATCTTGCCTCCTCACGAGTTATACCGCATGACAACCCCTCGTCTTTCGTCACTGGGGAATTGATGTCATAGGCAAAATCACACCATCAGCAAGAATCGGCCACGAGTTCGTCCCCGGTAGCCGTGGATTATTTCACCAAGCGGGTCAAGCCAAGTCCTACAAAATCCTCAACTCAAAGAAAGTCGCCTCTTCATCAAAGAGAACATCATGTGCGTATACGGTTGCCGCCGAAATCATTTCGTATAATGGATCCCACTTCGAAGGGGAATGTGACAAACCGCCGGCGTAATTCCGAATAACTCCGTCACAAGTCATCTCCCTACAGTGCCCCAAACCAACGGAGCCGTCGAGGCAAAGAAACAAGACTCGGAAAATATCATCCTGAAAATGGTCCGTCCAAGGCAAAGTAGATTGGCCCGAGAAGTTACACTCCGGCACTCGGGGCTGCGTAACATCGGGCCAACGGCAATCGGGGAAACACCGTTTGCCCTCACATACGGAATGGAAGCCGTACTCCCAATCGAGCCGAAATACCCTCGCTCCGTATACCGTTGGAAAGCCGCATCAACGTAGGTCGAATGGCTCCGTGCAGTCGCCATGATGAATTGGCCCTACTAGACGCAACGCCGATCAAGGCCATGGAACACATCCGAGCCTACCAAGGAAGAATGGGCTAGAGCCTTCGACAAGAAAGTAAAGCATCGGGAGATCCGAGAAGGTGATCTCGTTCTAAAAGAAAAGCCCCTAGCCCGTATCAACCCCCTAAGAAATGGGAGCCTCAGAGTGGCCTGGGCCATATGTCGTCCGTAAGATCTTCTCCTGTGAGGAGCCATGCAACTTGCGCACCTCGACGGAATCCCTTTGTACACCCAAGTGAATGGTGACAAGCCGCGCGTATACTACGCGTAAAAAAAAAAAAAAAAAACAAAAAAAAAAAAGAGTGCTAAAAGAGTAATACCCAACTAGGTTGAAAACCCGAGAAGGGCGGCCTAGGTAAAAACAGTGGTTGCACCAAAAAAAAAAAAAAACAAAAAAAAAACAAAAAAACAAAAAAAAAACAAAAAAAAAAAACAACAAAAAAAATCGTGCTGAACTACGAAGACCCGAGCTCCTCAAAATGAGGGGAACGTAGGCAAATGGAAACGGTTCGGTCTAAAGCACAAATAAAAGCCATACTTTGACATCAATACAATTGATCGTACCATGAAAGCGTCTCGAAAAACTCTAAAGCAATTCAAATATTCATTACAAGTTAAAAGCTCTTTGATGAGTCTAAGCCCGATTCATTCCTACAACCGGCAACCCGCTAAAAGAAAACTAAGATACATAATCAAACTAATGTGTCTCGCCATGACAAGAAAGGGATACTCGAAACCTCGTAGTCACTCCAAGCCACTCGTACCGCCTCTCCCCTCTTCTTCCCCCCTTCGAGCCTTCTTCTTCGAACCGGAAAATGCCGCCTTTCCTCCTACCAAGCTCGTATAGGAACAGGATCTATCAAACCAGCCTCTCTCGTCAGTGGCCTTAGTAGCCCTAGCGTCATCCCTCATCTCCCGTAGCCTAGCCGGTAGCATAGGAGCCCTCCTCTCCCCGTCTCCTCGACGTAAGCCTCATAATCGGTCGCGCGTCTCCGCCTCCTATCACGCTGAGGGTCGGGCCCTCGCCGCCTCCTCCTCTCGTAAACAACAGCCAGTCCTCCGCACCCACAACGGCCTCACGCCGTCTTCAAAATAGCCACCGAGTCTCTCCTGCATGCCTCTCATACCAATCCAGTACCAAGTGGTCGTGAACACCGGTCTCGACGCTCGAGAATAACCCGAGGAGGAAAGGCATCATACCTCCATGCTCGAAAGAAATGGAAACACCGAGGATCATCCATAAACAGAGCCACCACCCCGGTGGCTATATCATCAAAGCCCTCCAAAGGAACCCGCCCAAGCCAAACTCGTCTCGTAACTAAAGCCTAATATAGAAGCCTAGACCGAGAAAGCCCCGGCAGCATGACCACTAGAGACCCATCCCCGAAGCACTCGCGAGTCTCCACCCGCCAACAAGGCACCGACCATCTGATATCCTCTCGTCCGGGAGACCCGCCATCCAACGCTCCCACGAGCTCCCGATCATCAAAATCCACATCAACACCCCTCCCGGCAAAATGTCCAAGGCTTCGATCATATCGAGAGTTTCCCGAAGAACCCCAAACGCTCCATCGCCCACAGGTCAAGCAGAAACGGGCCGCCCCCGCGCATATACCGCCTTCCGGTAGCGCCTATCAAGAGCATGAAAAGCTCTCCCCGTAATCAAAGGAACGACATCTCTCGCCTGTGCGACAGCCGAACGACAACATCCAAGAAAGACCGATGGCAGATCCCAAAGGAATAGACCATGAACAGTGGCGCCAAACATACAAAGTGCAAAGGCATCCCAATAGGCATCATCCACCAAGCCTAGGCCCCTAAATCATGCCGGGAAGACCGGAAATATCGAAATGATCGGACCACGGATCATACCTTGCGCTTCCTCCGGGAAAGATGAAGGAGGACGCACACCGTCAACAAAAGAAGCTTCCTCCGGCAAAGGGAACCGCTATCTCTTCCACCTCCTGACCTCCAAGCAAGGCCCGAAATTCTTCCACGCCGGAACAATCTCATTGAAGGAAAGGCAAAAGACATGCCTTCTAGTGTCCCAAAATGAAGAAGAAGCCCTCAAAAGCTCATAATCCGGAATCAATTCCTCGAGAGACCATAAGCACTTCACCTTGTACCTTTCTTCAAAGAAGCGACCTCCTCTCATGCATAATCTCCCGGACCAATCCTTGAACTTGTTGAAGAATGACATTTGGGATTCTTGGGACAATTTTGATGGAGCTTTTCTAAAGTTTTCCATGGTTTTTCTCTCTTTCTCCCCGAAAATGGCTGTTTGACTGAGGTTGAAGAGGATATTTGAATTTGAAATAAAGCAAGACCAAACTGAACCAAAATTAAAGGACAATGTCGTAAGCCGCCCCTATCCGCGCGGACATGATTGTCACAAACAGAAAAAATTCTCCGCAAACGCTCAAGCCGCTACATCAAAAGAGGAATATTCCGTCCCGTTGCTCGAAACCCGTGCAAAAACCTCCCCAAACCACCATATACCAAACACCCTTGCAAAAAAAAAAACCAAGGCTCATGCAACACCGCATTCATACCGTATCGCATTCATAAAATAAAATCCTAAATTATTACATTCCAAAAAAAGAGTGTGCATAAAAAAAACAAACAAACATAAATAAAATCCTAAATTATTACATCCCAAAAAAAAAAGAAAAAATGTGCATAAGCCGTACAAATCTAAATCTCAATCTCAAATCTCAAAAAAAAATCAATCGGAGTCTCCAGCCGCCCGATGTCCGCCCCGCCCTCTTGCGACTCGGGCCCGCTCCTCAGAGCCCCGAAAATCTCGGCTCGTAATCGTCCTCGTCTCCGTAAAAGAGGCTCATCAGACCAACCCAAGCACGCCCGATAGGGCAAGCCGAGATCTCGCGAAAAATCGTATCCGAAGGTGAAGGCGTGACTCCCGGACGTACGAAGACGACCCGCCATGCCGCCATACGTGTCCCCGCCCGTGGGATCCCCGAGAATGACGTGATCCGAAGTGCAACACCGCGCTGGGATCAAGGAGAGGAGACAAAGGAGTCTCGAAGAAGTCTCCGAGCGAATAGGGGAAGCCTCCCGCCCGACTGTGCGCCGCCGTGGTCGCCTCGCTTCTAGCTCGAGGAGCCCCGCAAGCGACCATCCTCCCGATGAATCTCTTGCCTCGATCACTTGCTTCGCGCCTTCTCGACGACCACCTCCGAAACCGCACAAAAGCAAAAGCGTCAAAAAAAAAAAGGAAGTGATGCTAAAGATGATGAAACAAAAGAAAGAAAGGAAGAGGCGTAAAAAGCCATACCTTCATACTCCTGACGAGGCCGAAAGCTCTGTGGAAGTCGCTCGGGCCGAGGGATCTCGCACCCTCAATCGGACCCCCATCCCGGATATAGGAAAAATCCGTCCGAGGGTACCGCGGATCCCAAGCCCCTCTCATTCCAGACCCGAGGCATCCTCGCCCTCCTCAAGACGAATGTCGCATATGGCTCACCGCCACGAAATCCGAGAAGTGCCGGGGCCGGCCTTGCAATCATCCCAGTGTCACTGACCGATCGCCGGTGCATCATATCTACAGGAGGCTCCACCGGTGTCCTCAAAGGCGACCACGCCATGTCAAGGCGCGTCACCCTCTCCCGCATAATATGCATCGCAGTCGACCTCTCAAAATCCTCCGCCGCACAAACTCAAATCTCGCGCCTTCACCGCGCCACTCAAAGCGATCCTGTGGAAGAATATCATCCCCTCATCCGTCTCGGCCTCCGTCAAAGGAAGGCAATCCGCGCACTGGTGGTCGTACGCCCGGAGCTTATCTTCTCCCGGCATGCTTGACTAAGACTCGCATGGCCTGATACGCCCGACGTACTCCGCGGCCGCCGCCACATCGTGACATGGAAAAACTCCAACGCCCATACCGCGAAAGGTAAAAATCCAATCAATCCAAGGCAAAAGAAAAGTGCGTGCTCAAAAAAAGAGGGAAAGCAAAAAGAGAGCTTATACCTCCAGTGGCAAACTCAAAGCAAGACAAAGAGCCTCACAGCCTTCCGCCGTACCTATCGAGAGCAAAGTAAAGCTCGCTGCACTCGGCCTTTCTCCCCACGAGACATCTCCGGCCGTCTCCATGTCCTCCAAGGACCTCAACAAGGGGCAAAGACTCGTCCTCGCATGCCCAAAGAGGGTGCTCGAAAAGGCAAACCACAAGAAGGCCCCTGCACTGACGGCGCCATCCTCTCCTCCCCACCCTCGTAGCTCATGCTAATGGTCTCCACAATCTTACCTGTGACCACGCATACTCCATCCCCATCCCCTTTTGGGAATAGGGAAAATCCTGCAAGAGCTCTGTAGACGCACGCCGAGCCATCCCGCCACTCAATCGCTGGGCCCATTAAAGGACAGCCCGTAATCGCAACAGACCGGAGGGCGTAACCGTAGCCTCGCCTTAAGAAGGCTGTAAGAAAAAGGTGCGGGTCGCGTCCCACCAAAGCCGCGCAAACATCAAACCTCGCTCTAGGGAACTTGACCAGCCCTCAAGCACTCAACGAACTCCCGTGAGCCCCGTCTCAACAACAACTGGCGTCTCGACTGCGCAGCTCCTCGGCCCGCATCCGAAGCTGATCCCATTAAGTCAATCACTGACTCCACCGATCCTCGAGTCTTCATTTTGTTCACCGCCCGTCACAAAACGGTGTCCGCCCGTAAAAGAAAAAAAAAGAGAGAGAAAATGTCAAAAAATTGCATTTGCATTTACACAAAAAAAAAAGCATACACATGCATTAAAAAAAAATTTCGACAAAGATAACAAAGATACAATGAGCATAGCCCCATTTTTCTCGCATAAAAGAAAACAAGCTTTTCAAAGAAATCCCAATGCATTCATCTTCCTACTTCAAGTAAAAACTCCGTCCCATTTTCATAAAATAACATGCATACCATCCATCATCTCAAAAATGCATACATGCATATCATCCATCTTACATGCAACGGAGGAAAAATCCGTCCCACTTTTCAAAAAAAATATATCCTAAACATACATACATTCCCTATTGGCCACATGCCCCTTCTTTCCAAACAAAATGCATGCATTGCATCATTCATCAATATCAATATTCAATTTCAAAAAAATCATCATCATCAACATGCAATATTCAATTTCAAAAAAAATCACAATTTTCGAATTTTCACATGCAATTTTCGAATTAAAAAAAAAATGGCGAAAATGCCAATTCTTTTTCCCAAGCAAAATGCACATTTTAAGTTACTCACATAATAATCAAGATTCAAAGACAATGAACATCAATATTCAATTTCAAAAAAAAAAAATTTCAAAAATCACCTAAAATTCAAATTTCAAACAAGAAATCAACAAAGGGATCAAAGGGTTTCAAAGTATACCGTTCGAGATTCAATCCGAAGCCCAATGTTGCCAAGCACGGAGTAGGGCTCCTCCGCAATCGATTGCGAAAGATTGTAATGCCTCCTCATCCGGACGAGCTCCAATCGTCTCTCCGCCACCAGGCCACGTCCTGGCCTTGAAAAGCGCCTTCCCGTGTTCCATTGCTCAAAATCGAAGAAAACGGAAGATTTTTGAAGCTTTTCTTGGCCAAAAATGGCTTCCTTCCTGCTTCTCTCTCTCTCTCGTCTGCGTAAAAAAACCGAATGGGAAGAAGAAAAGGGCGTTGGCCCTAATTAATACTCCTGATTTTCGAGCTCCTATCCGCGCGGATAGGGATTGCAAGGGTCAAATGACCCTTTTGCCCCTTAAAATTCTGTGACTTCACTAAATTCTAACTTGACAGATAACAAAGTTAACTTAAGTTAACCAAAGTCGCCTCATCAAAATCTTCCGTAAAATGTAAGACCGCCAGAAAGATAACGAGATCCTGTATCTTTCATCAAAATCTTCCCTACAGAAACGTAAGACCGAGTGTCTACCGAGAAAGATAACGTAGATCCCGTATCTTTCATCAAAATCTTCCCCTAGCCAAACGTAAGACCGATTTCTCTCGAGAAAGATAACGAGATCCCGTATCTTTCATCAAAATCTTCCCTACAAAGAAACGTAAGACCGAGTGCCCCGAGAAAGATAACTGATCCCGTATCTTTCATCAAATCAACTTCCCGCAGCCAAACGTAAGACCGAGTGCCCTGAGAAAGATAACGAGATCCCGTATCTTTCATCAAAATCTTCCCGGCAAGAAACGTAAGACCGAAAGGTGCCCCGAGAAAGATAACGAGATCCCGTATCTTCATCAAAATCTTTCCCTACAGAAAACGTAAGACCGAAGGCCCGAGAAAGATAACGAGATCCCGTATCTTTCATCAAAATCCTTCCCTAAGCCAAACGTAAGACCGAGTGCCCCGAGAAAGATAACGATCCCGTATCTTCATCAAAATCTTCCCTACTCAAACGTAAGACCGATGCTCCCGAGAAAGATAACGAGGATCCCGTATCTTTCATCAAAATCTTCCCTAGCAAAACGTAAGACCGATTCTCCGAGAAAGATAACGAGATCCCGTATCTTCATCAAAATCATTCCCCTGCTAGCCAAACGTAAGACCGATTTCCCGAGAAAGATAACGGGATCCCGTATCTTTCATCAAAATCATTCCTACAGCCAAACGTAAGACCGATTTCCTCGAGAAAGATAACGAGATCCCGTATCTTTCATCAAAATCTTCCCTAAGCACAAACGTAAGACCGATTTCCGAGAAAGATAACGAGATCCCGTATCTTTCATCAAAATCTTCCAACTAGCCAAACGTAAGACCGATTTCCCCATTTACGAATACGTCTCGATTTTCCTCAAAGAAAGGCTAACGAAATCCCCAAAGAAAGTTAACTTAATCCCAAAAGCCAACGAAATCTCGAGTAAGACTCGAACTACGAAAGGGCTTGATTCCCACTAGGGATAACGTGAGGGTAGCCTATCATTAGGTCCAACTTCACCAAAACGGTCTAATACCTCTCTCTTCGGGCAGTCAGACGAAGTCCACCGAAAGCGCTATTTCAAAATTAAGGTCCGAAGGGCAATCAAAAGCCATCTTCATCCGAGGCACCTAAAAGCCATCTTCAAGGTTCTGAGGCACCTAAAACGCCATCTTCAAGGTTCCGAGGCACCTTAAAACGCCATCTCCAAGGTTCGAGGTGCATCCTAAAACGCCATCTCCAAGGTTTGAGGCAAGTACCTAAGACGCTATCACTTAGAAAGCGATAAATCGCAATCATCCTCAAATGAGACCGCCTATCCCCACAGAGCTGGATACCCATCAGTACCGAAAATGGTCATCTCTTATCCCCTCAAACAGAGTTTCTTTCCCCAAAGAACCGATCAGTAGAATCTCGCTCATCGTGTTCGAGGGCACCTAAAACGCCATCATATCATCTCCGTGGTCAAAGACCGAACTACGATCGGCTTCGATTCCCATTCCTCGGATAACGTAGGTAGCTCTATCGCTAGGTTCGCACCCACCCGATCACTGATCATCTCCGCCAAATATACGGAGCCTTTATTCGACTTCGACCCCGCTTCCTTCTAAAAAGCGCCTGTCGCCGAGGGGCTACCGTAAGTGCTCCAATTTGAGCTTGTTAGAATTTTCGTTAGAAAATTAACGAAAGTTGATAACATTTTCTAACAATTCCTAACAATCCTAACCTTTCTAACAAAGTGAAAGGGTAAAATTGGCATTGTTATTTAAGGTTAAACCTCAAAAAGAATCTCAAAAAGAAAAACAAAAGAAGAAAACCATAAATAGAAATGCCGAAACATAAATCAACTGGCTCGCTAATTTGAATTTCAAAAAGAAATATTCTTCCTTGTCCAAAGTCGGAGCCGCATTTAATGAACAAGCCGCACGCCGCAGGGTTCCCATCCGCGCGGATGAGTTTAGTCAGCCTCTCAGAGGGCTAGTAAATTGAGCCCCTCCAAATACAAAAATAAGTGAGCCACAACACATTTTGCACCGAACCTCCGGCGAAATATAGAGAGAAAACAAAGGGAGAATTCACTTGAATTGTCACCATTTTCTCTCCAATCTTTTCCCAATTCATACTCATCCACTCACTCTCATATTAAAGCCCTAAACACTCATACATACAAGGCTTCCAAACACTCAATAGAACACAAGGAAGATTGGTAAACCCTTCCTTCTTCCTAACCCTGCAAATCTCATGTCCCATGCATGCATTTGCACTGAACTACAAAATGTAGTTCTTTTTCCATCTTTCTTGCTCTAGATCTAAGAAGATCACCATGGAAGACCATCTTCCATGGATGATCTTCTACAAAGATCAAAATTATTTTCAAGTTCTCTTACTTTCTTGCAAAGAAAACTTCATTTTCAAAACCCTAAACCATTTTTCAAGCTATAAAATCTCATTTTCAAAAGGATAAAAATCCCCTTCCCAAGCAAATGAAATGCTTAGTCCTAATGTACACTCCCAAGGATGGTTTGGTATAGTTGATTCACCACTAAAATGTCTAGTGATCACTAACCAAAACCTAGGGAAATGGGGACAAGCATGGATGCAAAACCCCCTTTAAAATCATATTCTCCTTCTTGGGAAGTTGCTGTCCAGTAGCAATTTTCCTGCAGACCTCAGTCCATTATCTTAATTTTTGGACACAGATTGAACTTGAATTTGGAAAAGTTGACTACAAAACACTTTTGTAGCCAAACATCCAGAGCTTTCCAGACATATTTTTACTTTAGTTTGGGTGAGTAAAACCTCTTTTCAA